>NQII01001569.1:144031-175205 GCA_002778355.1 Clitarchus hookeri
CTCTCTTTCTCTCTTCCTCTCTCCCGCTCTCTCCAAGCCTGCTTTCCCATCATCCTTCATGTGAGTACCTACCTCCATCATTGGTTGGCATTGTCTTACAAACAATCCAGACAACACTTGGAGTTCCATGACCCCCTTCCATAAGGTTCAGGGACAGTCAGATTCCTCTGATGTTTGCCTGTATTCAAACTTCTTGATTTTACATCTGTCTTTGTATTCACTAGGATTATATGGATTGCATTATTCATTCCTAATAGGCATGTGGTTGTTGGAATATCACCCTGTTAGCCTACAAACTCCCTAGCTTATAGCATCAGAAACTACAACTACTCAGAGATGAGAAACAGTTAATGTTGACCAAGCTAAAAGTAGTCCAAAGTGTTATCTAGTACCTGCTTACTTACGTTAAGTAGGGGCAGAAGGGATAGCAAAATGGTACCATTTGAGATGTAGGAAAACCCTTTCCCCTCTACTCTTTGTCATGATATTCCCATGTAGAGCTTAAATTGTATATCTTATCACTATTGGGGTGGCCATGCTCAGGTTCACATTGTGGTTAATGGTTCTGCCTGCAGCTATTTTGCCTTGTTTGAGGCCTCAACAACGCATGAGTCGACTCTTGTTCACTCTCCACTTCCCTCTTCACTTCTTCGCGCAAGGCAGTCAGCTGGTATGCTGTTCTGTCCATCTGCAACTCACCTGAACGTTACTTTATCTGGTGACCCTATATTTTTGTGACATGCAAATAATGAAGAAAGTATTGTGCTTGTCTGAAGACAACTCTATAACATTTTTGTATAGAAAATTTAGCAGCAAAATTTGATTCTGAAAACATTTGTTTTAGCCTTTTACACATCCAGAAAAATAATCGTAAGAGTTTAAATGAGAACTTGAAACTGCTCTTTGGGTATGAAACATTTCTTAAATGGTTTTTGTGTTAAGACACCACTACAAAATTTCCAATTATTTTTTGATCACTTGTTTTATACCAAACCTTTGCAGTGCACTTCATGCACCAGCCAGGTGGAGGAGCACTTAGTGTCATACCACTGGGTGGGCATGAGGCATTGTCGTGAACCTCTTTTGCATTGTGCATGTCTGTTAATGCATTATAGTGAAAATTGCAATTAAAAAGAAACACTCTAGTTGCTTTAAAGACCAAAATAAAACTCTGAAAAGTAACAAAAATTGATAAAAATATATACATTGTTATGAGGAATGAAGGAAAAGTAATTTGCACATACAGCAGGTACATTTTGTAAGCCAAAATAAACTTTCAGGTTGTCAATTACTTACCACAACTTTGTATTTGTAAATGCTTAAACTTTTATGACATAATTTCAGAAAAATTTTTACATCTGCTTTATTATTTTTTAGTGACCAAATACATGATTAGTACAAAATTTCCTGGAAATATCATGTATTCGACATTGTCAAGAGTGTTATTTATTGAGATGTGGTAAATTATTTATTTTTAAAATGTTGAAATATTTTATTTTGTAATAACAGCAAAGAAATATAAATTTGCGAGTGTTGTATTGTAAATGCTTATGGAAGTCCTTTTATATAAATGTGTACTAGATGAATTATATCATTGGTGATGTTGGATTGCAGGATTTTGAAATAGCGGGCAGTCAGACAGGTGTGGCAAGGGGGATCCCCGACTGTGAGTCCCCCGCAGTGACGGTGCGGTCGTGGGACTCCCATGCCAATTACCACAGCCAGCTGCCAGAATCGCCACATTCTGGCTCCCTGTTTTCAGGGGTGATCCTTTACTGTGACGAGAGTCACCTCAAGTCATCCACAGGTGTCATCCGTGTTCTGTTGTTGGTGAGTGTGACTGACATTCTGCATCCCTTGCTTTACCAATAAGGTCAAGGGGCAAGAATTGATAAATACATAAAAATTGCAGTGCACTTAAAGTTGGGCTTTCTATTTTGAATTTGTTAAGACCACTTTTGCAACAAAGTAAGTATCACACATATCCTATAGACAGCATGCAAGGTGACAAGAGGTGTGCCACGCGACAGAATGCACTAGTTTTTCGGTGTAGTTCTATAGAGGTGGGTGGGTTTGCATTTCCAATTCTCTAACAATGAACAACAATGCAAAAATATCTTTCAGTGACTTTTTTTTTTAAACAATTATTAACTCACGTTGCACGAGTTGTGTATTCCGCTGTAGCAACATGAAAATAAATTGATCAGAGTTAATATTTTATTTGGTTCTTAATAAAGGCTGAGCAAACAATAAGAATTATGGATATTGTCCATCAATCACATTAAGTACTTCACAATAGTAATTTTCTTTACAATTTTCAGTAGGATAGATATATTGAAATAAATCCATACAAAAAAATTTTTTGTTTCAGTTTAAATAAGGAACGTTGGAATCCTAACAAAGACTCTGTTATATGTAGTTTACATTTCAATATTGGCAAGAAGAGTACAATTGAAACGAATCGAGTGTAAGTTTCTTCTATTTTTCCTACAGTAAACAAAGTAAAAAATATGTTAAACAAAAATCTGAACGCGTTAAACTATTTAACTAGTAAAGAAATGTAATATTTTCAGATCAGCGTTCATTCAAAGGATTTTTGCTGGTAAGCACGTCATTAAATTTCAAACCTGTGAGCACTTACGTCTCTTTAGAGATTTTACAAAATGGAAACAAGAAATTTGTGTTCACATAATATTTTCAAGAATATACTGCTTTGTAAACTCAGTGCGATTTACAGTACAACACTTATCATAAACCCCCCTCTTTCACAGAAAATTTTTACTGGCTCTCCAAACATACATACATACACTGAAGAGCCAAAAAAACTGGTACACCTGCCTAATATCGTGTACCATCCCCCCCCTTNACCTGCCTAATATCGTGTAGGACCCCGCGAGCACGCAGAAGTGCCGCAAGACGACGTGGCATGGACTCGACTAATGTCTGAAGGTATGCAGGAGGCAATTCGCACCATGAATCCTGCAGGGCAGTCCACAAATCCAATCTGCACCAATTTGAGAAAGGGTTGCACGTCTGTCACGTTTAATGATTCTCGTCAGTCGTCGTTTGTCCCGTTCTTTCACGATCTTTTTCCGGTCGCAGCGATGTCGAAGATGTGATGTTTTACCAGGATTCCCAATATTCACTGTACACTCGTGAAATGGTCGTACATGAACATCCAAATGTTATCGCTACCTCGGAGATGCTATGTCCCATCTCTCGTGCGCCGACTATAACACCACGTTCAAACTCGCTTAAATCTTGATAACCTGCCATTGTAGCAGCAGTAACCGATCTAGCTGCCGACCGCATCGTGTTACTCTGATTGGTTCCATACCTCAGTTATTTGCATACGCACGCCTATACCAGGTTTTTTTGTCTCTTCAGTGTACATACATACATACATACATACATACACACACACACACACACACACACACACACACACACACATACATACATACATACATACGTACCCAGAGGTTTCCCTGGATTTAATTCAGTAAAGGAACAATCTGAACTAACAAGTAGGTCCCCTGAATTCTGTTTAAATTTGTTAAATCACACTAAGCCAAAGCTTTCTGTATTTTTGTCTTAAAAATTGCCTTGATTTTGTACTTCATTAAGTAGAAACTTAGTTTATCGTTTTCAGCAATTATTGTTTTGTTTGATATACACATAATAACCAATTCTCAGCTTTTCATAAACGTTTTGCGTATTTTGACTGGTAAAACAGAAAATTGTATATTTTGGCCGAACAAACAAGCCATAAGAAACACCCTTCCACTAAGTTTTAAAATTAAACACCCACACGTTAGGGTTACTAGAGACTGTGCTGAAATTAAACAGAGCAACCTGATACTGTAGAAAACAGGGTTTTCATGTATTCAAATTACCAAGAATGCTACACATGTAAATTTTTATTTTGTGTTATGCCAAATGGGTATATTTGCTTTTAAGTTCCAATACTATGGGGGTAGAAGTAGCGACTCTTTCATAATCAATCTCTGTAGCATTTGAAATCTTTTAGAAGTAGGAGATGAAGTATTAGATGACAAATGTTTCGCTGGCGTCAAAGCAACAATGGAAAAAAAAAAATGTAATGTTACCATAATTACACCTACATTNATCTTTTAGAAGTAGGAGATGAAGTATTAGATGACAAATGTTTCGCTGGCGTCAAAGCAACAATGGAAAAAAAAAATGTAATGTTACCATAATTACACCTACACTTGAAATATAAAATTCACCGACAAGGAAATTTCTGACATGTTCTCTGTTGCTAACATCAAAATACATTTCAAACAGTGTATTCAGTGAGTTAAAGAATTTAACATTTTATATCAGTTTCCTACCGAGCTGCCCCATGCCGATGCCATTGTACATATCTGTTGTGTTCTGACCAACTTTCTACCACAAATTTTTAAATAAGATTTCAACATTTTAATTGAAGTGGAGCCAGTGTGAAAAAGTTATTTTGTATGCATATTATTTACTTATATAAATTAGTTATACACATTCATAAAATAATGATGATGACCAACTTATATGGTATGTTCCATGTTCAATTTTTTCAATGCATTTTATACAATATTAAAATAATTTCATGTCTCAGTTATCTTTAACGTGGTGTACGTAAACATGTCTAGACAATAAACTAGTGATTTGCGAGTACTAGAAATGTTGAGTACGAGCTCAAGTATTTAGAGTTTTGAAAAATAAATATAATACATATTGCAAATTTTTCCCCCCACGGAATATAACAATAAACAATGCCTCAGTTTTGTTTACTGCGCAAAAAAAAATTGAGCTTTGGATATGACAGTGGACATGTCTGGTCTGCAAAACTGTTATTACATGATGGTAACAGCCGCTGAACTGCATAATTATTTTGTCAATTATGTTGCATTGGCAATGATAAATATTTCGTCACGTTACAATAAATTATAAATAAAACGTGTTTGTGCAGAGTGTATTAAACCTCTCTGAAAATGAAAACACTAATTTCTTTCTGCACGGCACGACTTTGAAGTGAACAAACATTGCCACCACTGAATTGTTCTCCGTATAGGCCTGCACACATGCAAAGTAATCAATTGTAGTTGCTAACTTTCATTACGTTTCTTCAGGCAGCCTGCTCAAAGGAACCTAATAAATCGGCTTCTAATAAAATTTGTTAACTTATGTTACGTTTCTTTAGGCGATCTGCTGAGGAGACTTCAGCTTCTTTATTCCCAACTTGCCAAATATAAAGTGTTTTAAGGAAACGGGAGTGTATTTACAATTATAATCTAATTAAATGAATACTTAACGCATGTAAAATTATTCATGTTATTAACAGTCATTTTAGAGAAGCATTTTTTAAAGTTATGTCAAATGATTGAATGTACAAGTGACGTTCATTGCTCACGTTAAAGTACATGCAGTGACAGGGAATGATTTTTTTCAAAGGTTGGTTTCAAAAGTGCTCATTGTATCGTGAACAACCTATAGTTGATATTTTTTGATTAGACATATACAGTAGTATATATCATCATAGTACAAGCCACTTAAGTAAATCATTACTTTCCAATACAAAAACTGGATGTGCTTTAAAATCAGAAAAACATTTTAGGATGATTCATGAAAATGTGACCACTTTAATGGTTTAGTACTCTGGATAATACTGACACATGCATATAATAATTCAATTTCAAGGTATTTTTGCTCTGCTGACAATATATTTTATTTTATTTTATTTTGTGTGGTCTTTGCTATCAATAGATAGACTTTTTAAGTCTTTATTAGAGTTTGAAGATAAAATTCTTGCTAAGATAAATGTCCAAATCATTTGTGAGAAATAAGTGTTTTAGATGAAAGTGAGTGTGTGGGGGGGTTTTTTTTTTTCTGGGTCGCCCATTATTCTTGTCTTGTGTTTCATTGTATTCTAGTTTTATATTTATTGGTAGTCAGAATTTTTTTTTTCATTTCAGAGTTTACAAAATGCTTATAAATATTCCAGTTAATTTGTTTTGTACATCAATTTATGATTTAGGTAAATGTTGATGTCAGATTGACATTCGTAATCACAAAACGTACATATGTGGGGAACCAGTAACCAGTTATGAGCATTGTGCAGTGATGTTGGTGCCTGTGTAATAGTGTGTTTGTGTATGCTGTGTGCGCAGATCTCATCGGTGGCGTGCTTGGCTTGCCTGTGCTCATCCGGCACAGTCAAGGTGGGCGTGTACATGCTGCCTCTTGCCAGCCGACTGCGCCTCATGATGTTCGTCACCATCCTCACGTTACTGGTCACGTGTCTCCTTATTTTCCTCGACATATCACACATACTCTATTTTTTTCCTTTCAATTGGGGCAAGGTGGTAAGTTTTCCTACTTTATTAGTTAAACTGTGTCCCTTAGACTTTGTGAGAACTGAGTTTTTGATTATTATCTAACCACAAACTTCAGTTAGAGTTAATGTTTCAAACAAAATTCTAACAACTCATTTATTTTGGTTACATATAAAAACATTGCATGTGCCAGTGCAAAGCATGCTCCTTTTAATTGAATTCATGTACCTGGACAAATTCACAGTGTAAGAAATAGCTGAACAGAAATATAGCGTGTGTCTAAAGTCCGCTAGGGGTTTTGAAAAATCCTGATTCACTTCAAGTCGCCCGTGAGGGCAGGTTATTGCAGTCGTCAGAAGCATCATACAATGCTAGCCTAGGACGTGACGGATGTGACGATAACCCCCACATCTGCCACTAGACTTTATTTTATTTGTCTGCCGGTGTGGGAGGTTGACACATTTTATATTTATTTCGATGCAAGTTTTGAGACATTAATAGTCTGTAAACGACTGTGGCGCTGGTTTGTACTTTTATATTTATCTGTGAGAGGTTCGTACTGTGTATACCGGACATTCGTATGTGAACTGTGAAACTTCAATAGTTAAATAAGCATATATAACAAAATAATCTGGAGCTTGAACTCATTTTTTAATTAATCGGCGTCACATAGTACTGAGTCTCGTGTTTCTACCTTGAGCTAGACGTGGCAACGTAACATTCGGCAGTGTAAGCGGCCGAACGTTACAGTGTATATACATGCTACTTTTAGAGTTTTGATCATCCCATATTAATTGCTTCACTCAGTGTATCATAAGCAGTTTTGTTTATATTGCTTTTGTTTTTAAATTTAAGAAATTCTGCATTATGTTGTTGATTAAGTAAGAAATTTATGGACTTCTGCTACTGTAAGAGAATCATTTAATAATAGGTGCCTCTATCTGAATAAATGTAAATTTGGAGGAATATGAATTTGTCTACTGTTGCATTTAGCTATTTAGCCATAAAATATATGTATTGTGAATAATTTCCTCTGTTTTAAAGTTAATTAGATTGGCACAAGATCAGCCGATCTGTAATATTTGGAAAATTAATTCTTGCAAGTTTGTGGTGTCTAACTCGTTTCAGAAAAGTATAAGTTTAGAATTATGTATTTATATACTTGTATATAAAGTTTTTTTCCACCTTGTATTAGCAGTGGACATTTTTGATTATTTATAATAATAATCTTGTATTTCTGAGATGGTTTGTTTTGTATCCACTTGTGATTATTGAAACTTGGCTGTTTAGAGTGTGTGCTGGTTTTCTTTCAGAATGCCCTGTTTTACGTGAGCGTGAGCGTCCTGTACTTGATCAGCTCATCGCTTATCGTCCACCTCATACACATGTACCACGAGTCGTACTCCTGGATTCCCAAATGGACCATCCAGCAACTGCTCGTAACAGTGGTATGTCTCTAGCCACTGGCACTGTTTATATAGCTATCTTATAAATCAGTCTCCAATAAAACAATAAACACTTTCACTAATAGGCTTTTATGAATATACAGTGACACCTTTGCCCATAATTTTTTTGGGGACTGATAAAAATTTCCATACATGCGGACTTTCAACGGATGTGGACATCAACGTAGATCAACGAGAAACAAAAACTAACATCAAACCTCATGCTGAACATATTGATAGGTCTACGTTAGTTATGTCTAAAGTTTAACTAATAGAAATCAGCACAAATGAGAAACTTTAAAAGCATTTATAATACATTAATAAGGCATTAAACAATTCAGTTTATCAACGTAAAGAAAATAACATAAAAATAAACTTACCATAAGTTTTTATCAACGTGTAGAGTTGGCACTTAAATATCCTCTATTAAATTTCAGAAACCAATATGGCATTTAAGAGTTATCTGCCCACACTTACTGTTTAGTATAAAAGAGTGCATACAGTACTTAAAGATCTTCCATTTCTTTTTTAAGTAGTGTGTTGTGCTGTTGTAAAATTTTCCTAAAATTTTGTGACACATTATTTTTATATTTTGCCTAATTTCGTAGGTTTCTATATTTTTGTCTAATTATTTGTGTCAGTATGTTGGTAAGTTTAGACCAATGTTGATTTAGTCCAATTTTAGGGCAATAGTGTCATTTCAGAAATTTTATTTTAGTCTTTTGTTCATGCACTGGAGTTAGTACAGAAACTTTGCTTTTCCATGCCTGGCAGGAAGCCGGTTGTTTGCTGCAAACAGCTCGGCTCACAACCGGATGTTAGCTGACATGCTTGCATTTCTGTGGCATGGGATGCTTCGTGCTGTACCTTGTCCGCGCTACTTGCCAGAGGTGCAACACATGTTATTCTTTCTGTAGAACAGTTGTGTGTAGTTGTGGACCATTTTCGGTACCCTCAGTGCTCTCTAGGAAAGGCGTTAGAATTAAAGTTTGTGTTTGCCATGTGCTCCCGTGTTCGGGGAGGTCGCTGCAGGTGGATGATTCCCCTGTAGCATTTTATTTAGTATTAGAAGCATCATGTAGAATAGTGCATAGATAGTAGTTAGGAGATTTAATTTTGTGATTTATCTTATATCATCCTATGCAGTTTCATCCCTTCCCTCCGAAATGGGTGAGTACAGCATCAGTCTTTCTCTGGTAGTACGCGCCATGTTTTAATGACTCTGGAACAGTTAAATAATTTTCCAGATTTTATTTGTTCCTGTGTTCCAGAGGGTCGAAGTTTTAGACAAACCATTATTCAAGTTTAAGATGAACCATTATTCAAGTTTTGGACGAACTTTCAAGTTTTGGACGAACTTTCAATACAAGTATCCAACCATAATTATTGTAGCATTTCAAGTATTCAAGTTTTGCACAAACTTTTATTTGAAGTTCAAGTATAGTACTTCCTTTGTTTGAGGTCTTCTTGCCCGGCTTCTCTTCATTTACTGCCTGGAGCAAAGTTTTTATCTCCAGCTTCACGACTTTGCTTGAAGATGTTTCGGCTAAGTGCACGGAGACTAATTTTTTTTAATATCTTAGTATCATCTGGACCACGTAACTACGTCATAATTGCTTTTTAGTTTTTAGTAAATATTTTAGTAAGTTTTTGGTTTTTAGTTAATACCGAAACTTACTAAAATATTAAACTACCAAATCGCAACCATCACTGACCAAGTGACTATTGACGACGTCCGAATTAAACCCACTAAATACTAAAATACTAATATATTGTTACGCGCTCTCTTCTTTGTTCCACGTGAGCGAGTGGAAGTGAAGGCCAGAGTAGTTAGATGATTTAAGTATGCGCGTGATATCAGTTGCAACTGGAGACGCTACGGCTCTTCAGAAAGGAATGTTTACAATCCATGCCTGTTATACCTATCAGGGTGAGTGCCACTCCTAACCTTGGGTATGCAGTGTCTTTGAGACATCTGAAGAATGCTCTGGATTACTGACCTCGTTTCTATCAGCATGACTCGGGTGCAGCAAACCTTCCAGGTCAAGGCCAGCGGCTATAAAAGGCACGTTGGGCTTCCGAGCTTGTGGTTTTTGAATGTTCAGCAATAGACAAACGACTAGCAAGAAGAGAAGTGCACAATGAGGGAAGTGACCAGCGGGAGGAAAACCTGTGACTGCGAACATCAGATCAGTGAAGAGTGCGACTGCAGGCTGGACTATTGGACGGGATGCACGAGTGAAAGACATTACAAATGATGGCAGTAGATAGACTGAACGTGTGTTAATGATGAGTATGAGTTAATTGACAATAACCAAACAGAGACATAAAGAATGATGTTAATTAGAGTTGAAATAGACATTAAATATTGCGCTCACTGTTAAATAAAAAGAGTAATAGTGGATTGTTTATTTCTGTTATTTTTACATATTAGGTCAACACTTCTTGGTTCCCTTGAGAACTTTATAACAGGGTTCTACTGTATTATGAATTTTTTCTTTAATATTCCCATTTGCATTGTTTTCTTTTAGTTAAACTTGACAAATACCTAACATAGGCCTGGTCTATCCATGTGTTCAACATAAAGTTTAATGAGGTTGGTGTTTTTTTTTATGTAACTAATATGTCTAGTCCACATATACAGAATGTCCGCATCTATAGAATTTTTATGTCAGTCCTCTGATATTCTATGGATAGATGTTCCATTGTACATCAATAAAATACAAGTTCAAAAAAGTTTTACATTATCTGTGAATAAAGATTAACTAATAAAATAAACACATTAAAAATGGAAATTAAAAAAAAAAGATATTATTGAATTATTATTACTGTAAATATTGCAGTAAAAAACATTTTAACTCAGCTTGCCTAAAGAATATGCATATAAAAAATTCTTGTGCTGGAAAAATTATTTTCTATTCATTTGCTCTTTCTGTTGGGTGAGACAAGGGTTTTTTTTCTTTTATGTTAATGCTGATTGTGGACGGGCGATTTTGCTTGTTATGCTTTGTAAGTAATGTAAGTGAAGTCAGTTGTGGACGGGACCTTACATACATTGGCGATGCTGTGCTTACATGGCGAATCTGTAGTTAAAGTTATTAATAATATTTCACTATAAAAAAGTATAATTTTGAGACAGAAATGAATAAGTAAGGTGATTAAAACTTATTTCTTTACGGTCTTCAATAATTAATTATTCGAAACCACGTCCGCTGATTTTCCCGTACACTTACGCCTGTCACGAGTTATGCTGCAGTGTGGCTTGGTGCTTACGCATTATTTGATGACAAAAGGTGTCAAATAGGCCCAAAATATCTGCAGTGAAAGAAAACACCATCATTGGTGTCCTGTAAATCTTAGTAGCATTAAGAAAAGTTTTTCTGTGCAGGTTTTCTTGTACCTAGCCCCTCACGACATACTTCGAGAGGCATGAAGAACAGAGAGGGAAATCTTGGCTGCTGGTGTAATGCACTTGAAAAAAAATTAACACGAGGCCTCCACCTTAAAATTTTAGTTTTACAAATTTTTAGAAAATGTTGGATGTATGTATGTCTCATGATGCTGGGAAATATAGAAGGAAGTTTCTTTTTTAATGTTTGCTTTGTGTACTGTATTTGACTTATTTTAGTATAACAAAAAATGTGTTAAGTTTGTTAAAAACAGAGTGTAAATGTAGGTAAGCAGGCAAATTATGAGTTTGCGTGCATGTGGACAGGTGCTGGGGTACCTGTGTGCGATGGAGGCCCTGCTGCTCTCTGTCGTCACGCGCTACCACTCCGTGCAGTATGCCCCTGTGGATGAGGACCCCAGTCAGGTGACCTTACAGGAGCACCGACACGACAGTTGTCCCCCTTCCCCTTCACTGCAACTGCAGCCAGTTCCTGCACCCTTGCCCTCGTGGCCTGTCGATGACATTCAGCCATGTTCTTCCAAGTGTACCAACCCCTACCCTGTGCCATGATCTTCACTTCGCCCCTTCCTCTTTTGTTTTGTCACGGCTCCGTGCGGGTGTATTTATTGCCTCACTTCTGTTATTGTTCCTTTACTCTGTCAGTATTATTTTACAATAAAATGTTTTGTATTAGTTTTGTCTGAGATTTTTTGTGGAGTTTAAATTGTTGTGTAATTAGTCGTCGCCGTTAATGTGGAAGTCCGATACAGGTTGTTGTGCTTGTAATACAAAAATGTGTTTGTGTATGTCTGTGATGTGCAATAGACTGGGAAAAGCAGTTAAATGGAGGTGTGTATAATCATGAATTTTAAAATTTTGTAATTTTGTCTCTTTTAATATATCAGGTAGTAATTGCTGATTTTAATGTAATTCCTGCATCACAGAATGAAAGAGATTGAACCTATCAGTTTGTACAGCAAAGTTGGCATTTAGTGAGTGTGAGCTTATCATTACGTCACCAGGAGCTGATAAAGTGCTCATTTTCCTGCTCTGTCTGCACTCTGTTCATGAAAATTTATCTGTTGTTTGTAAAAGAAGTGTATTTGAACCAAGCAGTCGATGCAAATTGTGTATCTCAACCACATGTGGTTATAAGGCGTCTGGTGGTGATACCATGCAGCTGTTAGTTTCGCACCACCATGCTAGATAGCAGAACTGATAAGCAAGAAGCATGGAGGTGGCCATGGAAGGAAGGACAATTGCACAGGAGGTGGTGGGTAAAGCAGGTAGAATTAATTCGAGCTGGATCCAAAAGTTGTGCAGAATTAGCTGCAGTGCTGGGAACATACAGCCATTAATTTATTCTTTCTTTCAGAAATAAAATTTAATTTGTTCTGCTTCCAAAGTAAAATTTAGTGAATGTTGATGAATTCCCCAATAACCCAGAACTACATAAAACAATTATTACTGTGAACCAGGGAAAATTTTTCTGACAGCACAAAACTTTCGGGCAAAACTGAAAGTTAACAGCGGTTTTCTTAAGAAAAGGGAACTATATTTCTATAGAGCAGCCTCGTTATTTAAAGACCTCATAATGACACAAAATTGTCATAACCCTAAGTACTTGAACTATCTAAATGTTTTTGCGAGTACAAAATGTAAGCTGTGTCTTGAAATATTGATGTTCTGTTGTGCCACTTTTGATGGATAAACGGTTATTGTTTATGTCATGTGAAATAAATGTTACCCAAGTGTTTAGTACGAGTGTTGAGGGATAAGCTGCAAGATTTAATTTTGAGCAATGGGCAGACTAAAAAATACCCAAGTACAACATTTGTACCATTTATCATCACTTAAGTAATCAAATATGGCAGACTACCAAATGAAGAAGCATTTAAACAAATGCCTTGACAGTGCAGCTGATAAATTCCTGTTTGAAAACCCTTATTTCATTCTTGTTTAACAGCAACATTGTACCACTGCTTTGAAAAATATACATTTTCTTTCAAGTGGTAATTTATATAACATGTTAATACAATGTCACATGTAATATTATTATTATTCTCACAAACATAGTGTTATGATGCATACAAAAACAAGACATTACAATAGCCTAAGTTACCATTTCACGATTCACACCAAAGCTACTGACATAAAGTAAAAAAAATGAAGAGAGAATGAAAGAAAATGTTAACTTTCTCATCATTTTTTGTGCCTGTAAATGATTTCGTGCAAAGTTGCAGTTTTAACTTTCTCATAGGTTTTTAATATGGTAAATACTGAGGTTGAACTATAGCCAATATTACTTTTGTTCACAATACCCTCTTCGTGTGCCTTAAGCCAAAATTGTAAATTGTATGGCAAGTTCTGTGGCACTGGTTATTCGAACATTTCATAGAAATCAGACACTTATACCTCCGTGTTGTCAAAATTCCATGCACAGTGTTACAATACTCTTCTTCCATTGTGGACTGCGGTGGCTCAGCCTGTTAGCCTGCTCGCCTTCCACCAAGGCAAACCGGGTTGAATTCCTGGCCGGGTCACTCCCGGATTTTCGCATTTGGGAATCGTGCTGGTCGGTGGGTTTTCTCTGGGGATCTCTAATTTCCCCCGCTCCTTCATTCCGGTGCTTCTCTATACTCACCTCAATCACCCTCATTGGCTCTCAAGACCTTGCTGTTAAGAGCCACCCAAATCTCTTCCCTCACTCTCCTTCTATTACATGTACAGTAGAACCCTTTTTTTTTTTTCTACATACTTGCATTTTGCATTTTATGTCCACATTTTCTTCAGTTTCATTTTTTTGCTTCTGCATAATAATGTTCTCTTTTTGTTACATTTTCCTGAAATTTTATGGTCCCTTGGAAAGTATAAAGAAAGGAATTTTACTGTAATACATACTAATTTGAAAGAAATAAAGAATAAACATCCTAAAACTGATACTTTTTTATTTTTAACTAAACAATAGTGTTATGTAGTCCACGATAACATTATTCATAGCAAGTATACAAGACTAGTGATGTACAGACACTAGAATAGGAGGCGAAACTGATTGAATGTGCAGCAGTTTCGCCAGATATGATTAACATTCCACATTTGCTACACGTTCCTTTCCACATAGCAGATAATGTACACAGCTTATGCGCACAAGATTTGTGTGTGGCTGTGCACTTTGCATATCACAGTGTTTATTGAAGTATAAGGATAATAATATCAGTGTTTTATTGTTTAACATTGCAGCTAGTTGTACAGTTGCACCAAACTTTCAGATAGCTCGTATCTACAGTAGTACAGACAGAGCTATCATTTTTAAATACTAAACATATTTCCTATGGTTTGCTTGTGTAAATGGTTGCTGCATACCTTATTTACACACAGTAAATGTTCCCATTTTTTTTTCTCGTTAAATTGACACCTCAGAAATTTGGTTTTCATTACATTTGCAACTTACGCTGTTTTGCCTCCTATTCAAGCGAGCTGCTGCTTCCGCAGATGATCGATAACGTGAGCAAAAGCTCTTGAAAGTCAACCGGTACAGTTTGAGCAAGACACATTTCCCATGCTCCTTTATATATTTCATAATTTGTAACTTGAATTTGGCAGTTTATCTTCCTGTGCTGTTCTTAACTTGTCACTCATTTGACGATAACTTTTTTCATCATGAACCACATCCCCCACATGTGTCTCGTCTCTCTCCTGTGCGCAACTGCCAGCTTACCTTCTCGGCCACATGTTAGCAGACGAGTCTGAAAGTGACGCCTTTTACTCCACTACTGTAACAGTTGTTCGCTTTGTTTCCGTCAAGGTCACGTGGCTGACAACTATCCCTGCCACACCCACGTGCTCATCAGTGGGAGGAAAAAGGAAGCTTTGTGTAACATTTAACTAGGCAGGAGGCTATTGTTATCTGTAGAAACCGGTCCCAAATTTTTTTTATCCCAGGAAATGATGAGGAAAAAAGGAAGGAGCGATTTATAGAGTGGTGGGCGTTGTACATGTATAAAAATGGTAAACACCGTAATTAATACTTTTTATAGCAAGGTTACACCTTTTAGTGTCCTTCAGATATTTCTTGGATTCATACCTCACATAGCAGAATTAACATAAAATGTAAAACTATAAAAGTATGGAAAGCAGTGCGCCATTACTCTTGTTCTAGTAACTCAAGTCGCAGAGAGTCATTCGGCTTACCTGAAAATTAATATGCATATCTGAAGAAATTATTCAAACATTTTATATGTTCAGAAAACTGTCATTTTTTGTTTTGAAATCTGTCCAATTAATTGATTATTATATTGCATCAGTCCATAATTTTTCTGTGAATTAAACATACAACTTTAATGAAATAAATAGAATTTTTTGATTCCTATCAACTGCGATAACTAATTTCAATTATATTTTACTGAAATTTTTTCTTTTTGTAATTAATTCTCAATGTATTCAGAAACCATAAATAAGTTATTGAATCAGAAATATTACTGGTAAAAAGACAATGATAAGTCTTGAAATTAGTACACAAGAGGAAACCTTTTGCTGTATTTGGCTATCATCCAGTTAATACACCAGAAGGTATTTATAAGTATTAAATGTAGAAAAACTTGAAACACATAAGGAAACTTGGATGTTAGCCACAGAAAGACAGCAGACTTTTTAAGAGTATATAAATGTTCCTTTATTTGCTTGTATTACATGACCCATGCTCAGGTATGGAATTTACAAATATTTTCTCAATTTTGGCTTACTTATATGCTCTTTTGACTGTGTATGTACTTAGGAAAGCTAAATTTATTAGGTTGTACAAAGATGACGTCGACCCTGGTCGTCTTTTTGCTTCACATTCGGACGTTTCATGATTTGCTGCAGAATGAAGGCAAAGTTGTAGATAGCATAGAAGATATTGTTGGATCACTTCAAGCAATAATGTCATCTTAAGGTTTCAATTTCAGAACTCTTGAAGTTTTAGAAAATTGTGATGACAGTTCTGATGTCAACAGCAACAGCAGAGAGGTCTTTCTCTGGTCTTAAAAGACTAGGCGTAGTTGCATTCGATGATGAGACAGCTGAGGTTAACTTCTGCGAGTCTTTGCATATCCACAAGGAGACTTCTGCAACATTAGATCTGGATAACAGATGACTTTATATCAATAAACTAGACAAGAAAGCAGACATGCCTTCAGCAAATTGCATTTTCACATGAAAACACTTAGTGCGCCAAATTTGGTGGTCAAGCAAAGAAGTAAGACATTTCTTCTGTAAAGGTATTTTTTATCATATTTGAAGTAAGTTCTACAATTGTGCTAATTTTATCGTGTTAAGATGTGAATATTTCAATACACGCAGAATAATGGTCACAAAAATATTTGCTTTGGTTTTCCCCTTCACAACATACATCATTAAGATATAGAAATAATTTTATAAATAAACGTGTTTCGATAAGGCACTATCATGCATTGAAATAAATATTTAAATTGCAGTATGTAACATTCATGTAATGTTTTTCGTGATAGTAAAATAATACTGATTTTTAGTGGCCGAGGCCCTGACTTTGAAGAAGATTCCTTTGTAAAATTGGTCACTGAAACAAATTTTAATTTTAAACTATCTGAATTGTTACCAGTGATATGTTCAATGTTTAGGTATGAAGAATTGTTAAATAGCACCATTTTGCACCATAAAAATTCTAATTTTCCAAGGGGAGAATTCCCCTCTCTAATGGGAAGGTTTGTGTTATTTTACAATAGAAACATGTCGTCGTCGTTGTCGTCCCCTCCACCATATGTAATTGAAGGTTGGCGCCACTGTTCCTTACTGCTCTGCATTGGACATGTCCTTATACCCCAAGTCATACGCAGAGACTGAATTTCATCAGTCATATTCAGTAGCAAAATGTTAAATAAAATACATTCACTGTATCTTCATACTCTGAAACAAACTTTTGAAAAATCACCCAAGGTTTAACATGTTTGCCTGTGTTTTAAACAAATCATGTACAACCAAACATTCAATACCAACATTAACATTAAAGAATTCTAATTTTGACTAAACAAAACTTTTACATGTATAGTTTCTTAATTAAAATCTTTAGTTTGTAATCATTACGAAATAAAAATTGTGATTACAGTGCTGCGTTGGTAACGACTACAGAAATAGTTTACATGTAAAATATTGTTGAACAGAGTTCTGATACACTATTTGTAACATTTTCACATAGCACTGGTAGAAACATGTTTCAAAGTTACGTATTAAAAATTTTACATATTTTTTGTGATCTGACCAGCGAAAAATACAGTGCACAGCCCGTGTAGTCTTTTTGCGTTTCTTTTTTTCCATAAACAAAAATCTTTGAGCAAAGTTTTTTTTATAATAAAAAATTTTAACTTAAATGTTTTTTGCATATGTTAAGTTTCTCAGTGCTCACAGCAGATGAATAATAGTTTATTTTAGATTTTATCAGATTTTGCGCATATATAATAAATTATGTTGACTTCATTTGGGATCCATAATTAAAATGTTATTTTAATGTTAAAAAATTTATTAAATTTGTATTTAGATGGATTGCTTGAAGGTTATGACGTAGAAGTTGACAAAACTGACAATAGGAGTAACGTAATTGCTCTATGGAGTGCTAATGTTTTCTTCCAGTAAAAAATACTTAATTTATCAAATAAATTTTGTACATATACTTTTAACTACCTAGTTAGTAATAAAGTAATGATAACCATGTTTTTACTTCAGTTGTAAATACGCAGTCGAATCACATTATTATGACCACTTTCTAGAAGTGCCATCTGCAGCGCATAGCCCATGACGTATGGCCCGTAATGTGGGCAGGTGAAGCAGGTATATAATGCGACCGACAGGCTGGCTGTACACAGTGAGCTTCCTGCCGTCATGGGTAAGGAAAGCGATTTAACAGAGTTGCAAAAAGGGATGATCATTATCTTTCGGGCCAAAGGGGGCAGCATTTCGGAAATAGCGACGCTTGTGAACTGTTCACGTGCCTCTGTGGTAAAGGTGTGTCGTGAGTGGACGAATGGCACTGCTGGGAGTAACCGTCATGAAAACTGTGGAGCTCCACGCACCATTGATATCTGAGGTGAACGTAGACGACGACGGTGTGTGAAGGTCAACCGACAGGCTACAGTGGGACAGCTCACCGTCCAAATCAACAAGGGGGCATCCAGACACGTGTCTACTGCAACGGTTTAAGGAACCCTTCTGCGAATGGGGCTCCGGAGTAGACGGAGGGTGACTGCACCCATCCTAACACAGGTGCATCAACGGAAACGACTGGATCGCTGTTGATTGGTGACAGGTAGCCTTCTCCGACGAGTCACGTTTTCAGCTGCATAGAATGGATGGACGTCAGCGTGTCCGGCGAGAAACGTCTCAGAGACCCTGCATACATTGCTGTACGAACACAAGGCAGTGGGAGCAGTTGTATGATCTGGGGAATGTTCTCGTGGTATTCTCTAGGTACCATCATCCATGTGGAAGGCACTCTTGATCAATTTGGTTATGAACCCATCCTCGGCGATCATGTCCACCCATACGTGATGATTGTCTTTCCTCGGGAGGATGGGATATTCCAGCACGATAATGTGCCTTGCCACACGGCTAGAAGTGTCCGCACATGGCTGAAGAGTACAATCAAGACTTCAAAGTTCGTCCCTGGCCCCCAAACAGCCCCGATCTCAATCCAATTGAACATCTGTGGGACTACGTCGATCATCGTGCTCATCGTCTGTCTCCTCTGCCACGCACCCTTCAACAGTTGTGGGACGCACTGCAGACAGCATGGCTCCAGATACCCGTGGAGACCTACCAGCACCTGACTGAGTCACTGCCAGCTCGTCTAGCTGCTGTCCACGCTACGAAGGGCGGTTACTCTGGATACTAGCAGGTGGTCATAATAATGTGATTCGACTATGTATATTTCAATATGTGTTGTTTTTCTTGGGCAGATCAAGTGAAGTTCTTGTGAAATAACCGTGCTGTATGCCATACATTGGTTACGTGTATAAAACTGAATTTTGGAAATGCAAAATTGGTTTTTGACTGTTAACAATGTTTATAACTAGCGATTATTTAAAGACCACATCTGTTTATACATCACAACTTTGTAAAACTTTCCTCTAGGTGTTTGAAACACATTTACATAACATGCTTAGACGTTTTAGTGATCTGAATATTTACCAAAGTTCAAATAAATTGTTCAACGTACTAAAACCCAGCCGGGAAGGGGAAAAAAACTATGCATGTTGAAAAAATTATGAAGGAAATAGGTTACACTACTAGTGTACCTGCACGAGTGTCACGAGATTGTTGATAATGTTATCCCAAGTTTGATTCGTTAATTTCAAATAGCTTCTCAGCCTCCTCTGTATTTCTATTATATTCTGCAAAAATAATCACATTTGTTCAAAGAAACAAATTAAAGCACACATTTTTCTGTTGCTATAAATAAAGCATTGTGTTTCAGTCCCATTGTTCAACAAATAAGGCATGGCTGATGCACATACAATCATTTGTAATGTTAATCACAGCTACAGATTTTGTATTGAAAACTGAACGCAGTATAAGTGACTGCTATTTATTTTACAATATCATTGACTGCAATTTTTTTCAAGAATATTGCAACTGTAATTAAAAATTTTTGAGCTAGGTCATTCACGGATTGCTGTAAAATATTTTCAAGAAGCCGTATATGTCTTGAAATTGTACGAAAACGCGATTGATGGCCACGCTGTTTCACCAGAATGTAGTTGCTGCGTGATCCTCTAGATAGCTGCACTGGTACTCAAACATGTAGTTGCTATGTTTGCAGCTAGATGGCTGTGTTGTTACTCCACATGCAGTTTCTAGGTTTACCCGTTAGATAGCTGTGTTGTTCATTACAGGTAAAGATAGTGCGTCGCCCTAGATCCTGTTTTCGAAAAAACACATCTGCCCGGGGTCGAAGCTCTACAGGGATTTCGTGGGCCACTAAATTATAGGGTAGGATGACTTCGCCAACTGTTAAAAAATTTAAATAATCCTTATTAATAAAGAAAGCTGTATATTCTATAAATAATATAATTTTATTTTTAAATATATTTTAGTCACAAGTAAATTAAGTTTCATTATTCTTATCGTCATTCATACAATTTATAATTTTGATGTAGGCATGTACTGACAGCGCCTGAGCATTGAGTTGTTTTGTTTCTGTTATGATCGTTGCTGGAGAAGGAGTTGTTGATGTTTACAATCAACTGCAGGAATTGAGCTTTATTGAATTTTCAAATGCTGATTGTCTAAGAAAAAAATTGTACAAGAGTTATTGATACCAGCAACAATGCCTTTTTAAAATAAAGAAATTGTATTATTAGCATTTTAATAAACGATTGTGTTGTTAAACACACATTTAGTTCCATGTTACCGTTTTTAAATACAGCATTTAATTATAAAATTTTTTTACCAAATTGTTATTAGCTGTAACTAAAAATAGTACAAGCATAGAGGAAAATAGGGGCCTACCAAAATAGCATTGAGCTTCGTGTCTTATATCTTATTTGCTTTGTGATCTGCCCTATGGCTTACCACAGTAATTTTCGTTATTTTCTGGACGAGTTTTTCACGTTACGGAGAATGATTGCAATATGTCTATTTAAAAAATTACTGTGAAAAACAATATTCCACGTTTTGCTTACAATTCCGCTTGTAGAACAAGTAACTTCTCTGACAAAATTCATGTAGCATGTACGTACACATTACTTAAATCATTTTATTCCGGACCTTCACTGGATTTTTTAAAACTGATCTGCCCTATTTTAAAAATTAATATTTTAATTTATTAATATATACACTATGAATGGCATGGCCATAGCAACTAAAAATAATTATTCAAACTAATAGTATAATTGCACTAAATAAAATTTTTCAGTCCAAAATATTGATAGCACTTAATTCCAAGCAGCGCCCTTGTTTTTCAAAAATATTTTCTGAGAAAAGTGCATCTTCGAATCAAGTAAATACTGTATTTTACATTCTGAAGCAAGCATTCATCACAAAAACACATGTATATCATCAGCATCCAACATACTCATTGTTACACGGCATGAATTTCAAACATTTATCAAAACACAAAAGACAAAAGGGAAGTTTGGGAGCTCTAAATTACTTTCTACAATCTTAGTTAACGACAGACTTATTTGAATTATTCCCAGTGTTCTGCCAATTACTTCCGACTTGCCTTATGTTTTTTAATTATTCTTTCATTTATTTATTCATTAAACTGCTTAAGAGAGTACTGTTTCAGTTTGTTTAATATTTAGTATACAAAGGAAGGGTCATAGAAATGCTGGTTTTTGAACAGTCATGTTACAATGGACAGGGTAAAGAAGCTACATTGCATACAATACATTTTGTAGCAGTGATGCTCATCTTTATAGTTATTGTAGTTTTTGAATATGTGTTCTTTTTGTTATGTACTAGTATTGTGTGTTTGAGTATTTGGTTACAATCTGATTAGTATTTTCTTTGTTATTCAAGCCACTGCATAATTTTGAGTTTATTTGACACTTTGTAGATGGCTGTCTGAAGGTGTGCGTCTCCAAAAAATATTTACTTATTCAGTGTGCAGCACCAAAAGACTTGTTGAGAAAAATTGCTCAAATTTTTAGATATAATTGTTAAACGAGCAAAAAATTTATAATCTTGAATATCACTCTTTTTTAACCTCTTCGGACACAGTAGGCTACGTAGTTGGTGTTTGACTTCCGAGTTTGTGTATTTAATTTCAGTCACAGGGGCGGCTCTTGTCAATGGGCACAGGGGCACATGCCCTCCCAAATAAAATTTAACATGCCATAGCAAATAAATGCTTTTTTATAGATCTTTCTTTCATATTTTAAGTGTAAAAGTAGCGTATTTGAACTTAAAGTTCTGTATCACTAGGCTGTGAATTTAGACGCTGACAAAATTTTTCCTCACGTCTTTGGGGCACAGACGGTCTGTACCCACGCTGTTGTATATTTTCTCTTTGCCGAAGGAACAGGAGATGTCCCAGAAATAGCTAAAGAATATTTATAACAGTGCATGATATAGTTTTTAAAGTTTGCATATTATTCAGTATTAAATGTTCATACACCACACTTTTGTTGCTGTGTTAAGGCCTGTCTACAATTGACCGTGCCAGTGGACGTCACATTCGCACAGTCCGAATATGGTCCACAAACGCGTTGTCCGAAAGTGTGCTTTCAGAATATGACATTAGATCGCACTCGCAGTAAATTCAGCAAATTATTTGTTGTTGCGTAATGATTTTTATATTGATGAATTGTTCATTATATCATGTTTGTGAGATGTGTGATTTAAATATTTATTGTAGTTTAAATAAGCTGGGCAACTGACATCCAAGAATTTTATTACAACTTCATATTTTTTAAATGTTCATCCTCCATATTATATAGTTTAGACCAAACACAGACTGCACTAATTAGCATTTCATCACGTTTGTCTCGAGAAAATCCACCTTGCACATACATTGTTTGTATTAGCAACGTGAACATTCCACGAATGTGCGTGAAAGTATCTGTAGTCTTATTTTTCTATCATCTTAGGACACAACTTGGGACAAAAGTTCAGTTTTCTGAATGCTTTGACTTGGATCACAGGTTTGCGTTGGACAGCGCCGTTACGTCAACAGGATCTCGTGCACCAATCAGTATATCTTTGTCCTAAGACACAAGTTGGGGTAGCGCAATTGTTGACAGGCCTTTCCTGAACTTACGTGTAGCATGAAGTATTCGCTTAAAAACTAAGTGAACAGAATCAAATTTTTTTTAGGGAAGCAGTTAGTGTATCACGACAGGCATTCAATTAAAAATTTTGGCCCTCAGTGGCCACAACTTACTCTAACACAAACCTATCACACCCAAAATATAAATTATACATGTAATTTGAGTTAAAAAAAATCCATAAAACTATTTGGTTTGCAGGATACGATGATAAAACTGCATTTTATTGTTTGTGTTGTATTCTTTTTGGTTCTGACGAAATGTGAGCGACTACAGGTATTGTTGGCCTATAACATTTGGATGACAAGACAGGGAAAACATTTAGGGAACAAACTGAATTTGCAAAATGAAATGAATATTGTAATGCTGGGGCAGGTAGATATAAGAAATCAATTAAGTATACAGAAGTTTAGTTAAAATACACAATGATGTAGTAGAAATAATAGCTACATCATTTCTACAATAAAAGAATGCAATATATTTCGTGGATTTTTTTGAGTAGAGTCTTTGAGATCATGACGAAACTGCTAAAAGTGAAAACCCGGTGTGTTTAGAGGTTTGTTAGTTCGTTGCATCTTCATTAAAGTATTATATTAATTTTTAACTTTGTGCCCTCCTTTGAAATTCTTCGTGGAGCCGCCACTGGAGGCCCCATCGGAACAATAATTCTTCAGACTAGGGCTCGTGTGTAGTTATGCTGAAGTAGTCATGGTACTCAAAGTTTATTCAGGAGCTGCGATTCCTCCCGCCTCCGGTCTGCCCTGTGGCCGCCCCACTGTGTGTACCTGGTAAGGAGTGACAGAAGCAGCTAGTTCCGTTCCCAATATCATCTTCGTTCGTACTTTTTTTACTGTACCAGTTACCAGTAATGGCAGATAATGCCAATTTTAGTTTTCATCTCTTTGACTCATCACCATTCTGTGCAGTCTTTATTCACAGCAGTGTGGCTTTGTTGTTCTTGAATCCGACCACTTTGAGTGGCGTGTAAAGAGCATTACCTGCCTCATTGTGTATTCGTGGCAAAGGATTCTTCTTGCACGTTTTCATAACACTTTTGAGTGGTGCTAACACGATACTAAGTTGCAGTTAACTTAAAGAAAACTGCTAGCGGCATAATTTAGACAAATTTGTATTTCAACAGCAGTTTCCAGAAAGTTCACTGCAGTGTAATCTTATTACGTTAGCAGCACTCAAGCGATAAGTGTTAAGTCAGTTATTATTTTATTTTCATGTTATATTTCAGAAATAGTTTAATAGTTGAAGTATTATTAATCAGTGTACTGTGAAAGCAACATTAGTTTTTTTTTTTTTTGCCAGTAAACATTGTGTTGTGTGTAACTATACATGTATACCATAAGAGAAGTTGTTATTCAGTTGGTGTTTATTTAAGTAAGAATGGCGTATGAATCGCATACATGTTGGATGTACTTTAATGTTGTAATGTTACCATTTTATTCATCGATCAGTGTATTAATTAAACGTCTGTCACTGTACAAGTTTTCCCAAGAGCTGTGCACGGGTGTGCAAGTTGAGCTCTCCGATTTCAAGGGACAATATTACTGAGAAAATTCATTGTTGTGTAGCATATACCGGTAATGCCACTGTATTTTGCAGCAATTTCATTAATAATCTTTTAAGAAGCATCTGTTTATGGTACACGGGAAAAATGTGTTACTCTATTGTAAAGTTCCTGGAATATTGTTGTTATACTGTATATCATTTAATTTTCATTAAAAATGCTGTACTTTAATTATATGTATTGTGTGTGTGTGTTTGCAGATATGTGTTTGTTGTTGACAGCGCACAATAGTAATACTTTATTTTGTACATTTTTTTTTTTTCCTTCGTATTATGTAGGATGACGAGGGAGGACTCTGTGACATCACTTGTGTTGGATGTACAGTAGTGTCTTGTAATATTGTTACCTTCTTTGTCACAATTTTATTCCTTGTTTTGAATCTTTTGTTCAGAATGTCGTAAATGTGGTACGTAAATGAGGTGACTTGGCAGATATTGTAACCGTCTGTTTGTGAAGCCGTAACTTTGTGTTGTGCAGGGACGTTGCACCTGTAACAATTCATCCTTTTCGGTGCGAGTGACATCAGTTTTGTAAACACAGCGTGGTTGTCGATAGAAGCTGTACCATTATGGAACAGAAAGACACAGCAAAGACAAATTCTTCAAATAAACTGTGAAAAATGTACATACAGATTTTAGAAACACTGCCAGCATCAATGTGTGTCAAAGCTTTAATAACATTTTGAACATACAAAATAGTATGTATGTTTTTATCCTAATGTAACTGTACATTTATTTTGAGTATGTGTAAATAGTTACCGTAGATTGTAAAATGTTTGCAAAGTATGATATTTGTACATTTGGATGTTTTGTGTGCAAGAAAATTAGATAAACAAATTGTAATCATGTACGCACAAAAGTTTTCATACTTGAAAAAATATATGAATGTTCAATATTTATTTGCATGATCCGACCATTATGTTGAAATCTCCATAACCAGTAAACACTATTTCTTGAATACCCATTTGTTAGCAGTTTTTTTTTTACAAGCAGCATTTCTGATATGCAACATGCATATGTAACAGATAATGTTAAAGTAAATGTAACCTGCCCCTTAGTTACTGACAAAATATCATATTTTTGGTAATTTTTACATAATTGAGAATTATATTTAAGATACTAAGAAAGTGATGTTGTACGACCTCAATATGCAATCCTCGTAGATGTGGCAAAATGCAGTCACGTTGCTGCAAGAGTATATTTTTAGGCACATTTCAGCAGCTAAAAAAAAATGTTTGGAGATGCACTTTGATGCACAGTCATGATTTAAAAGTATTTGGTTTTCAGTAAGTTTCCAAGTGCTAAAATGAAAGCCGTGAACTGCATGCCCAGAGGCAAGGTAGGTGTGATTGAACCAAGGGTGAACTTTTCAATATTTTTATTGTAGAACAGTATAACATCTATTTTAACCCCTTCAGATTTTACATTTACCTGTATGTAGAATAATTTTGCCTATTGTCTTGTCACAATGTACAATGCTACATGAAATTCCAAATCCTCTTGAATCGGTTTGCTGTAGGCTATATGGTTAAGTCTTACAAGTCATGCCTTGTGTGTACTAAAATTAGTTTTTGATTTTGCTGACTTGTATGTCAAACAGATTACAATTTTAATTATTTACATCCCTTTTTACATTTTGCAAAAAAAAAAAAAAAAAAAAACTTAGGTACATTTTTTGTGTATTAAATTTATAGTACTACAAAAACTGTAGCTACACCGAAAGTGAACATCTGCCGTTTCCATTCTGGTACCAACTGATTTTTGCTTGAGTGTAGTTGATGCTTTTTACAAATAAACTTCAACTGGTAACATGCTTAAAATGACAAACCCTTTTAAATAAGTGCAAATAAAATTTTTAAAAAATTTGTTAACAATTATTTTCTACACTTTCACCGAAAGCTTAACATAGTTTTGCAAAGTTGTCTAGTATATCTCTGTAAGTAGTAACAAATTTGGATGCCTAATAATTACATACAGAAAAAAAAAACTAAGTAAATGTTAGTAGACATTCTGCTTTTATAAAAAAAAATTGGTCAAAATCAAGTACAACTTTTTTTGCATTGACGTAAATTTTTGTGGTAACTGTGGTTCTTTAGTGCATCACACTGTTCCAGTTACCGTAGTGTAGTGGGTACCATTGCTGCATCTCACATGTGACAGGTTTAATTTCTGGCACCAAACCTTGGAAATGTTTTGAATGTTTGGTAGGTCTCAAGGAGCATACAGGAACAGAGTCGCAACTAAACTGTATAACGACAGAACTTCGTCTTATTAATTTGGTTGCCGAAGTCAACTGAAGTAGGTTCTATGGTACTGCCAATGTCAGAACACACAGTAAATTACGAATGTTCACTTTATGTTGGCAGTCAAAGCTCTTGACTTCACTAGCATACTCTTTTAAATACTGGCCTACGTTTTATGTACAAAATTATTGAAATCATCATTTGGTAATTTATCTATAACACAAATTCATTTAAGAGAACAAGAATCATAATTGCATAAATGAAACACTACTTTATACACAGATTCATGCAGATATTCACGGAAATGCACGTGGTATGAAGTAACGCTTGTGAACACTACATAAAAAAAAGACTACTCTGCTACCGCCATCAAAATGAAAATATATGTAACCAAGCCCATGTTTCTACAAATTTTGCAATATGTGAAGAGGAAAAACTACTTGATATTTTATTGCGTAGTTACATTGTGCACAGGTAGTTACTNTATACACAGATTCATGCAGATATTCACGGAAATGCACGTGGTATGAAGTAACGCTTGTGAACACTACATAAAAAAAGACTACTCTGCTACCGCCATCAAAATGAAAATATATGTAACCAAGCCCATGTTTCTACAAATTTTGCAATATGTGAAGAGGAAAAACTACTTGATCTTTTATTGCGTAGTTACATTGTGCACAGGTAGTTAATATTATGTTTAAATATGCAACAATTGTTTGAAATGTCGAAGTTGTAAGATAATAGAACCTGGACTCTGGGCAGCTTNTATTATGTTTAAATATGCAACAATTGTTTGAAATGTCGAAGTTGTAAGATAATAGAACCTGGACTCTGGGCAGCTTCAGTAAAGTTGGAAGACTAGTGTGTCTAGTTCACCCTGATACTGTGGAAGGTAAAGGAAGCCACAGCAGAATCATTGTTCCTAGCTGCCTTGGCAGTGTGTCTACCGACCACTGAAGTCGCAGAAATTATAAGGTGTCCCAGAAGTCATAATAATTAGAATGTCGTGGATTTTTGTATGAGCGTGACATTTTACAGTTGCAGCCATCGTTAGACACCTGTCCGTCTGCTGGAGACAGGTAGAAATACTTGTATGTTGGACATGTAGTAAAATTGACAAGAGAACTCCACATCTTGTTTACTTTTGTATGCTGCGCATCCGTTTTTAAGAAGGTAGAAAACCATGCTTAATAGAATCCTGGTACCGTAGTTGAGGAAATTGTCTAAAAAACAAATATATTGTTCAAGAAGTCAGGGTTGATAAGGCATTATTGTATACCATATTTATATTCTCATCACATTCTACTTCACAGAAATATTTTAAAAATAGCTCATGAATTTGAAGAGAATGTGGACTCACGATCTATCATTATTCAGGGGACTGTCCAAAAATTTCCATACATCAAGAATTTCAGTAGAGGAGTGTTTGACATGTACATCAATAAAATACAGCTTCTAACCTTATTAAGTTTCATATTTAGTACAGTGAGAGCTGTACATTATCTATGAGTAAAGTTTAACTAATAAACACAATAAAAATCGAAATTTAAAAAAAGATATTGCTGTAAATAATACATTAAAAACATTTCACCTCAACTCATTTAAATAAAGAATATAACTTCATCAAATACCGTATATAATTGATTGTAATGAGGCGCCAAATGTAAGCCTTCCCTAAACTTTCAAACCCTCTGAAAAATAAAAAAAATTACACAGATTTTTTAATGTCCTGCACGCACTCAATCGAGACTGCGGACCCAGTGTGTTCATGGGGGGCGAACGAGACGAAGATGGCGACGTCTCGAGCAAGAGGAGTCGAACAATCTACCCACCCTTTCCAAACCAGTCGATACACAGAGGAAGGGCATCAGGCCGGTTGCTAGGCAACTAGCTTCCTCTCCATAGGCAGTTTAAGGTGAGGAAACGAACTCAGCCGAATATTACTGAGGACAGACGAAGCTTACACAATCCAGGCTACATATCTAACCAATGTAAAACACCACATTGGCAACACTGTGCTCGTATAGCAAATGTACTCGTATAGTTGAATTAATATTATTTCACTTGAAAAAAGTGTGATTTTGAGACAAATGTATAAATAAGGTGATTAGAATTTATTTATGGTCTTCAATAATTAATCGTTCAAAATCACGTCCTCTAATTTTCCTGTACGCTTATGCCTGTTGTGAGTTACGCTGTGTTCGAGCTCGGTGCTTACGCATTATTTGACGACAAAAGGTGTCAAATAGACCCTTCTAGGATACCAGTTTATTCAGAAGATGTGTGTGTATTGTAATAAATTAATATATAGGCTATTTACGGTAAAGTGAGCACTTTGTGAAGCTCTCATTTGAAATAATAGTCAATAAATTAATTTTATTGTAGCCTTAGACGTTAACTTTTGATTCTGGTGAAATATATACACTGTGTTTATTACTTACATGGCGATATTTATATTTAAAAATTGGTGGAAGGATAAAAAATAGCTGATAGGAAATACTCTGAACTCCCCGGAATAAGCTAATGAAAATGAACTTGCTTGGTAATACTAGTAGCTCGATGTTCAAACAATTTTTGGCGACAAGGGGAGTTCAAGTATACGCTTCTGGGCATATAATTTTTTTACAGAAAATGCTGCCTATTGCGTTAAATTAATATTTTGTTAAAAATAATGTTGATTTTATGCCAGATACGATTAAACACCAACTTTACGGGAGAAAAGCTACCTTTAAACACAAAAGAAAACATCGGAAAAAACATAGTTCCCCGTTAAAATAGATTGCCTAACATTTTCAGGCAAAATTATTTGCTTTGAAATACTAGTGATGATAGGTGCAACTATTTTGAGCACCAGATAATATTGATAAAATTTCTATGATCGGATTGGCATCGCATACTCCCGGCTGCCATGACCTTATTGGAGGTAAGAGTCTGCGGAGCACTTGACCAATTTGTGTTGCAGTGCGTTTGACAGGATGACTGTGCATCAATAAACTTGAGTTCACTTTAGTTTTATTTAATGCTTCATGTACTCTACTGATTTACCCTCTTGCCAGGCATGCAAGGAGTGGAAGCAAACACGTGTAGCCGAGAGAGGATGGAGTTTGTGTTCTTTTTCTCTCAAAGGTATGTACAGGCAGGAAGAAAGGTGTGTGGCTGAGAGAGAGAGGAAGCAAGGATGCTGTGCTGGTTGCTAGGTGACTGCTTCCGCTCTCGTCAGGCATGTAAGGGGAGATAGCATGCCAGACTTGCCGACACCACCAGCTGAACTGGAGCACTCCGCAGTTATGATAAACGGCGGTGCATGTTAATGTATTTCGCACCCAGTTATGAGATGTTTGCATATACAACCAGCTTTAAAAAGATTGTTGCTGGAAAAATTAGATGAAAGTGGTAAATAAACTGTGTGTGGTTTTTGTTTATTTTTAAATTTTAACAGGCTACTCTTAATGTATTTCATTTGCTACAAGTTTCTGATAACCCGTTCATGTGTAGGAACTTTATACAACAATTTTTATTGGAGTAATACTTGGTTATTGCAAAATTGCTTTTAACTTATAATATTTTAATGCCTGCACTCAACAGGATGAAATTGCACCAGAATGCTAACAATTAAATACCTTGCCAAACAAGAAAAAGTTTTGTTTTGTTTAGCTTTAAGATTTAATTCAAAATAAATTTTCCCAAATCTAGCAATTTCTCTCCCGTCTACAAGGTTTGCCAAGACGTTCAGTTCTAGTTCACTTTGGCTCATGTTATAAGGAAGGTTGAACAGGAATGTATGATGCTATCACAGAATGCCAGCATAATTCAGTGTGCGCTAAGCAACTTGTCAAGAAGTTGCATGGCTTTATTTGTTGAACTGGCTCATGAAATAAATACACATATGAACGTCAAGAGGATTGTAACAAAACATTGCAGCTATATCAATATTCTTGACCACAATATAAATATTTAATAAAATACTGATATTCCCATTATAAGTAACTGAAAATGGACTTTGCTCTTGTTAAATTACAGGAGTCACCAAAATGTTGCAGATTTTTGTTTCAAGGGCTCGGTACACACACTGGTTGGGTGATGTGCATTTTCTGTCACTGTGCCAGTACCTGCTGTTCCCATTGAATAAGAAACCTCTTTCAAAGTTAATGCTACTAACAGGCTTGAATAGAATCAGACAAGAAATGGGAAGTCTCATGTCATTTATTGGGACATTCTGTAGAGTACATCGGAGATTAAAAATTTTGTATTTTAAAACGAGTTGCTTTACTGGATTCTAAATATGGATTTATAAATTTTTTTGCTTAAGAAGTAAGTAAAATTTCTCATATGAAATTCGTTCACAGCCATTGACTGCCACAACTAGCCTACTCTCATTTCTAAGACCACTGGAATAACCACCTTT
>NQII01001569.1:175235-201541 GCA_002778355.1 Clitarchus hookeri
GTCATAGAATTGAGAGTTAGACTGTACTACAAACATGTACATACATAATAAAAAGTAGTCCACATGCTATACCATGTACCACATAGGGGATTTCCCATACACAGTACATGACCCAAAAAAAAAATGTTGCCATTATTGATCAATATTTTCTGTGAATGTTGTAAGTTTCAGCAATGATTTTAAAACACTTCAAATTTATTGATTAAAAAGGAAAATGTTTTATGAGCAACATATTTATTTTGGTTTTACAAAATTTGGTTGAGTTTTGCGGAAACTTACAAATTATGCCAAAAATTATGTAATTCCATATTCTGTAATAAAGGTTATTAGTTTTTTTTTATTTTTATATTACAAATGTTGCACAATGTCATGTTCATATTGAAAACACACATGGCAATCCTATCACTTAACTGTCACTCGTGCTTCTTTCACACACTTAACAATCCAGCAATAATTTCTTTAAATCTGAAAAAATTAATATACAAAGGGTGTCACATTGCTTTTAGTTGTGAATGTGCATAGCATCCTGTAAGTGGCAAGCAAAAAATATTTGTTTATATAGTTTGCTTATATTTGAAGTACAGAGAGATAAGAGGTGTCCCTCATCTCTCGCCCTCCCTTCTTTAGACACTGCTGTTTGCCTTTAGCAGTGCTGTACCTGCCCCAGATTTCACTGCTAGCACTTCCCACACACAACCACTTACACCCTCAAGAACCATGAAGGTGCTGCATGTTTGAGTTGACAGTTTGTGCACAATGCATGTAAACCAAACACATTATTTATTGTGTTTAATGGTATGATTTGTTGCAACACTTGAGTGAGAGAGCAGCATGCAGATCTCTCAGCTGTGCTGAGGTCCGCCGAGCAACCGCGAACGTAAGAAGGAGAGCAGAGTCGCATCAGATACAGAATGGCCGACATTTTGAACACATGAAGAGTGAGGTATGCGAATGAGTGTTCACGGTAGTTCTCTCACACCGTAACTGTATTTACAGTAAACCCGACATCCTTTTGACTGTACGTAAGCTAGGCATGCATGCCAGAAAAACATTTTTCATTGACTTCCATTTGATTGTAATAATAGAACAAGTTTTCGTTCAGTATGCAGCCAGAGAACAGCTGTTTTAGTAAATGATTTTTCCTTTTATGCGATCTATCCAACGATACCATATACGATCCCTGTTCCCATTTGCAATTTCTAAGCTCACACCCCTACCGCATAATTTCTTCGGGAGAATGGAATTACTACCAATCGATGCTTCGTATAGGGTATAGTTATCACATTTTTTTCGCGAACCCCCGGTGCAGTGTTGTTTCTGAGGAATAGCGGTGCTGTAAATCATGCTTAAAGAAGTAAACGAAGAACCTCAAATGGTTGCGAAAATAAACGTCAAAATAGTCACGGACTTGGTGAAGATGTCTATGAGTATGGTCATGTATCTGTCATCATTTTCCTGGATAGGTTGACGAACATCGTTTCGCCGCAAGATGACGGAGGATATTTTTCCGCATTCGTCAAGAAAGGGATGAAAAACACTAACAAATTTTGCGTAAATACAGTTTACAAACTTCGTAGATTGCATCACACGAAATTTATCACCCGACGAACGCTACGGCCTGTTGCTACCTTCGCCGGACGAAGAACAGCTGCTGAACAAGAAGAAAAACATAGACTCTCAGTTCAATCATTATAAATTTTGGTAGAATGTAGGCATTTGTACTAATGTTTTTATTGCTAGTAAAAGATATGACAAACAAATGTATTGTTTTATTCGTGGAAAATACAGCTATTCCCGACATCAGCGTCGAGATTGCAAGTAATTACAATCCTATATCGATCATGTTTAGTAGAGTTCGTTTTCGATTAGTAAAGTGAAAAAAAACTAAACCTTAATCTGGCTTTTGAGTGCTGAAAATTTTCAGGTTCCTCGGCAATTCTGCCCCTGTTCGAACTTGCTGATATGGTAGGACTAATATTTGACGCCGTCGAGGTATAGTGGCAGTTGCTTTCACTTCATTTGGCGGCACCACTGAATGAGCTTGGCGTAACATGGAACTTTCTGGTCACACAAGAGAGGGTACTGCTAAGTCTACGGGTACACCATCTCTATACAATCGTTATCACTTTTTGCTGGTACACTGTACTAGACATCCTACGAGCTCTGATTCTTTCCGGCCATTCCTTCTGGCTGTTGCAATTTTCACAACATANATATATATACAGAATGTTCAGAAATTAAACGTCCAAACTGTGGGAGGTAATTGCTTATGAAAAATAAAGTCGAAAGTGTATAGGGCACCATATACCTAAATGGAATATTAAAGGATGTATGATCCTATTAAAATTGAGTTTTCAAAATGTATTTTTGTCGTGTGCCTTGTACAATGCCTACGAAGTCCGCAGTAAATAGGTGACTTATGCTTCCCATGTTAGAGAGAGACGTGTAATACTGGTCATTTTTGGCCTGTTCACACTGTTCAGCTTGAGAAAGTGATACGTCAGCACATCAACGACGTGCCCTCTACTTGTAAACACTCCTTAGCATGCCAAATTGGTGTGTCCACTCAAAAATTATTATGTGGTGTCCTGCAGAGTATGTGGGAAATTTAGGTCTGTTAAGTTTTGTGGCACTCTACGAACGGAACGGTCAGGTTGAAAGAAAGACAAATTATTTCCCACGTCACTAATTGGTTTAATTAGACACACAATTGCACTCGGAAAATTATACAGAACACTTAATGTACCTTAGCATTATTATTCTACACCTCATTAAATATGCACGTGGCGTGCCTTTATTCTGCTAGACTTCGCAATCCCCTAACAGCATATTTCACAAACATTTGTCCGTAGGTGATAAATTTGAATGCTATTTAATACACTTTCTAACACTTGATTCCTATCATAATTACACATATCTCTCAAGGGACACCACAGGCACTCGGTTCGATCATTCGGTATCAGGTCAAAACCAATTCCCAAGTGAACGATGCGGAAATGCATCAGGACGCACGACGTACGTGTTCCGCGGACCGCACTGGTGTAGCGACTGTGGGCCGATGAAGTGTTGTAAGTGGCCGTGCCAGACCATGCAGGAGTGGTTTGCATAGGAGGAGTTTAGTGACCAATGTTAATAAACCACGTGAACGATGTAAAGATTTTTGGATATAAGAAAGATGCAGATAATTGGAATTAAATTCTAACATTATTTTTAATTTAAGTATCAGGGACTCGATGATAATGTGCTGAATAATTTGTAGGCAGCTCCATATGATTTCCTTTTTAAATACGCTATCTTCTTTACTTGTTGAGTTTACTGAGAAATATAGTACTTTACACTTTAAAACATAACTCTTTATACAGTGACCAAAGATGTAATTTTCATTACAGATGAGTTTAGCAACACTCTGACTCAGATCAACAACTGTACTTGAATGCCAACCAATGCTGCATAGAGGAGCTTAGACTGTAGGGGTTCCACAAATAGGTTCATCCCCTCTAGGAAAAGGTAATTTCCCTAAACGAGTTTCTCCAATGTGGGTTTTTTCTACTTTGTGTTCTCACATATTTATTGTAGTCATGGGTAACATCCCTGAAATTTCTGGTGTTGGCCAAACACAGGCGCACCTTATTTAATCGATAAAATATATTTCGATATTATATTATTCCAATATCTAACTTGCAAGACCACAGAGTTACTTAGTCGTGGGTTACATATTTTTATGTAAGTGCGTTGGCGTACCATGCGCAACGAACTGAGTTAGCACAATTGAGCGGCGCAGCGCTGTGTTACTCAACTCTAATTTACAGAGTGAGCTGCGTGCGTTGTATTCAAGTGCTATCATTAAACCTTTTAAGTATTAAGTAGGGACACCCGAATTTCGGTGAATTATTTCTTCATGTGCTATATTTCAATTCCCTATGAACATTCCAGCAATTTTCTCTTGCATTTTTGCGACGTTTCTTCGTAAGAATACATTTTGCAACCTGACTGTCCAATCAGAGTTAGGTAGTTTCAACACTGTATTTCTGTCATTTGCGTGCAGACACCTGAGACTTTAAACACTAAAACCATCCTAACACGAAACTGGATCTGAGCTAAAGTTTTTTTCAATTATAACGGGTCGTTAATTCATTTCGCGAAAATCGCGTGTCCCTTGTTTTATGAATTAAGTTTATTATATTAGGCACTTTAGAAAAATTCATGGAATTTAGTGGCAATGTACTTTTCGAGATTATTTTCGATGACCTAGCCTTAAATTACAAGTAATGAAATTATATAAACATTATTTCGTGAATTTTTTTTTGTCTTGCTTGTTATAAAATATTTATTGAATACCGAAAGAGGTATAACATATAATAGTTAATCGCATTTACGTATTTCACACGAAAATAATTAATTCAGCTATTTATCACCAATTTGTTGTTGGTCGTTTAAAACAAATCGCCTACTTTTCTAAATCACGCCGTAGTCACTAGGAAATTAAATAATCACGACAATTATTCCTTCCCCTTTAGCGTTTTTAGCGCTCCTTGTGGCTAAATTTACGTTTCCGTTTTGGATCACTAGCCCATATCAAGCGTCGGAAATTTTCAGTATTTTAACTCTCCCATAAGAAAACTCTCTTTGTTCATAACCTGAGTAGAATTAAATTTAATCGTGGCCCACAATGGAAGTGTAATTATACTCAATTTTAGAGAGTTTGAATTTTTGGTTTCTAATATATCGATAATAACTTTATTGTGATAAAATTATATCTCTTTTTATTATCGATATATTTAAAAAAGCGCAATATGAATTTGTCGATTATTTTCGCTCACCCTTGAATTTTGCCGGGTTGGGGTTAAGTTTTTAAAGATTGTGTACATTTTTTACGTGATGTTGATTTGATTTAGCTGAAAATATGACTTTCTCTTCCTTTCGATTAGCTGTTGATTTGACGTCTCTTTTTGAGGATGATCGAAGTTGGTGTTATATTTACGTGGATCCACAAAAATTCTCCGTAATAAACGATGTAGAAACCTATTTGCAGAACGTGTTTGGGATATTGTCGCCAATCAAACTGTATGTTGGACAATATTTACTCCCAAGTTCCGAAACTATAAAAATTTTGTGCATCGGTGATGTAATTAGGTACGTACTTACGAATATATTTTATCTTTTGTCTAAGCAGAAATAACAATTGTGTTCGTTTTAGTTATAGTTTGTTGCAATAATTATAGCCCACTCATCGTTACTTCCAACTGTTCTGAAGCCCTGATAAAGTTCTATTTACACGATATTCCTCCTCCTCATGCAAACAAAGCTAAACCGAAACCGGAGAATTACACCAAAGGGATAGAGCACCGCATTCGTATGCACTCTGTTTATTAATATTTTGTATGATAACTATTTTTTACTAGGCATTGCCAAAACACCTGTCCTACCTGTTGTAATTAACTCTAAACTAATTCGTCTGATGAATGACTCTGTAATTTTAAATAAAAAGAACGTTACAATCCAGTGCTTAAGGTTAAGTTCATTATGCTTTGCTTTTCATTCCATTATGAAAAGATGTTTAATGGAAGCTATTTAAACACACTACTTTGCCAATGTCCATTCTTTCTTATAATATGCCATATTTTGGGCTGTGTCACAAGATTGTCGAAAGGTTTTCAGTTTACAAATAGAATATAATCACATCAATAATAAAACAAGGAACAGAAGAATATGCGCAGACCCCAGTGTCAGCAGGCTGTCACATTGCGAGCACTTTAGAAAGTGGAGGAGATGATTTGCACAGTAACTCGTAGCCCTACGGGACCCATCCGATATGGTGGTTTGGCAGTCCAAGTTACACAGTATTACTTAGCTTTATGGCATCTACCGGCAGGATTTAAGTTGCATGTTAAGTCTGGTAAACCTCTGTGGGGTATGGAGTCAGAAGGCGAGGGGGACGTGTGGTTGCGAACCCCCACTGGGATTATGCGGATCCCTACTGGAATTATGATGAACCCCATGGACTCCCGATTTATTCTTACACTGGAATTCTTTGTTTATTGTAAGTTTCGGACCAGCACTTAAAATTGCAGTTGCATTCAGTTTATACTTCATAATCAAACATATTTTAAGGTATGTATTCAGAATGAGGTGAGAATCACAAGACTACGGCTATGTGTACACTACTATGGAAAGCTAAAAAAAATCCCCTGCCTATCAACACAATCACAAGAATAGGTAGTTGGTAGTTACACGACCATGCGACACGTTGGTGTATCATTTCAAATTAACAGTACTGTCCCTTAAATTTGATTTGGCAAGAGTAACGTTATATTTCTTTAAATTTGTCTGTTCACATTAAAAATAAAAATCAGTTTAACTAGCTTAATGTTTTTAGAAGACTACAATATTTCCAAAACATATTTGGAAATTTGAACTCTATAATAACAGAATATTTTAAAAATAGTATGTTATGGGTCATTCTTAAAAGTATGGGAACTTTTGATGTCTCATGTAATTAATTATTCTGTATAGTTAAATTGAAATGTAATTAAATGTTTATTTTGTAATTGTTTTAATGAGTAAACTTTTTTGGAGGATTATTATTATTATTAATAGTAGTGATAGTAATTGTAGTATTTTTTAACTTGTGGAAAGGAGCCATGTATACCTCTGCTCTCTGTTACGTGTCACAAAAGCATATCTTATTATTTGTTATTTGTTTGTTGCACATTTTTGTTATTGACAATGATTTGAGTTTATTTTTTTTTGGAAAAACCAATGTTTATCTAGTTATTTTGTCATTAAATTTGAATGTCGCTCCAAAACTAATTAAATTGGCAGAATTAGAAATCTTGTCACAGTAATTTGTGTATCCTCTTTTCATATGAAATATTTGCCACATAACTGGCTCTTGGAAAAGAATTTCCTTTCATTCTTTTTGTTGTCTGTTTGAAGGAAGCCATATTATAGTTAACATGAGATTAAATGTAGCAAGAAACTGCATAAGTTGTTAATAGTATAACCTTGTTGAAAGCCTGTTTCAAGTATTGAAAAGCAAAACAGTTTTAATAATTGTAAGCCCTATCTTAATTATAGTTATCACTTTCAAAATTAAAAAAAGTAATAGTTGGAAAGAGAATATTGCGGTAATTATCTAGTTTAGGGGCTTTTCTGAAAAACACAATAAAAATTTAAAATTATGATATATTTCTACTCTACTAATGATGCAGAACACGAATATACTAGGGGCATTAACGTCCGACTAATTTCGTAATATGTGCCCACCTAACCTAACAAAACCTAACCCCACGATGGGCGAATCACTATTTTACACTTTTAAACTAACCTAGGATAGTTGGGTTTTACACTAACCTATGATGTTAGGGTTTTAAACTAACCTAGGATAGTAGGGTTTTACACTAACCTAGGATGTTTGGGTTTTATACTAACCTAGGATGTTTGGGTTTTACACTAACCTAGGATGTTTGGGTTTTACACTAAAATACGAATGTAGGATTGCAGGGATTTAAAGGAACCGTAAAACACACCAAAAGAATGTAAATTGACTCACCTAGGTAGGGGGCTGGTATAATTCCTCTGACGTTAATAGACACAAACAAACATATTTCGCAAGTTTTTTTTAATATGTTCTACTTATTTTAACACTACGGCCGCTTCAATATCAACTAGGTAAGCTATGCTGAATTCATTAAAACAACTTTTGTTGGCATAAAACGTTTCGTTCATAAACGTAAACAAACTGTCAGAAACAGTCATCTCACAAACTTGTTCAATTTTTTAAAATATGTTGCACTTATTTTAAAGCGATGCCCCTAGTATATTCGTGTTCTGCATCATTAGTAGAGTAGAAATATATCATAATTTTAAATTTTTATTGTATTTTTCAGAAAAGCCCCTAAACTAGATAATTACCAATATTGCATTTTGAGCCTGTGGAAATAATTTTTATTTATCAAGATCCTAATATCTTTTTTCAGACTAACATGGCAGGTCAAAAAAAGACCAGTACAAATGTTAAAGAGTTAATGAGAAGGTATCGGGAGAAAATCAAAAGTAACCCAAAGCATTATAAAGAAATGAAAAGAAAGGAATGGGAATTGTAGAAGAAGGAAAAATGAAAACAGTAAATACAAAAATGTTGGAACATGACCAAAGATCACTAGGCTATAAAGAAAATAGAGGGGAAAACTAGGAAATACAGCAAATCTAAGAAAAGTACTGAAGAAAGTTCGCCTCCTGCAAGTCTTGTTGCTGATGTATCACCAAGTTTCTCAGGAGATAGTGAAAATTTGAAGGCTGACAAACATAAGGAAAGTGGTTAGAAAAGGTGGAGGAGCATGAATAAGTTAAGGACAGAGATCAAATTGTTAAAGAATAAAATAAAAAGCATGGAAAAAAAAAATTGGCAAAGCATTGACAGTGCTTACACAGACACAAAATAACTGCTGATGCCAAAAATAAAGAAATTTCAAGGAGACAGGTTAGAAAAATGGTCAAAGGACATACAGTGCCATCAATAGTGCAATGCAAACTTATTTTTAGTGCAGTTATGCAGAATCAGATTAAAGAGAGTTTCAGATGTGAGCGCAGCAGGAAAACGAAACATGAATTTCTGGCGAAAATAGGCAACAGGCTCAGTTGTCAAGAAATATAGTTGTCTTAACCAAATAAAGGCACTGACATTCAGAAAGGGCTTAGGTCGGGAAAATGCTTCAGTAAGAGTGTGATTTTGCTACCAAGAAAATAGTATGGTTAGCTAATAACTGCTATTAGCTTCCTGGAAATGGATGAGAATTGCAGACTCATGTCTGGTACAAAGGACACTAACCAGAAAAAAAGTTCAGAAGCAAAATTCTAAATGATATAATAAAAAAACAGTTCAGAAAATTTTAAAACCTACACAGTGATATGAAAATGTATTCTGTGTTTTGTATATTGAGGCCTTTCTGGATCATCCTCCCTGATGTTAAAGAACAGACGTACATGCCTTTGTATAATTCACAAAAATATGAGATTGCTGGTGAAAAAAATTAAATCCCTGCAGACACTTCTCTGAGGAAAGCCACAGTGAGCCTCGTCTTGAAGGATTGCATCCAGTGTGTCAAAATAAGAAAATAAACTTCAACGATTATAACGAATTGTCAGAGACTGATCTACGTAAGTGACATTAAAAAAAAACAGTGTGTGGAAGAGATTTGGGCATCTTTTAACAACGAGGTCTTGAGGGCAGATGAGGGTGAAGTGAGGTGAGTATGGAGTAGCACCAGAATGAAGGGGTGGGGGAAACGGGATATCTCAGAGAAAACCCGCCAACCAGCGGCACGATTCCCACATGGAAAATCCAGGAGCAACCCCGCCGGAAATCGAACTTGGTTCGCCTAGATAAGAGGCGAGCAGTCTAACCACTACACCACCGTGGCCCTTAGCAAAGACAGTGGTCAATATCGAGGGAAAGGAAGAGAAGCCATTAAAGTAAACATGAAAGATTTAGATAAAGTTTTTGAAGAGTCACTTACAAAATTCTTACAACACTGAGTAAATATCATCAATACGTAGTTCTCAACTCTGTGAAGAACCTGGGAGAAGACTAACTTTTAATCCATATTGATTTCTTTGTTAATTATTGCTGTAAGTATAGTGATGGAATTCATTCAGCACATTTCGGTGGCTCGTTACGTTTCACACACTCTCAGCTTGTGTGTCGTCAGGCGGTTACTCAATCAGTTGAACATCTTTTTGTACCATATCTTGAAAAACCTTATTTGGAGCATTGTTTTTAATTTTTACTTCATAACTATATATAAATGCAGTGAAGAATGTATGTTTTCATTCAGTCTTAGCATTATATTAAATCCATTCTCACGTTAACATGACCAGTGTATCCTCGATTACGAGGTATGTATCCTCCATTCAAATACTTTTTCAAAACGCACCCAAAAAAATGGTAAATAAACTTCTAGAAACATTTGGATTGGTGTTATACCTCCCTATGAATTAAAATTATGAACACTTGAAGAGTAAAATTTAGCTTGAACACACTTAATTAAATAATTTTTAAAAATATATATTCAAANGGTCTAACATTAATAATATTTAAAAATCAATCAAATTATATTGTGTCCTGACAAGAAATGTAATAAATCTGAAATTAAAACCCTGCCACCAAGGCCGCCTTCGCTCTCTAATGAGAATGGACATAAAAATTGAGGAAGTGTGGTAAAGTAGGGCCTCTTTTAAGATGGACCCCCACTGGGAAAATATGATTTGTACACCCTTGCTGCAGGAACAATAACAGGAGATAATGTATAATGTTACAAATCATCTTGGTGAACAAAAAAGTTGTATGAATTGTACATCATTGAATCAGCAAGTGCCACAACATGAGTTTCGNCAAATCATCTTGGTGAACAAAAAAGTTGTATGAATTGTACATCATTGAATCAGCAAGTGCCACAACATGAGTTTCGGAATCGTGGTCAAACTAATTTTGGCAGAGGGTGCAGTAAACAGCAAAACCAGTTGACTTTTTCGACACCTAAAGGTAAGAAAACAGCACAGGAAATTAATTGAAGTAGACGGTTTTACATGTAGTGCTGTGCGGAGAAAAATATGTTAGATTTACACTGTGAGGAAAACTTTGTACATTTGATCCATAGTTTTATGGCATATGTTCATTTTTGTTTATTATTTGATTTGGCAACATTCTTATGAGTGGCGATAATCTGTTTTCTCTTTTTTGATGTTTCTTTTTTGCTTCAGAGTTTTATGATTTTAGTGGCTTTAAAAGTACTACAGTACCATCTCAGCACCTGCACATTTATTAGCTTCCCCATAATTGGGCTCAAACCATCACTGGTTAGTTACATACCCTTGTGGATGTTTATACATTTTTATGCTCAACTTGAAATCATTTATATGCATGGAGCGTTGTGACACAAACATTTCACTCCACATGTTCAGTTTTCTGTTACCGCTATAAGTATAGAAGAAACTGTGTTAGATATTCTGGTAGGTGTAAGTTTGGTGTATGTTATTTTAATGCACTTCCACCAGAGTTATTAGTTTTCAAAGAACTGCTACCGTTTGCAGAATAAACATCACAGAATATTCAAGGTTACGCTTACTGCGTAAAATAGAAAAGATTATGCAAAAACAAAATAAAACTATTTATGAAGAGTGGAAAGTCTGTTAAAATTATGAATGAGTGTCGGAAAAATAGATGGCAAGGACTGCTGTTCGGAATCAAACAACACAACTTCTATTCAAATTATTACCCAAAATGTTTTCTAATATACTTCTTACTACCCATTCCAAACACAACATACTGCAAAAATAATCCTTTAATGAAATCTGAATAACTTAAACAAGTAGTTTATTTGTAACGGGTATAATGGAGAAAGATTACATTTATGTGCTGCCCTCATCTTTACCCAAAGTATTTATCTTATGCATGTCTACATTAGAGAATCACCACCTTTCGTACAATGTGTAATTTATAGAGGAATTGAAAAAAAAGAAAAAAACAATTTAAAAGATTTTATTATATACTTAGTAACTCATTGGTGCAGAAGTGAGCTTGAAAAGAATAATGCCTCTGGGTATTGAAAATATGAGCAGTCCGTTCACATACAGGTGATATCATAGCTGGAACAAAACTTGGAATAATTAGTTACAAAAGTAGCTCTTGTACCAGATGTAGCGTGCTGTGGAGAAATAACGTAGCCGTGACATGGCGCCGCTACCCAAGGCACCGGCTTCAGTCTTTCAATACGTAAAACTAATTGAGTGTTTTTGGGACCTCTTCTTTGTCTTGCCTGTGCTCCCAGTCATAAATACACACACTCTCTCTCTCTCTCTCTCTCNTGTTTTTGGGACCTCTTCTTTGTCTTGCCTGTGCTCCCAGTCATAAATACACACACTCTCTCTCTCTCTCTCTCTTCTCTCTCTCTCTTCTCTCTCTCTTCTCTCTCTCTTCTCTCTCTCTCTTCTCTCTCTCTTCTCTCTCTTCTCTCTCTTCTCTCTCTCTCTCTCTCTCTCTCTCTCTCTCTCTCTCTCTCTCTCTCTCGGTTGCATTAATATTTATCTACTGTTTACGATGGTGCAGTTAAATTACTTTTAAAAAACCGCTACGGAAAATATCACGTCTGCCCTTCATTATTACGACCAAGAACATCACAGGTAATAATCTTTTCCTTTTACTACAGGAAACTAACATACAAATAGAGAAAAAAATAAATTACTTGCATTCCAAAACAGTAATCAGATCAGGCTAATAAAATCTCAAAATCTAATGTAAAATGTTATATCTGTGATTATCAAAGAGAAAGTACCACATATTGACTTAATTTCTTCAGTTCCAAATCTTACAAACAATCATGACTATTCATATAAACTGTGTTAATCGTGTTAAATAACAATTTACAATACCAATGAATCACTAAAATGCCCAGAAAAGAAAGGTGGATGTAATTATATAATTTCCCTTTTCCAAATCAGGGGCAAATGATCGCTAATAAAAATGTAAATAAACCATGGTAATATTAATTTATGCATCATATTAAATAAAATAATTTTACACCTCACCTAGTATGATATGCTGGCTCCGATTGAAACCGTTAAAATATTTCAAAGCATAGGTAAATGAACACATCTTGAAATAGAATGCTCTAGTTGCAATTTTGTTCGCGTGTAATACGAACTCGACCGCCAAGAAATGGTTTTCCACCCCTCCAGTCTTGCAGGGGTAGGTAAAGGCAGCTGCTGAGGAAAATGAAAAATGAGATGAATCTTTTGTTTCTTGTCTAACTATAGCAAACATTAAAGCCCCCACTTCTTGTGAACCTTGCTTAAAAAAGCTTAGCATTCTCATCATCATTTTTGGGATAATAAACATAAATTACATTTACTGCATAGATAAGGACATAAATTCTTATGATACAAAACAAACACAAAAAAAAGATATAGCCCATTCACTGTTACTTCCAACTTTTCTGAAGCCCTGTTAAAGTTCTACTTCCAGTATATTCTTCTGCCTCATACAAACAAAGCTTAACCGAGTCTAGAACATTACACCAAAGGGGCAATGTATTACATTTGTGCGCACTCAGTGCAATAATATTTTGCATAAGAATATTTGTTACTAGGCAAATATCAACACACATATTTTCTCTCTGTTTTTATTCATAATTATTTTAATTGAAATATTGTAATTCATTGACAAAATATAGGTAAAATTTTAATTTAACCAAATATAAGGTTCTTTTACATTAGCACAAGTATAAAATGCTTGTGATACATAGTATATTTTGGAAACAACATAGGGAGATTTTTCAAATGTTTGATTGAAAAAATGTGAAGAAATCACGAATAGACCATATTCGTGTTACATCACACTGACCTTAAAAAAAATTCATTTCAGCAACAAACGTGATAATTAAGCTATCTACAATCTTGAAATAGGGTTGTTCCGATACCACCAAAGTATCGATACCAGTATCATATGAGTATTGAAAGCAAAGTATTGATACAGTAAAATATCAAAATGAAAGTATCGATACCACCAGCATCATTCGATTCATGAGAAAAAAAGATTTAGATATTTTTAAGTTAGTGTAATTTAATTTAAACCTTTTCTATATAAACAAGATTGGGTTAGTTTTGATATCAGAATAGACATCCAATCCATGAAGAATTCCCACTATCATATTAAAAATGTTCTAACAAAACAGGACAAAATTATTTCCAAATACTACGCTTGAATTACTAACTTGACCACCAACTGAACTTAACCTATGATTTTTGAGTAGACTAAGATGACAAAACAATCAAATCTAGGTTATGTTAGTTTGAATGTGCGTTGTTAAGCTCTGTTCACAATGAAAAACATTTACATAATGAACATTATGCTGATTGTACATTATTTACAAACTTCTTGTTTTTTCTGTTTATAAGGAGAAATCACTGTTTGCACCTTGGGTCGCATACATTTGAACATAAGACTTGTTGTTTTTGATGAAAAATGGTGTAGTTTAAAGTTGTCTTTATTTTCAGAGTTGTTGGGAGCAGCGACAAGTGCCAGGTCACGGAAGACCATTTTCATCGCGTCAAGAAGCGAAAACGTTCACATCCAAAGAAAGGTTCAAGTTCCGTTCAGGAAGACAATCCAGTGAAAGTCAGTTCACACGTTGATGCCGCCGAAGGTCGTGCAGTTAGTAGTGACCGTGAAAATGTTTGTAGCCAGTTGGTTTGTGAAGAGACTGTTACTGGATCGCAAGCTTGTGGGAAGCAACCTGCGGTGCCAGCTATTGAAGTTGAAACTGGACAGACTAAATTAAAACAATTCACATTAAGAAATAACACAGCCACCAAAGTAACTGAAGTTCCAGAGACTGTTGAAGAAATGAAAGAATATAATCCTATGCTTGTAGGTAGCATCAGTGAGATGGTAACCAAAGACTCTGATTTCAGTACAGTGCCTGAGAATAAGTTAAAAATGACAGCTGAGCCAGCTCCAAGTGATGGTGGCGGGGACAAGAGGATTGATTCAGGCGTATTACAGAAGAAACGTAAAAGGACACGTCGTCATAAAAGAAAAATGATGCTTTCTTCTAGTGTTGGTGAGGCAGTTTCTCTAATAAGATCTTCCGTTGAAACCTTACCTTTTCTTAACAGTGAAAAGTGCTACACCAGTGTTTCGGGTAATTTCTCAGACAGTAGTAAACACATAAGGTTTTCACATGATGGTAGTGATACTAGTATTGCTGGAGAGAGTGACTTTGATACGTCTAATGTTAAGGAAAACGTTGCAAAAATTTCTTTCTACAGAAACATGCAAAGTCCTAGAGTAAGAACAGTCTCAAATTGGGACGTAAAAGCTTCACCGCACAGCACACCACAAACGCAGAATTTTGCTAATCTTCTGTCGTTGCGTCTCAAAGCAGCCCCTGTAGTGTTTGAGAGAAAGCAGGCAAAGCAAAAATTATTAGAACCTTCAACCGCGCCAGTTGGTGTACAAATGTCGGAGAGTTGTAGTGCGATGGATCAGCTATTGAATAACAGTGTTTGCGAGCCGTCTAATGAAAATGTTCTACTAGAACCAAATGTGGATCCCAACAATTATCCAGTTCTCAATGGAGCTCCAAAACAACATGATATTATTTTATTTAAGGTAAACATATTTGCCAGCATTTTGCACCAAATATTTAAAATCTACAGTAGTATAGATTTTGCGTCAGAGTTATGTGGTATGTGTTGGTTAACATCTTTGTACTGTTTGTATTTCAGACATTGGTTTTGACTGAAAACTGCATCCCGCAGCTTTCTTCTTACATTATGGCAACAGTTGCTGACTTCTGCCCTTTAACTAGTAACGTTACACTGCATATTACAAGTAAGTATTTTTAATTGTTCGGTACCCATTTTGTGCATTCAGCTCATGTATTTAAAAAAAATAAAACATGGGAATGGTAGTGGAATAGCAAGAAATTCAAGGTTGCTACAGTCCTTGGAACTCCAGAAACTTGGAACAGAGAATTGAAAAGTAGCCGTATAGCTAAACAATTGTATTCCTCTCAGTGCAGGTTATTTTCAAAAACTGTAGGTTCTGCAGGTTACAATATAATCATATTTAAGTTATCTATTTTGAGTAGAAATGGTAATTTATTCAGTGTGAAGAAAGAAAAAGGACTCAAAGATTCTCTTTTTGTGTGGTCAACCTAGAAAAATCAAGGAAATTCAATCCTGACATTTTGTAGCAACCCTGAAATTTTCTCTGAACAGGGCTTCCTACACAGAACTGAATGCATCTACAGCAGGTTATTTGGTTTACCGAATTACACTTAAAATCCTAGGGAAACATTAGTCAATTATTATAGGATACAGGTAAAAACATTACAATGACTGTAGACTCGTAAAATGGTTGGTGATATTTGGTAGACCTTTAAGCAGAAAATAGGGAATGTAATATACACAGAATGTACTTAGTATTTCTGTCGTGGCACGAGAGATGTTCATCCCAGGCCAGCTTCCTTGGCATTAAGTTCTGGTGTTTACTAAAAGTATATCACTATGTACTAAATTACAATTAACGCAATACTTTACATGTGCTTGGTCATGGTTTCTGTTATCTTGGAGGGAAGGATAGTGCACAATGTACTGAGTAGATGTTGAACAGCAAAAAGTTAACATATGCTCGTTGTTCATTCTGCATCTGAATGAGTGTTTTTGAAAATGGATAGCGTTCTTTACTATGAAAATATTAATGTCACTTTGTCAGACTGTTTTCCACTGGTGTTTTATGGCTGTCAATTTGCAGGTGATTACCAAACATTTCACTGTCCTGTTTGTTGTGGTCACAGGCAATGGACAGGAGCTTCGCCAGCAACCACTCAAGTTTGCTTCAGAGATAGAGACGGATGTGGGCGAAGATCACTTCACCACGATAAATTGGAATGAAATACACGAGACCCGCCTTTTGTCCAGAGCTACTTGAAAGCAACAACCCTACAAACATTCCAGCGAGAGCTGTGTTCGATACAGATAGTGGTGTTTATCGTTTCTTTAATCATTTATGTCTTAGTGTGTGTTTCACAAGGAAACCAATGCCTATTGCCTCAATACAGTGAATACCTTCAATTCAGAATTATAATAAACATATTTTTTCTGAACAATTAGGTTTCAGTGTTAAGTCCTTTGTTCATATTTACCATTTTGTTACTATTTAAACCTGGTGTATATCAACTCCTCATTAACTAGCGTCCTGTATAAGAGGTGTATTGCATGTATTGAAGCCCAGATGTCAAAGAGCACTAAATGTGACGAAGCGATACGCATGCACAGTGTGCTTAACTGGTACACAGTGTTCATCTGCAACTTGCTGCTAAGGAATTTCCTGTGGCAAACCTGCAGTCTTATAGTGTAATAAAGCTGAATGTATGTTGAGCATCCCATAAAGATTCTGTATTTTGAATTTTCGTACTTTAAATTGGTTTTGAAAACTACTTTATCATTTCTTAAAAAAATACACCATAAAGAGCATTCATGAGACTGATATATGTGTACATGTACGTCAAATTTATGAAATACCATTTGTCAGCTGACATTTGTAGAAAATACCGAGCAGCTATCAAATAAAGTATTTTTTACTGAAGTTCTGCACACTGCTGGCCTAGGAGGGCAGGCATATGTCGTCAACACTTTTGAGGTGCCACAGTACTTGAGCACACTGGTGATAACAGAAAGCACACTTTTTGCCTGAAAATGCATGAAATTATGCAATTCCGGTGTCTAGAATAGATGTAAACAAACATGGGGTAAATATTCAAATTATGTTTTTCATGCAAATTGCACAAGGTTTTGAGTCTTCAGGACTTCCTAGTAATGAATATTAAATATGTGAAAAGTTTTAGTGGTTTGTAGAGAAGTTTTTGTAAGAATTGAAAATTACCAATACTTTTGGATGGGAAAGTAAATTTAATTTATTTTATGAAAAGCATTATAAAAGGAAAATAGTTTCATTTATAGAATTATAGTTTTTGAATATATGTAGAGAATAATTTTTAATAAGTCTAACACACATTAATAATCTCATATATAATCATTGCAATCAAATTTTATGTACAGGTGATTCCGAGTTTCAACTTTGAATTTAATCAGTGTAATGTTTCAAATCATAGGATTTACTAACCTAAAATTTTTACAGGGTCGTCATTTTGAAAATAAGTGACTGAGCAACTTAAAACACGTAAGTTTACATGACCTGCCATAGTGCTACTTGTGTGAAGAATTTGGTGTAAATCTGTTGATTGGTCTCTGAGATATTGCATAAAACCTCCATATTTTTCATAGAGGACAAAAAATCTATGTACTTGGAACATTCAATGATTGTGTACTTCTCCTTGGGTTTAACTCTGGGCAGAGCCCTTCACCGTGGCGGCACAAGAACTGTGCGCACCCTCTGAAGCTCTTCTCCAGGTCATGCTTCACTGCGCATGCTTAGCAGATCAAGCCTTCCACACCTATCAGGGGTTTTCGCTTTGTCTGCGTCATTAAGGAGCCGCTGTTAGATGTGCAAGGAGAAATTACGGTGGGTTTCGCAAGTTTGCTTTGCATCACGCACAACCATTCACATACCTTAGCCCAAACACATTAACACCTATCACAATATAAATTATGATATTTATTACCAACAACAAACTACTTTATTCACTCTATACATTCTTCAATACTTCACTTATAATTAATGTTGGCACATGACGCGTAGCTGGCAATGCACTGTATAAGCTTCTAAGAATTCAACTCAGCCTGTGGGAAGCCACGATACCCTCACCGGAGACGAACCCAGACTGCTACACCCAAGAGATAAATACTACCCACTGTTGCCAGTAACAATAAATTACGCACCCCTGCCTCGCCACCTGAACAGAGCCGGTCTGCCCCTAAGCGAGCGCCGTGATACCACCCACTACAACAAACAACTGCTACCCTGCTTCCAACCCTCGCCAAGAGAGCACAGCAAGGGATGTTGCTGCCCACACAGGGAGGAGTCGGCTGGCCGGAAATGTCCGAGGAAAGCTGAAGGACGACGCCAGTCTATATTTAGGGCCAGACAAGCCCCCAGAACGTCAGTTGTCATTGCATTGGCTTCCTCTGCATTGGCAACCTAGCAGCTCGTCCTACCACTCCCGTGCTAGGGCCCTCTGCCGCAACTGATCTACTACCAGCGAAGCTTGCTTCAACCCCCGAGACATGCACTCCACCTGAGTGTGTCACACCCCGTCCCTTCATGACCACACTAGGCGACAGTAGGGTTTGAGTCGTTCTCACTGCTACTTTATTAGTTGCTCAAGGTTTGCTCTTGCTTTAACAAGTCCCCTTCACTTGTTCGTAACGTAACTTCTGTCGGTAGCATGGCAACCACAAAAGCGTAGGAGTTAGTACAGGCCACTGTGTTTATTCTCCCGAGAATAAATACGTTCAAGGAGACACACTGCGTTCTAATTCCAAGGGTGATTTGTACCTCTCAACCCTCCCGTAAATGCCGTCCCCCAAGGGAGCGGCAGGTGACTGGTTCTTGCCAAACCATTTCCAATACTAGGGTAGAACTGGGAGCTTGTACATTGCAAAACACCACACGATTCGACAGCCACCCATACTGTGGACCCAGTGTGTAAAGGCACTTGGCACACACGCACTGTAGAGCCCCCTACTAGGTACACTCCACGAGGAAGCAACTGGACCACCAGAGTCAGCTAACCCACTCCTTCTACAGCGAGCGCAATTTGCCGATGGGAGCACCAGGCCTGACGAGGTGTGACATTATCTTAGCTAGGGAATTACTGTCACCTGCCCCTTGCTTGCTGCGATGACCCTTAGTACCTAACCTAATGCCATTCACCCGATGAGGAGGGACTAAGTGGGCCAATAAGAAGTCATCTGCGGCTCCTGCAGCCAACTAATTGCCAGGTAACTGATCCCAGTCGCCCTTCAGCCTTTCCTCTTAGGATCAGGCACAAACTGCCCGCCGACTGAGAAGCCTCAGTCCTCCCTAGTAACTTGTTTCAGCCACCCTGGAGGATCGTCGGCACATAGCGTCTCGTCATCCGCCTGCAGCTCGGACTGCCTGTGGGATTGGGCCTCACCAGCACCGCCAACCCAATGCCAGAACCCGCCGCCGCATGGAGCCCAGCAGACACCGCCAGCCGTTCTTGAACGGGACCCGCTGAGTCATCTGCCGCAGCCTGTCGGCAGTCAGCTACAGCACCAGTCTACAGGTGGTGAGCGAGCATTTGTTGTTGAGAAAACAAGGAAAGAGGCAGGCCAGCATGACCTTGAGGAGGAGCTGAGGGAACCAGCTAGCCAGAATCTTCGGGGAGTCAGGAAACACCCTGTGGTGTCCAGTAAGCACCCCAGTAATGGCTGAAGCCAACCTGAACCTAAACCTAGCTGGGCTAGGCAAGAATTACACCACAATGGGACAGGAAAACGTCCCAGTGACCGAAAGATGCCACGTGGTTACATGTCGTGGAATGGGGCAACACGTGATACATTGCGCCCACTGTAAGAACAGATTTTATTATACCTGTGTAGGTTGGGTGGGCGAGCCAAGGTTTTCAGATAGATGTCCTCTAATTCAGATGAAAGTAATGCTATACACGTCAAAATGCTTATTGTGCCTGGTTAACCTGTAATGGGCGAGGAGTCAACACTGTCAGGGGTATGACTTGCGTCCAAAAGTTTCACCACCTCAGCATTGGGTGGCCCGATGAGCGCATAACATGCTCAGGATTAGTTTACCAGTGCGAAGTTTGCCGGTGAGTCGAAGAATATCGGCCTAGTAACTCTATACACCACCACAGTACGGCCTCAATTAGGAGTTCAGACGAACCCCAGCTGTTGGGATTCGCAGGTCGACCACAAGAATGTAAAGACAAATTTAAGAACAATGGAGTCCCCTCCTCCCAATCAATGGGTCATGAAGTCCAGGAAACAACTAGCAGGGAAGGCGTTGGAATGGTGGAACAGGTACGGAGAATTCATCACGGATTGTTCCCAGTTTTGTTCCCGTCTCGGCGTAGAGTTTTCCGGAGAAGAGGTCCTCGCTCAACTCATGTCTGAATTTCACAGTAGAATCCAATCCAGTGAAGAAGCAAAAATATTCATAAGGAGAAAAGTGAAAATGTACTATAGAGTTTATCCCGAAGGGAGCAAAGAGAGCGCTGTGCACACGATAGCACGCATGCTGCTATCACAGCTAAGTAATTTTCTACAAATTCCCAGGCCCCAATCAATGGAAGAGCTGGTGGAGCGTGCGAGAGGGACAGAGAGAAACTACCAGGAACAGGTGGCATTGGAGCGTAACAAAAGGGGCAAGGGAGAAGAGAAAGCGAAGCAGAAAGTGGGGCAGTAGTCATTTTAACCGTGACTGCCTCGCAAAGCCCGCCGGCTGGTGGGCCACAAAAGAAGGGAGCGTGAGCAAAGAAAGCCCACCTATCTCCGACCTACAGAGAATATGAATGACAGTTCAGGCATCACATTACAGGTATTAATAGAGGGCCCCTGCCCTTTGGATACTCCCCATAGTAGAGTGAGGGACAACCAACAAATTACCACTGCCATGATTGACACGGCAGTCACTGGGAACTTCATTCGAATCGACCTACTCACCCTCTACCAAAGAGGTCGCCTGACACCCCAGGACGGGAAAGTAAAGATGAGACAGCCTTACCGCCTCCTCCAGATGGAAGGGAAGATAAAGTTGGCTATCAAAATTAACCAGAAAACCACCCACGTGGAGTTCTTAATGGCAACAGAAATAGGGGCAACAGTACTTTTGGGACAGCCCTGACTCCATCAGCAAAAATGCACCATAGATTGCAGACAACGCCATGTGCAGATTGGGGGGAAGAAAAGCTTGACAGTCCAATTGGAATGAAGCGGCGACGTCATTTCCCAGCACACAGCCCCACCATGTAACATAGAGGAACCTGTGCAGCTGAAACAGCTACAGGTGAGCCAAACCCTGCTGAACCATGGTCAACAGCATCACCCAGGGGTGAAACAACAGGCAAGGAAACCCAGACGTCATGCCAAACCATTGAATCCCGAGACAAAGAATGAGGTCACACGCCGACCCTAAGGACAGATGAGACCCTACACCGCAAGAATAGGATTCTCAGTACCTAGAGACCAAGGGCGGAGGTCGGTGCAGTCGAAGAAGATGTGGATGAACCACTGGAACCAGAGGAGGAAGACAATCCCTATCCTGAGAACACTCGCCGTCCCGGCCGGCAGTACCTGCACCGTCGGCCGCCCCAACAAAGACAACCCAGGTCATATCAAGGGCAGAACAAATCGAACTTTACCGTCCACCACGAGGAGCGATGTCCCTCTGGACATTACCCTCTACACCACCCAGCTTCAGGTGGAGACGATCCAACCAAAAACGAGGAGGGTCATCCCTGGCCGGATCGAATATTTCGTGGAGAAGCTCCCTGGACCATGCTCCGAAGCAAGTCCCCATACCGCCAAGTGTCATCAGGGAGGAGCCCAACCGACTAGATGAGGTGGGGGAGCCCCAAGAGCCCTTGCCTCCAATGGCCACCTCAGCGGAGGCGGGAAGAGGCAGAACCCCGATACTGGATGGCACAGAGACCTTGCCAGCCATCCCTGCCGCCGATGAGCCCAGCATAGCCAGTGTGGTATGGGAGCCCCTGCCCCCGATGGCAACCCAGGTGCACACAATGCATAATCAACCAAACGAGGTGGGGGAGTCCTAAGAGCCTCACCGACGTTGGCAACCCCGGAGGACGTGGGGCCCAGTAGGACATCGGCGCTGGATGGCCCCAAGATGATGCTGGCCGGCTCCAAAAAGTAAGAGCTCAGCAGTGCCGAATAGGTAGAGTAGCCCCAAGAACCCTCACTTTAGACGGCTACCCCGGTGCATAACAAACACAATGAGGTGGGGGAGTCCCTAGAGCCCTCGCCGAAGTCGTCCACCATGGAGGACATGAGGCCCGTTAGGACCTCGGTGCTGGATGGCCCCAAGATGATGCCGGCCGACCCCAAAGAATAAGAGCCCAGCAGTGCCGACGAGGTAGAGGAGCCCCAAGAGCCCTCGCTTCCGACGGCTACCCCGGTGCACGTGATGCACAGCCAACGCGATGAGGTGGGGGAGCCCCAAGACATAGACCACCAGTCCCGCAGTCGATGAGCCCAGCAGCCAGCCGAGGACCTTTAGCTGCAATCGTCTAATGTAAAGTAATGTACCAGTACCTGTTCTTTCTGCACCCGGATACGCCACCCCTTCTTATCCCGGAAAAGCATAGCCCGGGGAAGTTTAATACGCCAATAATTCACTCTTATGTACAAAGGTGTATTTTTTGCAGTTTACCTATTTATTTGGCAGGTTGCAGGCCAGAGTCCATATAAAGTGTTCACCTAAAGTGTTGTAAGTGTTTCTGTGCAAGAGTAATTACATGCAAGTTTTCAGACTTCGTGTCTTTTATTTCAGGCACGGTCTTTGGTCGTTTCGGGGTATGAGTCCCCTATAACCCGCCTTCACCCAGTTTCACGTAAATTACTTAACAGCCAGTATGCTTAACTCAGAGAGTTCAGAGTTTAAGGCGTGTGGTTCAGCCTGAATAGGCCCACAGTATTTTCAATGTCAGTATCAGGTATGAGGAGCGCTTCCAACATTTCACCGAGGGACTGCGTATGTCCGGGCAACGGCCCGCCGTACCCTGAAATCATACTGTTAGTGTATGGGCGATGTAAAAGTAATGGACAGGCGGTCCAGCATCTGTACGCAGAACAATATCCAGGCAGCATGCACCACACCACACCACATTTGAGTCAATTACGAGACGACTTCAGGAAAATGGAACCTTGCAGGTAAGGATAGATTATTGTGTGTTGTAATGGATGTGTTGCGTGTTATACGCACCCTTTAAGGGTGCTGAATATAGCAGATAACGATTTAATAAGAGATAAAGTATATAACGGAAACGAATAGTCAGAAATGTTTAAATTCTGTTGTCTTTACAGAAAGGACAACAGGAGCTTAAAAAGGAATTAGAACAATAAATTAGGCGACAAACAGGAAAGAGTGAGAAAAAATTTGCAGAATTGGAAAACAGGCTAGAAAACTAGGGGGTGCAAATGACAATTTAGTTTCTTTTTGTAGCTTCTTTTTCTTAGGGGTTTCTATTTTATGGTTCTTTTTTCGGTTTCTTTTTTAAAATTCAAATTGAGAATGTTACATTTTCAGGTTTGGTTAAGGTTCAATTTCGAAGTTACTTTATTCGGTTTCTTTTTCAGATTTAATTTTGAAGTTTTTTTTAGAGGTTTTATTATGACGTTTTGTTTCCGAGCTATGTTTGACAACTGGTTAGTTGGTATGACCCTTTGTTATCGGCAGTTCTGTTTGAAATGTTTTGCGACGATATTAGCAACGAGATTCCTATTAGGTGCCTTTTTTGAGATTGGTCATCATCTGTTGGTACAGTAGAATGGCCTTGATAATTGTTATAATCACTTTGACAGTAGTTGGTTTCGGCAGCTTTGGATAGAGTGAATCTTGAGTTGATTCAGTCTTTGGTGGATCCAGTCTTGGGTTAATCCAGTTTTGGGTGAATCCAGTTTTGGGTGGTTTTAGTTTTTGGTGATGTTTCAGTCATTTGGATGGTCTGATTGGCTTTTATGGTTCTTAGGTGTGGTTTGCTTGCAATGGCCAGTCTGTATGACTGGCCAGCTGATCGGCATGATCGGTGATATGGTTACCTGATCTTGATGTTGGTTGGACTGGTCGGCTGGAATTGAAGTTTGGTATGATCGGTTCGTCTGGTTTGATGGTACAACTAGCTGGTATGTATTGTACATATTTCAGCGGTCATTGATGGCTTATATGGTTAGCTCATATCGGTTCTTCGCCTGGTTTGCCTGGCATAACTGGTTTGTGTGGTTGATTATTTTGGCTGGTTCATATGGTTGTTTGGTATGGCTATTTCATATGGTCGGTTGGTCTGCTTGTATGTTACTCTAACATAAATTACTGGAAAATATTGATTAAATAGGCTTATAAATAATCTAGACTATACGGATATATCTAAATCATTCATCTTATGATAATGTTGTTTATTCTAGGTTTCAATGACCTAATCCGAATGGTTGGCGAATAGCATCAACGACGGCGTGGACAGTCCAGCTGGAGACAACGATGGTACCACTTAAGACGAAGTCGGGATGTTGGTCTTAGGTATAACATTATACACTGAAGAACCAAAAAAACTGGTACACCTGCATAATATCGTGTAGAGCCCCCGCGAGCACACAGAAGTGCCGCAAGATGATGTGGCATGGACTCTACTAATGTTTGAAGGTATGCAGGAGGCAATTCATGCCATGAATCCTGCAGGGCAGTAAACAAATCCATAGGAGTGCGAGGTGGTGGAGATCTCTTCTGAACAGCACGTTGCAAGGCATACCAGATATGCTCAATAATTTTCATGTCTGGTGATTTAGGTGGCCAATGGAAGTGTCTAAAGTCAGAAGAGTGTTCCTGGAGCCACTCTGTAGCAACTCTCGATGTGGGGGTGTCGAATTGTCCTGCTGGAATTATCCACATCCGTCGGAATGCACAATGGAAATGAATGGGTGCAGGTGATCGGACAGGATGCTTACGTATCTGTCGTCTGTCAGAGTATATCTAGACGTATCAGGGGTTCCATTTGACGCCAACAGCACACGCCCCATACCATGGCAGAGTCTCCACCAGCTTGAACAGTCCCCTGTTGACATGTAGGGTCCATGGATTCATGAGGATGTCTCCATAACCGTATACTTCCATCCACGTGATACAATTGGAAACGAGACTCGTCAGACCAGGCAACGTGTTTCCAGTAATCAACAGTCCAATGGCGTTGTTGGTGGGCCCAGACAAGGCGTAAATTTTTGTGTCGTGCAGTCGACAACGGTACACGAGTGGTCCTACGGCTCCGAAAGCCCATATCAATGATGGTCCGATGAATAGTTAGCACGCTGACACTTGTTGATGCCCCAGCATTGAAATCTGCGCCAATTTGAGAAAGGGTTGCATGTCTGTCACGTTTAATGATTCTCGTCAGTCGTCGTTTGACCTGTTTGTTCACAATCTTTTTCGGGCCGCAGTGATGTCAGCGTTTTGATTTTTACCCGATTCCCAATATTCACGGTACACTCGTGAAATGGTCGTACGCGAAAATCCAAATTTTATCGCTACCTCGGAGATGCTATGTCCCATCTTTCGTGCGCCGACTATAACACCACGTTTAAACTCACATAAATCTCTTAACCTGCCATTGTGGGAGCAGTAACCTATCTAGCAACTTTGCCAGTCGCTTGTCTTACATAGGCGCTGCCGACCGCATCGCCTTTCTCTGATTGGTTCCATACCTCTGTTATTTGCATACGCACGCCTATACCAGTTTTTTTTTTGGCACTCCAGTGTGTACTAAGACTTCATCTTTATACTTGCACTCCAATTTACTAGCTGATCCGAACAAAAATAAAATGTTTTAAAAATCTTTAATTTAATTTTTTGGGAATTGTTATACCTTTCAAGTTTCCTTAAACATTTTTTTAATTTGAGGGCGAATTTTTTTTTTTTTGGTTTCATGATCATGATGTCAAGGTCACTAGCATGAGTTTAAGGTCATCCATAGCCAATATTGTGGTCGGGTGACAACACAGAATGGCAGTCACTTGGCTCTCGGCTTGGTCCCCCATCCCCAGTGTACCCAAATATACAAAATTTTAATTTTTTTAGATTT
>NQII01001569.1:201570-283818 GCA_002778355.1 Clitarchus hookeri
TTTTTTTTTTTTTTTTTTTTTGGAATTATGTGATTTATTTGCTTTTCGAGGTTATCCAAAATCTTAGTCACAGAGTCAAGGTCACCCAGATTCAATATGGCAGTTGGCTGACATCACAACATGGTGGTCGGTCGACTCTGGCACTGTCCCCTTGCCAAACACTTCACCAAACTAATTTACTAATAGCATTGTTTTTATAGACTATATACCCATATCTGTGCTGCATCTATGATGTAATACCGAATAATTGTGTTTCGCGCGAATATGATGGTCCACCAAACATTCTCACTCTACATTAGTGGTATAAGATGGCGAATGCCGTCTGTAGGGAGGCATAGTGTGATTATATAGCAACTTCAGTGCCAACATTGTAATGGGGGACCTTAGGAGAAGCCACGAGGGCCAATCGCCCACTTTCTTAACTTTTCTCTTGCTCTGCTGCTGGAGCTGGCACCCATATATTATCTCTTTATCTCAACCAGCATCCTGCAAAATAAAAGTCTAAATTCCTTCACCTCGCTCCAGAGATTACGATATTCCGTCGATACAACCAATCAAGGTCTTATTGAATCTATGGATAGTGTAAATGGTCTAATAACATCATAAAAACAGTACAACCCTTTGTGTGTTCCATTATTTATATACCTTGCAGTCTAATGGAATTTAAAGAGCTGGCCCACCAACCAGTTTATTCAGGGTTTTGCATACTATTTTTCAGTGTTAATTATTGTGATATTTAATTAGTGTACATAGGCATGTAGAGGTGCATTATATTTTCACTTAGTTCAGTTTCAATATTAGCAGTGTGCGCATCACAATGGGGTACCATGACTGTATTGCACCGACCATGAATCGCCCACTGTTAGGAACCATATGTAATGCAACAACAACTTTATCAAATACGCGGATAACACTGGGAGCAGCGGGCACCAGGGTGGTCGACTACGACCCACATCATCTGACCAAGCTGTAAAGTATTGTATGCAAGATGTCTCTGAACCGGTGAATGTTTATCCCGTTAACTAATGTGCACCTGCGATGTCGTCTCATCCTTCCCTGTTCACATACTCCGCCCCATGACAGCTTGCCCCTTTCTGGTGTGGCCAGAAAGAAAAATTCCCCAACTTTTGAATTTTCAAAACATTTTAAACACCGACTTTGCAAACATTGCTAGCTATTGTGATATTTATTTTAGGGCATCCTATATGCGATACGATAATACATGTGTCTAAAACACATTGGTGCAGAATTGTGCAATTTTCTTACAAACTATGTGTGTTGGTATGTGTCAAACTTTCACGTAACAAACTTTTACCGAATAAGGATTTTTATTGGATCTCCATTGCCTACACAAACCATGAAAAATGTAAAATGTAGTTTTTTTTTATTTGTTACTTTTTCGTAGTCTTTTATGGCAAAGGAGATCCAATCAAAATCAGTTTTAAGTTTCATCACACCATTGCCATTAAACATACAAAAACTTGATCTGCTGGTTACACCATCTGCATGTATAAGTAAACTCCCTACAAGGGTAGCCATCGCGTAACAGTTGCCAAAACTAACTTTTGCAACATTTGTAAAACTATGCCAAAATAAGCATGGAGAGTATTTACATACTATACCAATCAAGTGTATTGTCCAAGTAACAGTGCATGTAGAACAGTGTCTCAATTAGCAAAACAAGTATAAAAGGGCAGAATTTCTGTAACCATTTATAAATGCAGTTAGACTTACATAATCTTGAACATAATATTTAGTGAAAAATGTATGAATGTTAGATTGTTTTTGGCCCCAGAGGAGTGTACATTGTTTTCAAACATTATAAAATATTGCAAACAATCATTAGCAGGCTCTTAAAAAATTTTCTTTTACAAGTCTTTGTACAATCTTTCAATATGGCGAAAGGGTACACAGCAAACAACAGTCATTGGAAATAGTATCCTTAATTCTTGAGCAAAGCAGTCGTTTTTTGTCCACACCACCCCAGTGATATCACGTGCCAACAGAGGACCCTCAGGCATTCCTTGACTACTGTGCCAACAGACTCAACCGGTATGGGGTGTACGAGGAAGAGTGGTTCAACAGCATCAGGGGACAGCTAGTTGTGAAGCATTGCGGAATGAGATATGCAGTATTTTGATCAGTATTCCAGTGCAGGTGCACCTGTATGTTCTCTTTTTGCAAGCACACAGTCGTGCAGTACTGGACAACCAGTAACCACATGAGATTCTAACGATATTCGCTATAAGCGAGTAAACTTAGTGCAACAATACCATACACACACGACAGGGAGCGATGCACTCAAAGTAGCAGTTGGCACTGTACCGCTTGAGTATCATAGTGCATTATCACTACTATGTTTAATTAGTTTGCTTCATGCATTCCATAATGAGCTTGCACGACAACATGCTCGAAACTATGCAAATACCAAGATAATGTACCATTAAAACCAGTAATCAAGTCTGTTGGGAACAAATTGAGCAATGAAAACCTTTTTCTGTTAACAGATTCATGGGGTTTTCCAACGAGGGAAGAAATCAATGTTCAAAATTTTCACAATATGTTTCATTTATGAACTTGTTAGGAAGAACTTTTTATAAATGATAACAATTGTTTCGAAAAATAAATATTTTTATGGAAAAGCAAACTTAACAGACACCTGTGCACACAGTGTGCGCTGATTCGATGATGTGGCGTAAATGGCATGGCAGACGGTCTAGAAGACAGGACACCATCCTGTGTCAGGGTTTAATGAAGATAAGTCAATTACTCAGAGAACATGTCCCTAGAACAAGTACATACAGTTGAACATCCCTCTTCAATTAAAATTGTACTATTCACTCAATAGTTAAACACTATCACGAAATTTAATGAACAAATTATTATCCCTGGTTTCGTCTACATATTGACAGCTTTCATTGCTTGGTACGTACCGAATTTTAAATAGCCATTATGATATCAAATCCTTAATGAAATGATACTTACCATCGATATGACGAGTTCTCTTGTGGTTTTCAGAACCTTTAGTGATATATTTATGTTGACCACCCGTCAACTAGCTCCTTGTGCCCACTCTGACCGCCGAAGTTACATCAACTGCACTAGCTACACTGGGGGCACCCACCACATCAGGCCAAGGTCGTGTAATGCAGGTTGACAAGAACGGAACTTGCACCTTGCAAACTAGGATTACATAACTCAAGAGACCGCTCTATTTATTTATTACGGGAGGTAACTCTTTTAATAAATAAGTAGGCGATCCGAAATTGTGTTTACCGGAAATCCACAGCCGTTGGGTGCACGGGCCATTGGTTGTTACGTCGTAGTAGTATCTAGCGTCGCGACATATGATGTGACACACCACCAAGTGGCATCGAGCTGGCCTGTAGACTGAAGCTGAAATGCTAAGTTACCCGAAGTGTAACCAGTAGTGCGCAGCATTTTTCCAAACGCATCAATCAACATTACCTTATTAACAGCTACAGTTAGGGGTGTGTTTTATTGTATTAATATCAAACGAGCATGGCAACCCATACCCCTTTGCCCAGGTGGACTCTTCCATCCCGTCAGGAGACAACTACCTGGCAACACTGTAGCCAGTGAAATACAAACACATCACCGGAAGTGAAATACATACACTTTGCACGAGTAAGTTTTTTAGTGTATGTAATGTTTAATTATAAAAGGGCAATAATGTTTTCAAAAGGGGAGAATTGCCTATAAAGGCCTCCATTCTTGTAACATGTCATTTAGTACGGGGACACTCCCCATCAAATTCACAACATCAACCTTAACAGACATTTGTTAATCAATTGGGGGTGTCACCAATTTGTTACATTATATTTATACAATTTTCCCAATTGCCATAATATATTAAAGTGTTCCTGTCATATTTTTCCATTCAACGTTTGACATATGTTCTCGTCACTCGCGACAGAAGCCGGTATCACACTAGCAGTTCGACTCAGCACTCGGGCCAGAATGGTGGCGTTGGTTGCCTGCTCCGCGATCCCCCTCGGTACCACAATTTAGGCAGTTATCACTTCACTGCAATAATTAATTAATTATCCAGAACATGTGATTTATCTCTGTACTGAGGGGAGAAGTAGCTGCACCCTCACCAGAGAGCTTAACGCTACCCCATATCCGTATAACCGCCACACTGACTTAGGTCAATTTCACGCTAAGATCTCCGGCAAGCCACAAGTGCTGGGGTCCATTTCTTTTAATAATTAAATGTTCACTTCTTGAACATGTAATCAAGCATGTGAGCAAATAGCTTTACAAAATTCAGTGAGTGTTGATTCATTGTCCCCCGAGACAAATAGGGTGCTACATCCCTTGTAGTACCACCCACAATTTTTATATTATATTTCAGGTGTACTATACTGCCTACAGTCTCACACAAGTTCAATGTGTGTAAATAGTGTAATATTAAGTGCGTGACAACTTCATCCTCAAACTGATGAAGGCATCCAGAGCCATCTGAGCTGTCGACCGAACGACCCACATCACTAACTCTCGCTGAGTTATGGCGCCGGGTAATTCTACACTCCACCAGCCCTGGGTCACCTCGACCACTTCATATTCATTTGGGAAAATTTTGTAGTAGCACTCTTCTTTCATGTCTTTTCTCCGAATATTTCTGTTGTACCCGCGACGAGTTTTACTCACATATGTTATCCTACAATGTATTGTTGAGAAATTTGTGTATATTTTATGTGAATTTATATTATGTCGTTACTTTTAAATAATTTTCTTGATGCACCTGTTTGTTGATTATTACTTTTACAAGAGATATGATCAAAGTTTCAAATATGCGAATGATTATTGATTGTTAGAAGGCAAATTTCATGTTATATTAGAGACGATCTAGACTATGGAGTTATTGGTCCTAAACCATCTCAATTCCATCAATGATGAAAATGGTCTTCTGATATAAATCTCTTAAATAGTTGTTTTGATAGGACAATATTTGTTTGTTTGTTTGCTTTGACGTGGTCAAGCAATGGCTCGGAGAAATACCAGTCCGTGGTTGGGAAAGCCAACTTGACGCATGGTGTTACCAGAGCTGATGAAGTAGGAAATATGTGCCCGGCACCATATTTCTGCGGTGAGCTGATGAAATGAGGTTCGTTTCGGTCGTCAGCCTAGGGGACTCTGGTTAACACTCCGTCACATATGATGGCGAGGCTGTAGGCCGCCTCGCATGCCTTAATTAAATTACAAATGAAACACTTACGATGCTTGTGGAGTTATTTATTCCTTGCGACTCCTTAATAAACACACACAACTTTAGTACAAAACGTGGCCTTAATGGCCCGGAAACGGCGAACATGTGGTTTTATAATGTGAAACGTGATTGCGTGAAAACTATCCGATGAGTGAACTTTGCTCTCCCCTCGGCGCTATAACATATAAAATTAATGATCTGTTTCATGAAGTGAAATCTATTGCAGTGAATAACACTTCAACTGAAGATGTCAGCACCGAGGGCCTTTGCGAAGCGAGAGACTTACACGTCTTGATGCGTTCAAGTGCTGAATAGAACTGGAGGGAAGCCTGGGCCAGCTTCCGCTACCTGAGCGCATGCGACGCCAAGCGGCGAAACGACGAAGCACAACATACACTAAAAAATGACTATGAGATGGAAGTGACATGTATCAAATTAACCTAAGACAACATAATTTTTCCTTATACAAATACACATTAAAAATTATTATATTAATCCGAAACGTTTCCATTGTACAGGCCACAGTATTTCCAAGTGTACAATGTCAAATGTCCCTGATTGTGGCTGTGTCTTTCATGATGACAATTACGATATTGATTATATACACTGATACAATTAATAACACTGAATAAATACCCTGATGCAATTATGAATACACTGATGCTATTATGAATACACTGATGCTATTATGAACCCTGCTGCAATTATGAACACTCGCACTCGTGCCAACAAGCCCGTCGGTNTTGTGGCTGTGTCTTTCATGATGACAATTACGATATTGATTATATACACTGATACAATTAATAACACTGAATAAATACCCTGATGCAATTATGAATACACTGATGCTATTATGAACCCTGCTGCAATTATGAACACTCGCACTCGTGCCAACAAGCCCGTCGGTGTGGTGTGTCTTGTATAGTGGAAGCGACTGCGGCAGTCATAGTGGGCACAGATGAGCTCTTGAAAGCGCGGTTCATGTTTGCTTGCTTGATTGTTTTATTGCACCATTAAGATCTTGTTTCAATATATAACTTTAAAAAGATAGTGGACAAGTTAAATAAGTCAAATTACAGCAAAACAAAATCGATACACTGGACGGACACACACTCATCAGATTGTACGCTCGCACATAATATATTTTCTTTATAATGTGACTTATCTTCTTCCAACGGGCTGTAGGGCACCATCGTTCTACTGAAACAAATGAAAAAGAGTACGAGAAAATCCGGAACAAGGAATATGTACAATACAATGTTATACCGTATTTTATTAATTTTTGTAATTTAGATATTAATCTATGCAATAAAATGCTGACATGGTCGATTTCAGGGCTGGTTAGTGTTAAATTGCCCGGCGCCATAACCAAGTGGAGAGTTAATTATGAGGGTCGTTGGGTCAAAGGCCCAGAGTGCCCTGGACATCTCCGCCAGTTTGTTGATGATGATGTAATGTACTTACTGTTGTGCTATTTATACCTGAGGACGAGACTGTAGGCCGTCTCGTATGCTGAAATATATTATGAAATTGTGGGTGATGCTACAAAGGGTGTACTGTATCATTATTTGATACAGTTAACTTGGTAAAGTGGTTTATTCAGTGTTCTGACTACAGGTGAATAATAAAAAAATTTTGAGGGCGGTTTTGTAATGTATTAAAAAGTTGGCCAAGATGTCCTTTCTGGACAAGTATGTATGTGTTAGTGTTTTTTTATGCGTGTCATGTTTATTAAAGTACTTATTTTTCTGAAATGAATTACTGTTTTGGATACGAATATGAGTACTGAAAACATGTACTCACATGCAAATGTTAAAATCCTTGAGCTCTTGAAAAGAGGCCTAGAATAGTCAGACTTTCTTTTGCCATTGATTATTTTTACAGCTCTATTTTGCATGTGAAACACTTTTTTACTGTCAGATGAATCACCCAAAAAAATAATACCATATCGCATGATGGAATGAGAATAAGCATAATATACCAATTTTTGTTATATTTTCGTTCAAGACTTCTGCATCTCTTCGTAGAGAGAAGCAGACTGAACTTAGTTTAGTTAAAATATATGCAATGTGAGATTTACAGTTGAGTAAATTGTCTAATTTTAAGCCAATAACTTAGTTAATGTTAATAATTAATATTGTGTCTGTTACTGCTAATGTATGAATTAGTTTTTTTTTTCTGATCTCTAGTGAGGAAATTCATAAGATATGTTTTATCTTAGTTGAGATTTAATTTGTTCGCAATAAACCATGTATTTAGCTCTGTAAATTCCGTGTCTGTTTTTTTTATCATATCATTTACTGGTATCCAAAGATGAAGATGCTAGTATCATTTGAATAGAAAATTGGAGTAGTGCCTATGGTTAAGCCACATGGGTGGATATTTATATAAACTATGATGAGTAGGGGGGCAAATATATAGCCTTTTGGAACCCATTGCTTGATTTTTCCTGTTTCAGAGTAGAATGAAGTAGTTTTTATTTTGATTCGCACTTGTCCGTTTGAAAGGTCAACCGATATTATAAGAATCTCAGAATATCGTGGTGTTAGCAGTCTTTCTATATAGATTGTCTCTGGTGTTGTTTGTTTACATTTTAGAGCGGAAATATTTAATGAATAATAATCCTGTATGTAGTAATTTAGTATTAACATTTGTATAAGTATGCTAATATACATGTAACAAGACATTATTTATTTATTTTTCAAATTGGTGTACTTTATTACTTCTAAACATTCATGAGAAACGAAACAAATATGATGATCGTCATTAAGTACGCAAGTACGGTCAAGTATTCCTTGGTGTAATGTTTTCAATGCCGCGAGAGAAGTGATGGGAAAACCGGCGATTTTGGTGTAACTGCAATGCTCTTCACAGTGGTAATGCGGAATCGGTGACATTATTCGTCTTTTGCGGATGTACCCGGCATTGAGCTGTTCTGAAAAACAACAAAACTGCTGTCAAAATCACATGTAAACAGTGATAGACGTGTTTGTTTATATCCAAATTTTTCAAAAGACAAGCACTTTTATATAAATAAGATACTGTTACCTATTTGAATTTAATCAAATTGTATTACCAATTGATTTGAGAAAGAATTCAAACGTCTCTTAGCACGTGTTTAATAAACAGTGTACTAACCTCAAATCCGATCCACGCCTTTTACGATATTCGTTTTGTTTTGGCAGAAAAGCAGTTAATTGTTGGGACATCGAAATTTATGTTCAGCATCGAGATCGCTGTACCCCATATTCACTCTACGCGTGACAGATGCATATAGGCTGTTTACAATTAATTGAAAACTAGAAATCAACCTTGTCACTGCACCTAGATGTTTATATTTTAACGCATGTGCCCAATGTTGGTAGCGACGGAGGAAAAGTACTTAGTAGTTCCATGTATTAACGTTGAATCGGTAATTATAAATCTTTAGGTATTCATTTTTACACACAAACATAATACAAAGTGGAATTAATAGCTACAAATTAATTTAGGTAATTATGCAGTTTAGGGGCTTTTCTGTAAAAAAAAAAAAAAAAAACCCCAACCCCGAAAAGTGGTATATTTCCACTCTACTAATTACGCAGAACACGAATATACTAGGGGCATCAACGTCCGACTAATTTTGTAATATGTGCCCACCTAACCTAACAGAACCTAACCTCACGATGAGAGAATCACTATTTTACATTTTTAAATTAACCTTGGCATTTTTGGGTTTTGAACTAACCTAGGATTATAGGGCGTTAACCTAACCTAGGATAGTAGGGTTTTCAACTTACCTCAGATTTTAGGGTTTTAAACTAACCTACGATATTAAAATGTTAATCTAACCGTGGATGTTAGTCTAATTTAGGATTTTAGGGTTTTTAGGTAACAGTTAAACACACCGGAAATTCTATGAATCAACTCACCTAGGTAGTTGTCGGGTACAATCCCATTGTCCTCGACGCATTCAAATGCAGTGCATCTTACCTCAATCGACGAAACACAACGATCAACTAAAACATCCAAGTAACACCCGCCACATAGGCTAATATTATGCACAGAAGCAATAGTTCTTGCACCCTCCAATCTTAAATCACAAGCCTTCGCACGGTCGGATTCGGACGTCACAACTCACGATCATAAAAACACATCCGCACTCTCTCGCTTCTGAACTGCTACTAATGGCTTTTCAACTGCAACGTAAAATTCAGTGACGAGGACGTATACAGATCACAGCCAATAAGGTGACTGCACGATGTGCATTTGTTCACGTCACTAATGTATTACTTCACCAAATATTAAGGTGTCTGACATAAAAAAAGCGGCGAGCTGCTCGTACTATTAACTATTTTATTTAATACGTTATACTTATTTTAACATTACGCCCTCCTGAATATTTGCAGCCGGTAGGTAGCATGGGAAACAGCGATGCGCAGCCATTAAACTTGGCGACAGACATAAACACAGCGGCCAAACTGCTTGTACTTTAGACAATTTATTTAATATGTTCTACTTATTTTAACATTAAGCCCTCCTCTATATTAAAAAGGTAAGCTGTGCAGAACCTATTAATGCTACTTTTGTGGGTCTAGAACGTTTCCTTCAGAAAAGCCGCCACTCTAGATAATTACAGGTTTTATTAAGAGAAATTTAATAACTTCGTTCTATGCCATTTTCTTACTGTAAATACGGGTTGTTGGCCAAATATTCAAAACTACTTAGTACTTTGCATGTTGTGGTAAGTTCAGTAGTTAAAATGCTAGGTTCCCACTTAATGGTTTATTTTGAAGCATTTTTAGTTTTTGCAAATCAATATCAATAGATTTCAATAAGAAATGACATGTCTGCAAGGTTGGACATCCCTAACAAATATAATATAGTTTTAAATCTATTGTTCATCAAATATAACAAAAAATAATCCCTGAAATCTCTAAGTAAGTTCTTGCTGAGTTCACATTAATTTCTGATAGCATTTTCTGTCAAATCAGAAAACAAGGGACATTAAAGGTTTCATTAACATTGTCTCGCTCTCAGTTACAGTTTTTTAACAGTTTTCATTAACGAAAATCTACAACAATATTTATTCCATACTTCCATGTCGTCGTAAAACCATACATTTCCTCAAGAAATCACTAAACATAAAATTTGGCAGGCTCCTCTTGCCTGTTTGGTTCAAAGAAACAAACCTGCTTCATCTTTTTACCATCAATCGTTCTATCAAAATAAATTTCATCGCATAAACTAGGGGCGAAGTCAATATTACAGTTGCACTGCTAAGAGTTAGAATTTACAATGCAACAAGGGCTTCTTGAACTAACTGCACACGTATGCTCGAAGCAAGCAGGGCTGAACGGTGACAGGCCAAGCGTTGGTGACTGTGACAAGCTACCAGGATTTGTGGCGAGAGCTGTGTGCGCAGCGCGTATCTGGCGATTCAGACAGTCTACAAAAATGGCTTGAAGAGCTGCCCACGCAGCATGCACTTAGCAATTTGAAGTTAGGATTAGGGGAAGGAGCTGTAGATGCGTGCTCATTCCACATTCTTCAGTTATGTATCTCGTGAGTTGTAAGCAATATTTCTGGAGCTGTTGACATCATGACTGTTTAGAGGTTATAAAGAATGCCAATCTGAAAATTTGATGAATATATATTGTTATGCTAAATGTTTTCCAATACATAGCAAATAAGTAAACAATTTTACGCCATCTATTTTCTTTTGTCTTCCGTAAACAGCTCGCATACGTAAAGTACATGGGGACAAGCAGAATGACATAAAGACTATAGAAAAGTGACTGGCATCAAACTAATTATCTGTAACAGGAGATCCCGGAGTAAACCAGCAGACCAATGGTATCTGTCCAGTATGATTCCCACGCGCAAAATTCCGGGAGCAACCCTGCCGGGAATTGAACCTGGTTCACCTAGGTGGGAGGTGAGAAGTCTTAACCACTATACTACCGTGGCCCCTGTTGGGAAAGGAAGTAGCAGCGCCACAACTGAACAAAAACTGACAGCTTTACGAAGGCTGTACGGTGAAGGGATGGCCATCTGTGTTTGTGCAACATTACGTATAGTCGCCAGTTCTCACTCTCATTTCTGTGACATATACAATATATTTTGTAGTGTCGTACAACAAAGTTCAAACTTTGCAAAACTAAAGATGTTTTGTTGAAGAAAAAAAATATTTTTCTAACACATGCAGATTGTCAACAATTTTGGATGAGCCATGGCATTCATCCCCAAGATTACCGCAAATAATCAGGAGTTGATTGTATAAATATTTTCAGTATCATTCAAAAACTTTTTTTGGGAGACCGGAACAGATTATAAAATGTTAGTGGACCTTGCACGCTAAGAATATAATAAAAAACCTTTGGTGATGAAATTTTTTATTAGTTTAATTATAATGGTGGAGTATTTGTATTTATAGTCTTGTGCAAAGTTGTAATAAATGTTTTTTATTTGCAGCCAGAATGGTCAGGTTTTGCATGGAGATATGACCCCTTGCAGGCCGGTAGCATTGATGGGACTGATAATGAGCCTCATGATAAGGCTATCATTCGAGCTCTAGAAGCAAAGTATGTTACAGGCAAGAATATTGAAGGGAACCCAGAAAACACCATTTTTGTGTCGAGATTGACAAAAGAAACCACGAGCAGTTCTTTGAGAGAGGTATGTTTTTTTGTACACTTGCAATAAACCAATCCTGTTACTGATGTTTAAATAATTATTCTGCAATATTTCAGCCAAACCTACGTCTGTCTAAGAGGCAGTTATTAGCAGAGATCGGTGGCGGTCAGAAGAAGAGGTAAATTGGCAGTGCCTACTGTTGCGAGTAGGAGAACTGTGAAACTGATATTGCCTGAAATTCCGGAGTTCATTCTAGTTATCTGAACCAACATGTGATCATAGCCAATGCGTTTCTTTATTTAGCAATAAAGGAAAACTAGTAATTTGGTAGGAGGTTTTAGCTAAGAGCCCTACACAGATGGAATGTGACTATACACAGTGTCAAAAAACCAGTACTGAAGAAGGGACAGATGCACCTCCCTAGGAAGTGCATTTTAGTTACCAGAAGCAATAGTGCATACATTTCCTTAAGAATATCGCATAACATCATCAATTTTTCAAGAATGTAGCTAGCAGAAAACACCAACTTGTGAATTCTCCATAATAGTGTTTGTTATGCTGTAACAAGGGGTGTTGGCAATCAGTGGATGAAAGTATGCAGGCATCCATTTTGATAATTATCATTTCTTCATTGTATAATCACATTTAACACTACTGGGTGTCTTTGATTTTGTATAGGGGCCTATGATGTATTTATTTGTAGTATTAAATATGTAGATTTTTGAAGACATATCTGCACATATTATAAAACTCAACATCTGTCTGTTAGTGCGCTTATCACTCAAGAACCACGTATCCGATTTTTCGTGTTTTTTTTTTTTATATTCATAGCTATGTTCTCTGGCCAGGTTTTAGTATATAATTTGTTACGTAAAGTAACGTAAGAAATAAGCAGTGACTATAATAGTAAATCAAGTCGGAAGAAAGTTTGCCGCCAGCGCGCTCTATTGCAATACGCTGTCTAAACCGTTAAAGAAGGGAACAATATCATGTAGTAAAGAATTGTGTAGAATAAAAAGACCTAAAAAAAACTCAGCGGTAGGATATATCTATATATAACAGAGAAATACTAATAAGCGTTTTTACCATTTAATTTACAAGCAACATTCAATGACGAAGTTTTTCACCTCGCACTCATTGAAATTGAAAAGCAAGTGCAGACATTGTCAGGAAAAAGTATGGGCCTACTAATACCAGATAACATAGTAGATTCAACCATTAACATAGACTACATCAGGGAAACTTAAAATAATAGATTAGAATTGCACACCACCGCTTATTCATGGAAGTTAATGCTAAGGGATGTCATTTGTCAATGCTGTGTTTGCTTGACGTTGAGGCATCAGGCATGTAGTCTGCTGTGGCAATTCCTGGGAACTTGCTGAACTTGTGGCTCTTGAGGAAATGTGTCCAGCCACTTTAGATTTAAGGATGCCCTACTAGGGTTAGATAGATGTTGCAAGAAGTCCATAGGTCAGTGGAGCAGTCACAATTTCAGCTGCTGGCGTATGGTGCACGTCCATCCGAAATGCTAACACGTTTCATTACATTTCTTTGCCAGTAAGATTCCTTTTCTCCCTGTCATGTTACTCAACTTTAACTGGGATAGAGCAAGGCCCAAGGCTGTTTTTAGGCGTGTACCCTTACGTGTCTGGGACCAGGGCAGCAGAAACTTTGCTCATGCGAAGGTAGATGGCACACTGAATCATTTCTTTTAAAATCCAAGCCCAAAATTTTTTATTGGAAATGATCAGCATCACTTGACAATAGATAAATAGCTTATTCAAAAGTTATTTAGTTGCATGTAAATAAAACAGTTTCATTACTGATTCTACTCAAAACATCTGAAAATCCCAACCTGATGTAAGCAAAAGATGCAATGAAATGTTAAAAAACGCTGTTCTCACTAAGAATCAATGAGAGTCAGCTGGCTCAACATAAAAAAACTTCAATGTAAAGTATGTGGTTATACATTACTTACCCAAAAATCCCATAACCACTAGTGGAGAACTCAGTTCCAGTACCCTAAATGGCAGAACTATTCAACTAGCTCAAAGGCCATAAATGAACAGTAAACAATTTTGAAACACGTGCCTTGTGGGGCCATTACTGTCACCTATATTAATTCCAGCCACAGTGGTATAGTGGTTACACTACTCGCCTCCCACCAAGGCGAACCGGGTGCGATTCCAGGCAGCATCGTCCCCAGATTTTCACATGTGGGAATCGTGCTGGTCGATGCTGCTGGTCACCGGGTTCTGCTCGGGGATTTCCTGTTCCCCCCGCCCTTGCATTCTGGTGCTGCTCCATACTAATTTTGCTTCACCCGCATCAGCTCTCAAGACCACAATGTCAAGAGCTGCCCAAATCTCTTACCTCACTCACTCATTCACCAATTCCAGTTACCAGTGAATCAGGGGGACTACCACCAGAAAGATTACTCTCCCTAGAGCAAGGGTTGGCCAGACAGGAGGTCACAGGGTAATGTAGAATGCTATGAGAGGTGGGAGATGTCTGACTTCTCTCCATGGCCAATTATCCTTTTTTAAAAGTAGGCTTGTTCCTTTCCTATGTGTGTCTGTCTCTCCTGCAGTCCTTTAACCCCACTGAACATCCAAACATGTTCACTAGGATTCACCAGCAAACAAATGAAACAAAACAATGCATTTCTTCATGTCGGAGTGGTCTATGAAATTGTGAAATCTTTGCATTGAAGTACTGCTGCTTTGATCACCTTATGGCTTTATGATTGAGCTCTTACTTAACTGTGGTCTTACTGGTACAAAATATTTAAGATTTATTTTTGACTCATAATTTTAACTTTTTTTTATAATACTCGCTGCATTAACAAACATTTGTAATTTTACACAATGTGACAAACACAAATCAACCAAGCTTCGCAATTTTGTTGACAGTGGCATTAATTATTTATACATTAACTAAAGTCAGAACTGTAATAAAAATTAAAGAGTTATTCAGAATATTACTTACCTTATTAAAAAAAAATGAGTGTGAAGTTCTAGCAGACTGTCACACACCAGGGGAAATATCTTGCATGGGAGCTGAGGGTTGGAAAGTGATGAGCCTCACATTCCTCCCTTGACCACTGTTACAGCACTCTCCCTTCGCTCACTCCGCCAACATCAGGGCAGAGAGTTTTCTTTCCTCGCCACTTGACGTTTTCAAAAAAATTTCTCCTGCTGCCCATCTCGTAAACATAAGCTTGGTAATCATCTCCACGTTCGTGGTCTTAGTTGCTGAATTATGAGTTTATTGGGACAGCTGCAGCCCGCCACTCATCATGCATGCACAACAAACTGCCCTGGAGTGGAAGATGTTACACAGAATATCTACCTATTGAAAAGAAAAAATTATCACACACTTTGACAACACCGGTTATTGTAACTGCAAATATAAGGTTAAAACAGTCTTGCACAATCTGTAATAATAATGTGGCTGTGCACAAACATGTTTAAACAACAGTTTTTCACTATACCTTCTTACACAAAACTGCACTGTGTGTAAAACTGTGGTAGTTTTTTGTAACAAAGTTTGCATAGAAGTAAATGTTGGTCATGGATAGATTATAAAGAAAAAACTGTGCTGTTATGCTGTGATATACTTTGTTTTACCCACAGGTTTTTTTAGAATTTGGACCGATTCGAAGGTGTACTGTTGTGCGAGACCTGGTGACAGGGTTTTCCAAATGCTATGGTTTCATTGAGTATGAGCAATCCGCCTCAGCTTCGAAAGCATACAGGAAAGCCAATAAAATGGTTATTGATGGGAAGAAGATTTTTGTTGATTTTGAATGTCAGAGACTATTAGAAGGATGGAAGCCACGTAGATTAGGTGAGCAGTTGTGAAGTAATGCTATGATGGCCATGTTAAAAGTGTTGTCCACTATTCCATAGATAATAATTCAGTCATTTCCCCAATACACCATAAACTAGATTTTTTTATAGAAGGGGTTCACTGTAAATTATTAAATTTAGTTATCAACTGTACATTTCCTTTCGTGGTACTTAATGATCTGTGTTTCGTAAAACAGTTTATAACATGTATTATAGAGGCATAACTGAAGGGAAGGGGGCAGGGAAGGGTGCACATTGCCCCTCCCTTAATTTAATAAAGGGTGCCAGAATGAGAGTAAATGGGCATCCAAACTGGTTTTGTTCAGTAAGATGCATTGATATATTGTATTTGTAATACTTACATACATCTCCACTTCTGGTTTATAGACTTTTCTTGTTTTTTATGCGGCAATGTAATTTAGGTTTTGATCACACCAAAATTAAATTTATAAATTAAGGAAGTCTTTCGGCACCTAGAGAGGTGCCAAAAGGCGTTGCCCCCTCCCGCTTAGGGTGGTGCCGAAAGACGTTGGCCCCTTCCTTCTAGAGAGGTGCCGACCCCTCCCACCTAGAAGTGCTGAAAGGCGTTGACCCGCTCCTGAGTTGGAGACATTTCGCCACTGCATGCACATGTTTGTTATAGGCCATTCACTGTAAAGTGAGCACTTTTGAAAGCCCTCTCATTTAGAATAATAGTCGATAAATATATTTTATTTTAGCCTCAGACATTACCTTCCAAATGCGGAGGAACATACACACTGTGTTTATTACTCACATGGTAATAATAATTTAAAAAGGTGGTTAAAGGATAAAAAAAACCTGAAAGGAAAAAGTAACTAGGGTCTCAAAAGTGCTCTCTTTACCGTGAACTGCCTATACAAGACAAGTATGCATGTTGCAGTAGAATTATTTAATTTTTTTTTTGCAGGTGGTGGCTTTGGAGGAAAGAAAGAGTCTGGACAGCTTCGATTTGGAGGAAGAGATAGGCCATTCAAAAAACCCATTGCTGTTCTGAAGTCAAGTATTTCAATTTCAAGTAGCAATGAATTGACTACCAATTGAATTAAAGAATCATTATGCTCAGTTGAAGTATTACTGCTGTAATTTTTATACTGTATTATTTATGCACTGTATATCTATTTAACACTTGCTTACTTGGCTTTTCTGTTAATGTACAATTAGGGTAAAAACTATTTCTGTAGCTCTTAATGCCCATCATTACTAATCATGGAATGACTTGGCAGTTTAAGAACCAGCTTGGTTTTCCAGGAGATAATATGCTTTAACATGTGTCTGCACAGCCATGCATAACCAATTCAGTACCGTCCTTTTTTTTTTTAAATGAGACTCCGTACCTACAATGGATTTTTTGAATGCATCTGGAATGGTTGAAACGTAAGATGTAGTTTTAATTATAAGTAAAAAACTTTTGCAAAAATAAACTAAACTTGAAAATATTTCACATATTAGTACATAAACTGTGTCTGTACAAATTAATTTTTGAAAACCAAAAAAATATTTCTTATTCATTGATGAATTTTCATAAAATACACTATATGGTCAAAAGTTACTTGATGCCTCTTTGCTACCAGTGAAATTGCCGTGTAAGAAGCTATATAAAGGGAAACCACAGATCCAGGATATGTGAACAAAATGAAAAAAAGGAGGGGAGGTACAATAAATGTACAGGCCCTAAATTTATAAAAAATTGTGTATTTGACTTTGAACTTGACACGCACATTTATGAATGAATCACTCAAATTTCAAACATATGCATTCTATCTTAGCCTTTATATACATCCTGTCGTAGTTTTTATCACTAAAATATGGTAAAACTTAAATGCTTAAATATAGCATTCTTTGATTTATAATAAATGTGTCCATCTCCTCATCCAGGGAGGCAGATTGATATTTTTACTACTAAGGGGCCACGTGGATTTGGCCATCCCTTCCGTCAAAAATGGAAACTACCGACTAAACACAAGGCAGAAAAAATTTTGTTTATTAGTCACAGATTTGAGGAATTTATGCTATACAGGAGCATGTAACCTTACTCTAATGATATTAAAAAAATCAATTTTTTTTCTTGCTCTACCCCACATACTGACTTTTGTTTCAAAAATTTAAGTAGTGGCCAGCACTTCACCCCAAAAAATATTGACTTCAATTTGTTGAAATGATACAAACCTCAGTTATCGTGGCAATACTTGGAAAAATATTTTGCATTATGTGAAACATTTTTGTTAAAACGTTATATTAGAAAATGTGCAAATTCATAGCAATGCATTACCAAAGTGATTACTTAGTGATAGGCAAGTTTGAATTTTACAGCCTCAAGACAAGTCGAGTGAAGTCAAAGTTCAGTATAAAATTTTCGAGTTAAAATAGAGTTTGCACCATAAATGTAAATGTGTACCTATGTACATGGGTATAATACCTGCCCCTTACATAGCCTATTTTCAGCTTCTTCACACTTTTAAATGAAACCTTTGCAAAATCACCCCATGTATGACGTGTTTGATTGTTCACTAATTATATTATGTATCACAAGTGTGTTATAACTGTGTTAACATAAAAAAATAAAAGTACTTTATTTTTGTTTAAAGTGAAATTTCATTAATATGATTATAAACAGTGAGAAAATAGGTATGTTGGTAATGCCTAATAATAAATAGTTATTATTATGTTTGTGCAAATAACTAAAAGAGGAATAATGTAAACTTTTTTTTTTTTTCCAGAGAAGTTTTTTTAGTAACTTTGTCACTTCTCTGATTTTGTCACCTGGGTATAGCCCCCCTGAGCCCTTCATGTAATTACACCTCCGTCCTCATCCACTTCTTCTTGCTCAATGCATACAATTTTTCTTTCTCCATTAACTGAAGCTGAGAGACCATTTTTGACACCTTGAAGGCCAGAAAATGTAGTTGGGGTTTTTTGTTCCGTAAGAAGATGTCTGTTAATTTATTATTTAAAATGTGTTGGCAGAGTAGCTTCGTCAAAAAGTTTCCAAACATGTATATTATTTTCATTTGAGTTCCTATGTGACACAGATAGAATTTTAAACAAAGACTGGTTGCTGCAAGTGCCACAGTTCTTCTTTGCATGCAGAGTCGTGCAAACATATGCAAGGTGTAATCCCATCTTGCACCAACCTTCGTGCTGATGCCCCAAGGCAAGATGTGCGTTGCCCTCCCCCCTTAAATTTAGTAAAGGGTGAATAAAGGACACCCAAACTATTTTTGTTTACAGAGATGCATTGATATATTTTATACAATCTTACTTCTGATACTTTATACAACTTTTCTTCTGGGTGATATGTTTTCCTCTATCTTTAATGCTACAAAAATGAAATTTTTAAGAGAAACAAAAATGCTTAAGAGGGGTGGCAAAAGGCTTGCCTTCCCCACTCCACATACGTTCTGGAGGGAATGGGCTAGTAGGCCCAGATGTTTCGTAATGCCTAGTTGTTGGGGCTCTACCTTACTTGCGCACCAGGTACCTTTATGTACCGGGTCCACAGTATGGGTGGCCATCGAGCTTGTTCTTTGTGTGACGTAAGTGCAGCCCTGGTTAGAGACTATCTGTAGTCCTACTCTACTTCAGAAACTGTTGCCAATTCCCAGTCTCCTGCCGCTTCCTCCGAGGGTGACGCTTACCAGGTTGGGGAAAAGGCGCACATTCACTGCAGAGCAAGGAAAGACACACATTAGCTAGACTAAGTGTTTTATTCCCTTGATTGTAGAAACACTGTGACCCTCCTACCTCTGCGCACACAGTAGGTGTTCAACGGACTTTGTACAAGGGCAAGAGAGGTGGTGGTGCCCGTTGGCTTGAGGAGCCTTGCTTGAAGAGTGGTCGAGAGCTGACAATTAAGTAGTTGTACAAACAACTGGACCCTAATTGTGTCTTGTAGTCCTGAAGGGACATGGGGTACCACGTGTGGTGTACGTGTCTGGTGTGGTGAAGCTTGACGACAAGTGTTGGGGTAGCGACTACTCTTAAGCTGCTGTGGTAGGGAAGGCGTTGTTGGCTTAAGATCTGGTAGAAGACTGGTAGGTCTTGGAGAGTCCTGAGGAGGACTGATGCTGTGCAGTAGAGCGCCTGAGCATTACTCGTGTTGAGGCGAGCTACGTTTGCAACTGGCGTCATATTCCGCTCTGCTGGAGGGTTCCTGCATGCTTCGTTCGTTTTTGGTAATCTTCAGTGCCACCACCCCCTCAGGTTCAGGCTAGGCGGCGCTGTTGCCATCCCTTGGCGGGGTGGCGGCAGACGGTATTCGCTGCTCGCTTTGGGCAAACTCTTGCATACTCGCGGCTGCTTCTCAGTGTGTTTACCAGTGGCCGGGGCGATGACGTGACTTTCTATCATTACGTGGAGGCGGCCAGTTGGGGTTCCATTACCTCGGGGGCAAGTGATGAATTGGATTCAATGATGATGATAATGAGTAGGAAGCATCATGCATCACCCTTAGGAGTTGGAACATGTGTAAATGTTTTCATTCTTGGTCTGCCAGCACTGAAGTTATGCTCCTCAAAGCTGAAGCGGTGCAAGCTGAAGTGGGGGAAGGAGGTCTCGTCCACCCATTTATACTTAATTTGGAAGAGGCTAGCACCTTTCTAACCACTGCCCCATAAAATTGTAGTGTGATGAATGGCCAAGGTCCTCGCCACCATAGCAGGAGCTGCCAGCAGAGTTTCCTCTCTGCCTCGACAGAGGATTGGGGAGGGAAGCAGGAGACAGTTGCTGCCTAGATAATTCGTATAATAATAATTTTGGGGGGAAAATGCAGGGTTTGTTATAGCCTGTTTACTTGAAAACAAGAGTCCTAAGCCAAAAGTCCATGCAAACATATAATGTAGAGGTCAAACACATGCTTCTTCCTCTTAAATAGGTACCACCTATTCACTTCTCTTCTTCAGCTTGGTTGCCAGGGCCAGCTGTACACTTGGGGGGGGGGGGGAATACCAATTGCACGAGCAGCTAAAAGAGGGGTACCAAAGCAAAAGTGAGATGGAGATATGACAATGGAAAAAGAAAAAAGGATTTTCATGTTCAGCAGTTAGATGACAGATTAAGTGCTGATGATGTGTATGTACGACAACACTGCGTGAAATGATGCTACACAAGAAATTTCACTTTTAGAGACCATTTATTTTATCATCGTCAGATGTAGTAGCGCAGTCCACTATATTTCATCATACTTGGCAAGAATGCTGTCGAGTGTTGTTGGCATTCATAACTCCTTGCAATTGCCACACTGTAATAAACAATAATAAATAGGATGTGGCAAAGAGTGCAGCTAAAATTATGCGTGGAGTCGCACGAGAAGGTGAATGAGAATACCAAAAGTGGTTGGCAAGCACGGCATGGGGCCCTGCATGATAGGTATTCACCTCCAACACGGCTAAACAAGTGAGGGGAGGGGGGGGGGGAAAGGAAGACATGCAGGTTGCTACACAACCACTCCTCACTACACCAGGCATGTGAAGGAAGGAAGCGAGGTCACACTTGGCCATGCTGAACATAGCTGAATGTGTGCAGACATCCACAGAAGACACTATATGATGGAGAAAATGGCAGGACCAGAACACTTGTACGTTTCATCTGAGAAGGTCTTAAGCGAGTTTCACTGTATTTATAAATTAAGAGACAATACATCTTAAGTACAGCATTAAACAAGTTCAACAATGATTTGTTTTTCAAACATTGTGATTTTAATTGCAATTAACAACATTAAACATAACATCATTTTATTTACAACATAGAATTACTTTACTGATACAACAAAGCAATTCATTTATATTTATTCCTGCCTCTCCTATGTACAATTCTTGCACACAATGCATAAGTAGTAAGTTGCACGAGAACAATTTGTGTTTTTGAAAATGCTGACATCTTTACACAGAGGTGCCACTGGCTTATAATACAAAAGTCTTTGGCTAGTCTCATAAGACATTACACCATATGTTCACAGCCTTAAAGTTGATGTTCAGAAATGTTTTGCTAAGTGTCTGCAATTCTTAAACTTTTCTCTAGCAATGCTACTGTCCGCAGTGACTGCTTGTAACGATGCTGTTTGTCTTGGACATCTATGAAGTACTTCAGCAACTCATCAAAGTCAATGTGTTGCTGGTGTTTGTTGCACTCCTTCACTTTGGTAGTCTGACTCCTGAAAATAAAATCAGCAGCTTATATCATCATGAGAGAGAACACTTGTGTCACACACACTACTCGACTATACATTTGAACTTCAGTTATTTGGAAGAAGTATAAATGTCTGTAACTGGCACAGGTGTCGCATAACTTCAAACTAAGTACATGCATGGTTACGATAGCTTAACAACTTTTCCTAGCTCTCGAGTACAACAAAATGAGTTGAGATATTTGGAGGTTGTTTGACAACTAGGAATTCAGTGCCCTATTGAACAAAGAGAGACACAGGTGATGGAAATGTGACAGGATGCAATGGCAGAAGAGATGGAAGTACCAAGCGAAAACCCACCATCCAATGAAAACATCCACTACACTTCCCATATGTAAAAATATGTATGGGGTGATATCACTACAAATAGAACTGAATCACTTTGGTGGGAGACTGGTTCACTACCAATATGATATCCTTGCATAATAACAAGTGGCGGATGGGTTTTATAGGTTTACAGCACCTAGTACACTGCAGATGCAGACTGGGGATGCAGTCGAGGCGCTGCCGGAGTGTATGGAAGGCTTCTGTCTGGGGCAGCAGCATTAACAGGCCGTACAGTGCTTGCACCAAGTGTTGATTGTGCGGCACTGCGAGCAGCTCCAACCTCAGATCTGCAAACACCCACAGTTGGTACTGTACTACTGCACTGTACTCCTTACTTTCACACCACTTATTGTGGACTACTGACACAGAAACTTACACGTGAATATTGGAGACTCCAGCAGCTGAACCAGCTTGTCGATTTCCGTGAGGAAATCTACTGTCACTTCCAGGTTCCCACTAACATACACATCAAGGCTCATATATTGAATGGAAATGATGGTGGTGTCTTCCACCTCATTTCTGTAAATATAAATTTCCCAAATTCCTATACTTAATTTTATTTAAACTTTTCTCTAACAATGCTACTACACTACCCCAAAATAAGACGTTGAAAATAAGCAGACCTACGGAAAAAAAAATGTGACTCCTGTTATGTAGTCTACAGGAAAAAAAATACTTGGATATGTACGCCAATATTAGCAGTAATTTAAACTTGGCACTTAACTAAGTGTTTAACATGTTTTATCCAATGATTATTTTAAACAATTTGCTTAAGTGGCTTGTACTACAATGAAATACATATAGTACATACATTTAAAAACTACAGACCACCAAATACAGTTATTTAAGCAAAATACAGACCTTGAATATCTTAGCTTGAAAAAAATAGAGCGACTACTTTTTTTTTTTTAGTAAAAATTCACACAGAAAAAACAGGGGGACAATGTAAGATAATATTCAGATAAATATGATGCAATCACAGTTAGTACAGAATTAGTGAATTTCTCAGCCTACTAAAGCAATAAAAAAATTTATATGTAAAAACATAACATTCATTAATATGATCATTAAAACCACTTTGTGTATGTGAACAAAGGCTTTATGCTGTTATCTGGAAAAAAATTAATATTGAATACACAATGTTTTTAAGTATTATATTAAATCTTTTACTAATCACATTGGCAACATCAATATTACACAGTAGGCTTGAGCATGTACATGTAGATTTCTTCGAAATCTCTCCCAAACCGAGGAGGATAATGTAATGATGCAGTTAATATTAATTTAATCTGGAAATTTGGTTAATTTTCTTTTTTTTTTTCACGGAATTGTAATAGCTTATCAGTATTTGACGTTTTGGCCGTATTAGTATGTTTATCTGTTGCGCGTTTGCTTTTTCTAAAGTCGTAGTTGAGGTTGTCAGCAATCCGAGTTTTTTTAACTTCAATTTTCGGCTAACAACCTTTATTATACTAAATTATTTCCGCCAGTGTGGGAGGTAACTAACGTCCCTTCTGTCTTCGTAATTTTCTCGTGCTGCACATAATTAATGAACTCTGCGGTGCTGTTCTGTGCTGCCTGTTCGTGACTCTGCATTAATAAATTGAAGAATATGAACTGGTTTGTTTTAACTTGAAATAAAAATATGGAGGAAATAATCAGACAATTGAATTCTTTTATTTTATTTCATGTGGCACCTTTATTTAAGTCTCTTGTCTCTACTGAGTGAGTAAAATCAAACTGTGATTTCCAGTTGCCAAGTCTGACGTCTGCGACATTACACGGTGTTGTGAGTCAACAGTGAGAATCGATTGTTTGCAGCGTATACAAAAACAAAACTCGGTTTTGGTTGGAAATGGTTAAAAAATCAATACCTTTACATAAAACCCACGTATTAACATTTAATTAATCCCATTTAGACACACAAAGTAAAATAATTTTCATTGTACTGAAAGTTAACCTACATGTTAAACAGTTAAATATATTTACGTAGTATACATACTGTATTTGAGCAGGAATTTAAAATCTTATGTTAAAGAGAAATCTACATTAATGTGAAGTATGTCGTAACAGAATGTTACTGTATATAGAAATGGCAACCTAAATTAATACTATGATTTAATACATATGTATGTGTTTAACTTTGTTAAATACTACAGTACCAACAAATCCTAAATCAGTACGAAATCGCAGAATCCAACATAGTGGGCGAGACCTGGCTGTAAGCCGCTACTTCTGTACTGAGTTGGTCACTGAACAGGAAGATGGGAAACAGTGAGCACTGGTAGCACAAACTGCTGTTAAGTTTGATGACAGTCTCATTTTGTCTTGTGAATGGAGATGATGTGATGGACACCTCATCTATGTAGGCAACCAACACTTCAGGTTGTTTCATTATCCTTGTATCGTGGTAGAGACGCTGCTTTTCTCATTAATGAAAAACCTCTATATAGTGAATCTATTTATAACGAAATTTGTATTTGGTCATGTCAAATTTGTATATGATACAATGCATTTTCCACTCTTTACAACAAATTATTTTTTCCTCTTCGGCACAAAGCCTTGTTGTAACACAGACTGAAAAGTCTGACTATATTTACTTTCCTTTTATATTTCTCCCTTATTACAAAATTTTACTTAGAACTGTAAAAAAAACTTTTCCATTTGTCATATATTTCAGATAAAAAATAAAATATACAAAAGCCATAAGTTATTTTTAGTGCTGTAGAAGTTGTATTGTCTCACTTTGTGTACCAAGTATTTTTTTATCATTAAAGTTTTTATTACTTATTTTAAATTTAATAATTTTGCAAATTTTTGTTTACATAATATTGTTCCAAACAAAATTAGTGGCATATTTTTCAAAAGAACCAATGCAATTCCATTTCACCAGCAATTAGATCAAACTTGACTGCATGATGAAATAAGAAACACATTGTAAATAACCTCTCTATAAAGAACACGTCTTTAACAAACACACAAAAGTTTGGTCCCTTCAATTCTGTTGTACAGAGGTTTTACTGTATATCATTACAAGTTTACAAACAAAGAACTTAAATAAATATTGAAAAATGTGTTCAAAGAACCCTATCGAAAAACTAATCGCAAAGTAAATACTGCATATTGGGTACAAAGACGTAATACGCAAGAAGAGGACTTCACAGTCAAACTGTGCTGCCCACTAGCTTACCAAGAATCACTTTAGGAGACATGCATCTAACACTATCGAGTTGAGACTCATGGACACACATGTCACAAAAGGATACAATAAGCATATAAGTTCACATGCATGGGAGTAGTTCTGTGTAAGAAGACACAAAGCCACTGTGGCAACTGGGTTATGGCACCACGACTCGTACAGGCAGCGAAACAGGCGACAGCTGTCCTGCAAACAAACAGCCGCAAGCACCGATGATGTTTCAAACAAATTGTGCAATTACTACTAAACAAATTTCAAGCATTTAAAACACAAATTACATCCTGAATTTAAAATTAAGCATTTCGTAGCATTTTAAAATGACGCACATTTTACATCAGTCTACAACATTAAATCCAAAAATTTAATCACAAGGCCTGCAAATAGAAGAAAAAAATTCAAGTAATATGTGCTTCACTTTCTATTGCATAGGTACTTGCAAAAAAATTTCCCAAAATCAGAGTAAATAAGTATCCTTCATTTAGTAGAATTGAGTAATTTTTTAATCTGAAAATATGTGGTACAGTACTACAAACATAGAATGAAATCAATGGTACAGACATTTTACACTTATGCAAAAAGTTCAGATAAATCTTGAATTATATGTCTTCTCACATGGGTCAGAGAAACCTGACTATGTTATTTGATGATCAGTTGGACACTGTCTGAACTTAACACTTCCAAGTCACAATTTGCATAGCTTCTGTGGAGAATGTTTTCAGAGTAGTTCATCAAATGTGTGTCACATTTTTCTTAGGAGAAGATCCCTACAAGTGTATATTTTCAATATAGCTAGACAGTATGTACTTTTTTGTTAAACATAAATTTAAAAAATACCTTGCAAATAGGCTACATATGAAAGGACTCTTTTTTGTGTGTGAAATACAAATATACAAAAAAATTCCCCGAGTTTTACATTTACCACAAGCTGTATAATTATTTTAACATAACATATTTCCATGTGAAGCGATTCTGCTTGCTAATAATTTGGATTTGGCCTGCAATCGCCAAACCTTTCTAAAACTGGCTCACCATTTTGTTTTTTGTTCCCCCACTCCCCTCCCATGCATGTAAGTGTGTATGCGTGTGTGCGTTTGTATTTCTATTCACAGGGAAACAGCTTTCTCTAATTATCTTTCTGTCCGTGGTGGTGTAAAAATGGGTTATTTTTGTCTTGCTGAGTACTGTGTGTGTGCAAGTTATACTTAGTGTCATGGTTGGCAATGGACGCAGTCCAATCATACCAACATAATAACTATTAATACATTCCTTGTAGTTCCGAATAACTCAACTGATTTCTTTGATCTTGTGGAAACATCTGCTACATTGTTGACAATAAATAAATGTAACATTTGAAAGTGTACAATGCTGAAAGCGTTTCAGACTCATCTACCTGAGATGGCTATTGATACTACTTAGGGCCTATACTGAAACTGAATGGTGGAAGACAGTTAATTTTTTTAACAGAAGTATAAACATAGCTGATGTAAAACAAGTTATATTCTGTTTGAAAGCCCCATCTATCTGCTGGTAAACAGAAAGACCTCTGAACCATGTTGCCATTTCTTCCCAAACAGTCTAAGGAGTTCGTTCTACAGGAATTTTTTTATGGCTAAACGATTCTATGAAAAAGTGAAACACGGAAAATGATATAATTTCTTTATGAATGTATGTTTTTGTACCATTTTTGTCAATTACTAATATCTAACAATTCAAATAGTACAAAGTAGAATGGCACTTGGAACCAATGGACACTTAGTTTGGCACCTAGAACATTCTTATCGTTTTATTTCTTCTTAACACTCATTTATTGGCAATTATGACGTACAGAACAAAGGTCTGTACTACCATGAGTGTACTGTATCCTCAATTACTGGGGAAACCATCAATTATGTGTAAAAATATGTATTAATTTTTTGCTGAGGCTGCACAATTTCAATTGCGGCACTTGGAACGTATGGCATTTCCGGTCTTCATTTAGTAACACATTTTCTTTCAAAACAACTTGTCTTACTGATGATGAAGCACTCAAAGTCTTGGGTATTTACAAAATATGTCTAGCTCAAACATTAACATATAGTGACAGTATAATTTTGTAATATTAATTTGACATACTTAAATGTTTCACAAAAAATTAAAATTAACTTACCTCTGTTTTCAAGTCTTTCAGTTTCATTCTCAAATCGAACAGTTCTGATGATGTTAATAGAATTGTATTAAGACTCTCCACCATAATGCTGATGAATCTACAGTTTTCTTCTTCTACGAGTATTTTTGATAATGTAGTATACACATCCTCCGAATTCAACAAGACACAAAGCTGTCTGAAACACGAGTCAAAATTAAACTGTGGAAATTATAGCTTTTAAATATTACATAATCTTTGGAATGTGTGACAACTCTGTTTTAACACAATTTCACAAGACTGTCGCAATGATTCAGTGCACTGATAGACTATGCACAATATATCCAGTTGAATTATATATAAAAATCTGCGTATAGCTTTTAAGTTGGAAGGATTTAATTATTTTCAAATGAACTTCAGCCATACTAAGACACGCAATCCTTCCCTAATTTGCAGTGAAATCATAACACTGAAAATTATTTTGACAAGTGAAAACTTGAGAACGTCAATAGCTAAAACCACAAATACTATACACAAAGAATTTGCATTTTACAATGAAACTTCTTCAATACAAACCTCAAGAGATCTGAATTTTTGCAGTTTGTAATAATGAGGTTTGTATTACTAACAGATAACAGATAATTGTAATAATTATAAAAAATTCGAAAAAAATCTAGATATAGACATGTGATTCAGCATGATAGAAAAAGACATCATTATTAACATTACAGCTTTTTTTTCCAGTGTACCTGACCTTACATACAGTAGAACCTCTTTATATCAACCCCATTTAAAGCAACTGTCTCTATAACACCTCATTTCTGAAGGACCATAAAAAAATTTGAAAGAAATATTTTGAAAATTTCAGACACACCTGCTGAAAAATAAATTTGTTGCACTTTTTTTTATTGCTGCATGTTGCATTTCTCTTGGTGAGCACTGTATGGGTCGAGCCAGCTCGTCTAAAAATGGGTGCCATGCCTTAAACCTCGCTAACCAATAACTATTAACTCTGCCCACCCTAGACCCGTCAAGGGCGCAATGATCTACCCTCAGTGTTTGTCCTGCCATTGTGCTCTCACTTGCCTTCTCACTTTGCTCGTGTTATTATCAGTTAAAACAAACCCAGTGCTATGGATGTAGCCAGCTTCAACTCTCCCTCCTCCTCATTCATATTTTTTTTCCAGCATGTGGCGAAGTAGAGATCAACCCCCCTCACCTATCCAAAACATGAAATTCAGTGACTACAATGAGGCCATCAACATATATTTTTGTGGAAAATTTTTTTGTAAAGTTCTACACACTAATAAAGAAACTACGAGAGGTAATGCTTTAAGAGGGACATATAAATAAACTTTGTTGTTCATTTTTCATTTCATATACATATCACCCACCTATCTCTTAAAACAAAAAAAATCCCTCACTTGTGACTTTATTTCCTGTGCATGTTCAGAAAAATAATAAAAACAGACAATTGTTTTGCCATTTTTTATGTTGAAAATATATTTAGTAATATTATGACTTGAGTCATGGTTAGAAAATATAAGTGATTTTCCGGTAAAATTTTGTAACTATTTGAGTGGGTAGTTTTAGAATGATGAGTTTAGTTTGAAAGTTTTCCGGCTGTGCAAAGTGAGCACGGAGGAGGTGCAGATGAGGGCGAGACTCCCGTGTTTCATTGCAGCTCCAACCAGCGCCAGGGACTGGCCGGAGGGGCGGCAGCTGTGCTTAGATGCAGTAGAGCACTGAGGCTGTGTGTGCGATGCTAAGAACCTGCAAATAATTATCTCTGGCAACAATATTGAGCTATAACCAAATAATATTGTATTGGTAAAGGAAAATACTTCATATTTGGAAGATTGATTAGAGAAAATATTTGGCAAAATATATGAAAACTTGGTCAGTGCTGGAGTCCAAGAGCACAGCCTCACACACCGCCACTGGTTATCATGACTGGAATCTCTCTTAGGTTTTGATTCACATTTCTTGACGACTTATTACACTCAGTTTTTTCGGACATGCCATCAGCTGCATGGAAGCCTACGAACTGGCTTATAAATACAACTCTGGACTGTGAAACTACTGCAATTCTTCCTCCCATTGTGGCCTCCACCTCTCCACCAGTCCATCGCACTCGACGAGTGTCAGATATGTACATTCTCACTTCCAGCCTACTCCGGGATCATCACTTGCGGTTCACCAGACATAACAGACATGACCTTTAGTGTGTTCATACCTTCAGTTGAAATGAGAGTTTCGGCCACCTGAGTTTCGGAAAGTAGTGTTTGTGTGCAGTATAAATAACGAAGTTTTGGTTTTGTTTGTAAATGTAACACGAAAACATACCCAGCATCTAATGTTACAGTTTTTGTAACTGTCTGGTCACAGCATTTCGTAACATCGTCGCAGCGTTTCGACGAGAGGTGGTGCAACATTTGACGGATCTCGTGCAGCCGATGGTATTTCCCGTGTGCCTCATCGCTGGCAACAAACCGTGGACAACCTCGGAGACCACTTTGTTTGATGTCAAACAGCTTGTACACATACGATACGTACCCATTCAAATGAGTGTATGCAGGTTGTACAAGAATAAATCAATTAAAAGGTGATTTCATCCGTACCCCACGTGGTGTCTCCTTTCAAACGTACTTGTACAATTTCATCTTACATAGTACATTTCCTGTGTTCAATCATTTTTGGGAGACAAAAAATTAGTTGTCATGACTTCTGAATCGGCCCTCGTATTTTATTACAAAAATGTGTCATTTTCATGCTAGAGACAGTTGAACATGTATTTCATGCAAAAATTGCCAATTTTAATGTATAGGGGTAGGGGATGGGTCAAAATTGATACAAATACCCCCAACCTGTCACAACGACATTATTTACAGAAATGTGAGGGGGTCATTTTAGTAAAGTTCTACTGTACAATCCTAAGTGTAAGTGCATGGTGCCCTGACTTAGGTATTGAATCACGGTGGCGAGTGCCACCTGCACCCTCCGCATTACATGTACGTACCAGCTTGGAGAATTGTAAAGTTAACACTGGCGTTGTGGTATCTCGATGGAGAACTGGCAGCCAATACCCAGAAAAATGCAATCGCATGTATATCTGGGTGATGGGATGTCAACACACACACACACGCATCCACACACACACACACGCATCCACACACACACACGCATGCACACACACACACACACACGCACAAATAACCAAACAAACAAACAAACTTCCTCTAAGTTAAGCTTATCTCAAAACACCTTTTATTTCATTGAAATCACTTGGTTAATTAACTGACTGCAATGTTACTTATCCATGTAATCATTTCCATCATGACTGAAATTAGTGTGATTGCAAAACATATCACTGTTTAAGGACAACACAACTCCAGAGAAGCAAATATAAATGTACTTCGTATTTTTATTAAAAAGGATTCAGGCCAGTTCTCGTCCATGACAGTTCTTACCTGATGATGAAAGGGCCTTTATCTTCAAGCAAATGCCTGTCAGAGCTGAAGAGCTTCAGAAGACTTGTGATGAACTTTGAAAAATATGGATTTAATTTATGGTTTGCAACCTGGAACTGCTTATCTGCAAACGAAAGTACACCGCATTAACAAAATATATTGGTCTTACTGTCTTAAAGCACTTTTATAAAAAATTCTAATTTTTAAGATGACATAATACATGCTAAAATGCTGCATAAGTAATTTGTACTAGACTAACATTGAGGTGAAACTACAATTCTTTACTTGATGACTCTGTTGTATATCAAGCCATGCTCAAGTTAGAATCATGTAGATATGTTTTTTATCTGATTATATATCATGAGCTTGTTTAAGTCTTTTCGGTTTTCATTCTGCACATAGAAATAAGTGTTTGCTTTATACATCATACATTTCACATTCTATATGCAACTAATCATACCTGATGTTGCATTTCTTGCAGAAGATGACGAAACAATTTCTGCAAGCACTTCTAAATCTTGTAATACCACTTCATCAGAGTCTGACAATGCTCGCAATAACTCTGGGAACAGCTGATCAATATGACGAAACATCTAAAAAATTAAAATAAAATAATTTTGCAATAAAAACCGTGTATACAATACAGAAAGATGCGGTGTAACCTTTCAAGTAAAACATTTTCACAATAACTTTGTCGCTTACAACGGAAAAAACAGAGAAACTCAAACCTTGAATTTACACTTAAACAGTTCCCCAAAACACTTCATAGTTCCCCAAAACACTTCATAGTTCCCCAAAACACTTCATAGTTCCCCAAAACACTTCATAGTTCCCCAAAACACTTCATAGTTCCCCAAAACACTTCATAGTTCCCCAAAACACTTCATAGTTCCCCAAAACACTTCATAGTTCCCCAAAATTTGTCCATATGACTAAGTTTTCCATGCAAACAGATAACACCAAATTTCAATCCATGTGACTCTTCCCCACTCCTTCCACCAAATGAAAAAACTTTGATAAACAGCATATTTTGCTAACTGGGTGTACAAAGTCATGGTCACCCATCTTACAAAAAAATTAGATGTTTTTATTGATGAAATATACCCATTTATCCAGGTGATGTATTCTGAGCAAAATTATACCTCAGTTGTGCATAAATGACCAATGAGCAAGTCAAAATTAATGAAAACTAGACTATGACGTCCCACACAGTCCTAACATACATCAATTAGGAGAATGTTTAACTTTCTTCTGGGGAAATGAGACTTTCACAACATTTTTTCCTATTAAATATAAATTTATTTATTAGGGTGATGTATTTAACAAAACAATACCCCAGTAATGTAGAAACAACCACCAAGTCAAAATTAATCAAATGAGGCATTGGGTGTAGGTCTAACATAAGGGTCATGGTCAGTGAAGAAAAGCAAAAAATCTGAGTCATTATAGCACTAGACAGTCAAGAAACTGTTCACACATAATAACAGGAACAAGATGAGTGGAACAGGCACGGAAGAAAAAATTGAGTGGAGGCCGACGTACTTTTTTTGCCACTTACGGCACACATTAGTGTCAACGTTGGCTGGTGCTTTTTCTATTGCCATGTGCACAGTGTCTGAAATGTTGAGCGGTGTGAGGTTTTACAGTGCAAGGAGTACATTTTCAGTGGTTTGTTGCAGGAGAATCAGAGTATTTTTTGTTAAAATATTAATTTATTTCAGTAGATACAAGTTTTCTGAATAAAATTATATCCTGGAAAAGCATGCATGAGACCGAGACACACCTTTTCCATCAAATTCAAATTATGCATAAGTAATGAGCCAATGAAATCTTACATGACAATAAGAGCATGTGGTTTTCAATTATTATCAATAATTGAAGGTTGTAAAGAAAAATATATTAAAGACTGTATTTATTCGCTGCTTTCTCAGAAATCGCACATTTTGAAACGCACATATATAGGTTATATATATATATAACAAAATGCCTATTGCTATAGTGTTGGCATGTATATGTAAACATCTGACTTGGAGGGATAAGTTTAGGCTGTCTTTGGTCTGGATAGGACACGACCAGCACAACCTCATTTCCTTCTCTTAAATGGCTGGCAAGCTGAAGTCATATAGTTATTATGAGAAGTAAATAAGGCACCAAATGCAGCCACCATTGGCCAATCCCCATATTTCTGCATAGCTCCCACCCTAAATTAGTATATTTTCTGCATGCCTAGGCATATGGGGCTCAGCTCTGAGTTGCAACCCATACCACCCATACCCTAGAACCCCGAATCCTTATATAGTTGAGAGAAGGTTAAGAATAAATTCAGTTTTTTGTTTAGTGTTCAGAGATAATGAAGATGCTTGCTAGAATGTGCATCAGTTACCGCAACTAAAACAACATGACCCAAGCCTAAAAACAATCCTGACAACCTTCACAAAAACCTGTAAACTTCAAGCTAACATGTGAATGCATGCATACACGATCAAATACAGACACTGTACACAATTTACAGCCAATGACCTTTTTTTCTGTCTGTGAGAGAAAATCCATCATCTTACAAGGTAAGCTGAAGAAGAAGAAAACAGTTTTATTGCCACACCAATTATGGTTAAAAATTTGTATGCAACATTACTTTGGCTTAAAAGCTAATCCAGTATAAACATTTCTGAAGCCTTAATATCCTAACAACCATCCCTGAAGGATGTGAGCCTTGTTGATTCCAAGCCATGGTGATTAACCACAACCTGGGAGTGCAGAGTTCTTGTGTTAGCCTGATGCAAAGACCAACTGGTGCCCATTCCATTCCTTCTACACACTGAGTACATTATTATTGATGTGCTTTGAAAATCTAACCGCTACGCTTGAATTAACTGATTCCGCTAATGTAGCCTGTCTGCCCCTTTACCAAGGCCTCATGCCCCAAGTCACATCGACAAACAGAATTACCTATTACTCAATACATCGTCAACATTGACGACATAACCAAATTTGAGCTCTTTTCAAAATATCTTTACATTGCATTCAAAATATTTTACTGACAAAATAAATCATGCAACACTAAATTGAAGGATTAGAAGAGAAAACATTAATTACAGCCATTAAAGGCAGCAGTTAATAACTCTATCTAAAGATTATGCAAATTACGTTCAAAATGTAATAAAATACATATTTTACAGTTTTGTGATTATTATTCTCCATAATTCTTATACCAACCCAAAAACAATAAAATCTCTGAAAATCCTGCTACTGTAAATCACGTCCCATATCGGACAACCACCACTACCGTAGCTCTGCTTGCAAACAAATAGGGACGTACACTTTTTGGAATCCTGACGTGGAGGTGGTAAATCCACCGTAGCACAGCTACTTTAGTAGGCACAGAAGAGTGCTGCAAATATTTGGTGAGCACATCGACCACAGACGGCAAGTCTAGTTTCACTGTCTCCTCTGATAACTGGGCATCGTTGCTCGTCCTCAGCAACGTGTCATCATCTTCTTCTGAAACTAGTTTCATGAATAACGAGTTGATGGCTTTCGCGGTATCCTTTATATCTGCCACACAATGTAAGGAATTTATAAATCTTGGATCACTTAAACTTAGCAACATGGCACACAAAGTCCATAGATAAGAAAATTTCACCAAAGGGCAAGACATTTCACACTAGTTTTCCTGCCCTAATGCAGTCACAAACAATAATGGGAAACATTTTGCTGCATTTATTTACAGGACCAACTAAGTATACTGAACATTATTCGGAACAGCTGCTCTCATACATCATATCATTACATGTACAACTACAAGAAATGTAAAGAACTGTTCGATTCACTACTGTTTTTCTTCCTCAAGTACAGCACGGGATTGTCATTACNATTCACTACTGTTTTTCTTCCTCAAGTACAGCACGGGATTGTCATTACAGAAACTTAGGAAAACTATGGGAGAAAAATTAATTTATGGGAGAAAAATTAATTAATGAGAGAAAGAGAGAGGGGGGAGAGAGAGAGAGAGAGAGAAAGGGAGAGGGAGAGAGAGCGAGAGGGGCTTCCAACAGGCATGCCCGGCTGGCAGACCCATACAAAAAAAAATACTGGTTCTTTTCCATAAACTTGCTTGAAGCCTTTAAAGTACTTTAAAGAATAAAATACTGGAAATGAAAGGAAACTCAATCATTAAAGTAAGTGTTTAAAAAATCACAGGATGAGATTAATTCGTAATTTTCAATAATCGCAGATTATTCATCGGCATCAGTGCACCACTAGGTTTTTACCTATTCAATGCCTAACTTCACTCGCCTGCACACCTTTGCACACTCAAATGGCAGAGGTATCTGTAAAGCTACTTGCACATGTAAAAAGAGATTCTGTAAGAAATATATAGTAGGGTTGTGCAAATGAGACTTCTTTCACACAAAAATGAAAAATAATTTTTTAAGAGCTTATCTAAACAAAAGTTTAATGAATCTCATAACATTTTAGCATGTTATTCATTATAACAGACTTGTTGCAAAAACCAAACTTAAAAAAACAAATGTAGGATGTGGAATATTTACCACTGGGGTTCTTGCTCATGTTTAAATTTCCATTTTATGTAGTTATTTTAGTTACAAATTATTAAAACAAAAATTGATTAACAGACAAAAATTTTCTTTGCTGGTGAACTAAATGAAAATTCATTAAGCACCAGAATATTAATTTTAATTGAGTATTTTCTTTCATTACAACTTTCGGCAACCAAATTTTTTACCAAAAAGGAAATGAAAGTTGTAATTTTTCATTTTTGTTTCAGCGTACATAATATTTGCAGAATGCCAATATATAGTTTACAGCATATATTGACACCTCAAGGACCCAAGGTTGGCCCTCATTAGCCTCCCACCGCTGGGGTCTCGAATTAATCCCAGGCCACAGTGACTAGAAATTCTTTGGATCGGGGATACTCATGAGGAAAGTGGCAGCTACTGCTGTGGTGTGAGAGTTTTCTTGGCGCACTCCCACTTTCTCGCCTGTCATCATTCCCCTGCTGTTACACCCCACCTCATCTCTCACCTCATCCATTCTTTGAACAAGTTAGAATGACAGACCTACCTTTCGGGTAGTTCCAGCATGTTCTCATCCATGTTGACCCTGTCTACAAGTAAGAATAACGTGCAGATTTACATTTCACCTTAATAGCGACACTCCTATCTCGTCACTGGCTTACTGTTACATGCAAGGATACTCCTCATGGATTCTGTGTCGCAGGCCAGACACTGAAACACTGCGGTCAGGATTCCGGAGGCAAATGGCAGCATTGTTCGTCCCGACAGCTGAACAATCTCCTTGATCCACGTCAGAGCTGTAAGCTAGAAACACAAACTACTTTTCATGCCAAAACTTCCATGTTAGATAAGCTCAAACCACATATTTACATGTAATAGTGGAAAGTGCTAGAATGGTAAACTATAACAGTGAAACCAACTAAGAACAATGATGATAAAGTACTCTAGATCTTGAGTGGCCATGATTACTAAGTGTTGTGCTCATGTGGTAAGGAAGGTGAAAATACATGATTATTTGGACCTGCGAAACCACTTTGAATATTTTACACAAAATGTTATTACATGTCAAATTCAAAACAACAGAGTAAGAGTGATGATAAAAAGAATTTATTTTAAGTAATTCTATATTTTAATACAAAAATGTTTTTAAAAATAAATGCATATCACATTGAAAATGCTAACAAAACAAATAGCTAAAAATTCATTAAAATACGTACATAACATAATACTAATTATTTCTTTTCCATGTAAAGAAATGTAACACTTTAAAAGTAGCTAAAATTTTTTTAGAAAAAATTGCTTGCTACTTTTAAAAGTCTATGACCTGAACACAACTCACCCTCAGCAATTTGCATGGCTGCTAAGGGTTTCCACAAATTTCAAATGGTGTGTACAACACTATACAAATTTTACATATGCCAGGAATTGAACTTGGACCCCCGGGTGAGACATAATAACAATAGGCCTGCCCATTATACTATGGAAGTTGTCTTAAAAAGTGGTGTCATAAAACATTATCACCGTGTTGTAATTTTTGCACAAATTATCTGTACTTGCTTCTGATGCGGTTGGGCTTTGTGAGTGGTCCGACCACACTACATTGGCTGCTTTTAAATACTGTTAACAGTAAAAAATTATTCAAAAATTTTGGGACAAACCTTTTTTGGTTTTGCTTAAGACTCATTTTTTTACTCTTGCTGAGACAAACATGCAACATACACCAATACCCGAATACTCTAATGCTTTTCTCATTTCTTTTCAAGTTCTACTTTGAAACTAAATAAGTTACCACTTGGCATACAATATAAAATTTAATGTCTTTCTTTACCAAATATTGGTACACAGTTTGCTAAAAATGTTACATGCAAAATGAGATTTTATTAAACGTGCAAATATTCATAAAAAATATTACAACAGAAATGGACTCTATAGCTTTCTGGTGGTAGCTTCCTTCTGTTGGATACCTTTTCCAACAAAATAGAGATCACCTGTCCTGTGGTATACAGTATAAGGAATACTTGACGTTTGGGCTTGCCAAGTGAAAGAGTGAAACTTGCATTTTACTCACTTACATTTGCAGGATTTCCACTTTTGTGGCGAATATTTTCAAAATCCCCAGTTTCATTACACAAGACCATCAATGGTCATTCAATATGACACAAAATTAAAGTGCAAACGGCTTAAAGTTACATAAAAAAATAAAAGGAAATAAAAACCCTTTATTATACAGCAAAACCCTAAAATATTACAAAAAGTTTATACCAAAAACACCTTAGTCATGCGGCGAAAAACTACTGCATGATGAACTTTGAAAATTCAACTAACATTATAAAATAATAATATTTAAAATGACAGAAAAAATGCTGTAGGGTAATTGACATAACTTGGGAAATAATGTAGGCAATGACCACAACATTCTTGCAATGACAATCCCAGAAATTCAATCCGCTCAAGGGCAGAAGGTGGCATGAGTCCCGATAGGCTTATTGCGATGGTAGTACGTCTCTGTAAATATCAGTGCACTCCCTTGCATTACTACAGATACCCTTAACATACTGTCATTTGCATGATCAAGCAGGATGGGCCAAGCAAAGCAATGCAGAGCAACATGTAATACTGTCCTCTCCTCAAGTCTGTTTGTCCCGAACAGACTGCAACGTCCAGACTCTCATTGGGTGCCAGTCGGTCAATGTGGACAACCTTGGACTTTGCCCGAAAGCCTTGATGATAAATCTTAAACACCATATCATTCATCTTCATCAGAATCCTGTAGGCCTTCCCAACATTTCTGTAGGTTCGGGCAGTACCCTTTCCTCATCTGTGGATTGTACACCAGTTGTCCTCCATGAAATACCTCGCCCGAAATTTTCCTGTCATATTGTGTCTTCATCCTGTCACTATTTATTCTGAGGTGCTGTCAGAGCACTGTTTATGACATAGTTCACTGGCATAATCTGGGCCAGCATCTTCCTCTTCTGTTGGTCGGACAAACAGCTGGTCACTAGGAAGGCGTAGCTCTCTTCCAAACAGCATCCTTGATGGTATTACCCTTCTAGACTTGTGAACTTTCGAACGGTAAGCAAAGAGAAACAATGGCACCTTCGAATCCCAGTCCTTTTTGTCGTCTGGCACAAAGATCGACAGGTACTGCTCAAGAGTGCAGTTAAGCCTCTCAACCANACAAACTACTTTTCATGCCAAAACTTCCATGTTAGATAAGCTCAAACCACATATTTACATGTAATAGTGGAAAGTTCTAGAATGGTAAACTATAACAGTGAAACCAACTAAGAACAATGATGATAAAGTACTCTAGATCTTGAGTGGCCATGAATACTAAGTGTTGTGCTCATGTGGTAAGGAAGGTGAAAATACATGATTATTTGGACCTGCGAAACCACTTTGAATATTTTACACAAAATGTTATTACATGTCAAATTCAAAACAACAGAGTAAGAGTGATGATAAAAAGAATTTATTTTAAGTAATTCTATATTTTAATACAAAAATGTTTTTAAAAATAAATGCATATCACATTGAAAATGCTAACAAAATAAGCAGCTGTAATAGTGCTCAAAATACATTAAAATACAAACATAACATAATACTAATGCTTTCTTTTCCATGTAAAGAAATGTAACACTTTAAAAGTAGCTAAAATTTTTTTTGAAAAAATTACTTGCTACTTTTAAAAGTTTATGAACTAAACACAACTAACCCTCAGCAATTTGCATATAACACTATACAAATTTACATATGCCCGGAATTGAACTTGGACCCCCGGGTGAGACGTAATAACAAAAGGCCTGCCCATTATACTATGGAAGTCGGTCTTAAAAAGTGGTGTCATAAAACATTATCACTGTGTTGTAATTTTTGCACAAATTATCTGTACTTGCTTCTGATGCGGTTGGGCTTTGTGAGTGGTCCGACCACACTACATTGGCTGCTTTTAAATACTGTTTACAGTAAAAAATTATTCAAAAATTTTGAGACAAACCTTTTTGGTTTTGCTTAAGACTCATTTTTTTACTCTTGCCGAGACAAACATGCAACATACATTAATACCCGAATACTCTAATGCTTTTCTCATTTCTTTTCAAGTTCTACTTTGAAACTAAATAAGTTACCACTTGACATACAATATAAAATTTAATGTCTTTCTTTACCGAATATTGGTACACAGTTTGCTAAAAATGTTGTATGCAAAATGAGATTTTATTAAACGTGCAAATATTCATAAAAAATATTACAACAGAAATGGACTCTATAGCTTTCTGGTGGTAGCTTGCAGCCATGAGACAGGGACTCCGTCTCTACTTCCTTCAGTTGGATACCTTTTCCAACAAACTANGCAGCCATGAGACAGGGACTCCGTCTCTACTTCCTTCAGTTGGATACCTTTTCCAACAAACTAGCGATCACCTGTCGTGTGGTATACAGTCTAAGGAATACTTGAAGTTTGGGCTTGCCAAGTGAAAGAGTGAAACTTGCATTTTACTCACTTATATTTGCAGGATTTCCACTTTTGTGGCAAATATTTTCAAAATCCCCAGTTTCGTTACACAAGACCATCAATGGTCATTCAATATGATACAAAATTAAAGTGCAAACGGCTTAAAGTTACATAAAAAATTACACGAAATAAAAACCCTTTATTATACAGCAAAACCCTAAAATATTACAAAAAGTTTATACCAAAAACCCCTTAGTCATGCGGCGAAAAACTACTGCATGATGAACTTTGAAAATTCAACTAACATTATAAAATAATAATATTTAAAATGACAGAAAAAAATGCTGTAGGGTAATTTACATAACTTGGGAAATAATGTAGGCAATGACCAGAACATTCTTGCAATGACAATCCCAGAAATTCAATCCGCTCAAGGGCAGAAGGTGGCATGAGTCCCGATAGGCTTATTGCGATGGTAGTACGTCTCTGTAAATATCAGTGCACTCCCTTGCATTACTACAGATACCCTTAACATACTGTCATTCGCATGATCAAGCAGGATGGGCCAAGCAAAGCAATGCAGAGCAACATGTAACACTGTCCTCTCCTCAAGTCTGTTTGTACCGAACAGACTGCAACGTCCAGACTCTTTGCCCAAAAGCCTTGATGATAAATCTTAAACACCATATCATTCATCTTCATCAGAATCCTGTAGGCCTTCCCAACATTTCTGTAGGTTCGGGCAGTACCCTTTCCACATCTGTGGATTGTACACCAGTTGTCCTCCATGAAATAGCTCGCCCGAAATTTTCCTGTGATATTGTGTCTTCATCCTGTCACTATTTATTCTGAGGTGCTGTCAGAGCACTGTTTATGACATAGTTCACTGGCATAATCTGGGCCAGCATCTTCCTCTTCTGTTGGTCGGACAAACAGCAGGTCACTAGGAAGGCGTAGCTCTCTTCCAAACAGCATCCTTGATGGCATTACCCTTGTAGACTTGTGAACTTCCGAACGGTAAGCAAAGAGAAACAATGGCACCTTTGAATCCCAGTCCTTTTTGTCGTCTGGCACAAAGATCGACAGGTACTGCTCAAGAGTGCAGTTAAGCCTCTCAACCANGAATCCCAGTCCTTTTTGTCGTCTGGCACAAAGATCGACAGGTACTGCTCAAGAGTGCAGTTAAGCCTCTCAACCACTCCATTGGACTGAGGGTGTACGGCTGTAGTCCGAGTTTTTTTCATCTCCAGAATCTTTGTTACATCCTGGAATGCAGCAGCTTCAAAATTTCTTCCCTGATAGGAATAATGGCATTCTAGTGGTACCCCAAACCTCATTCTTGAGGTCTTATATACTTTTATGACCAAAATAATTATTTCTATAACACACGTAGTCACTACTGTTCTATAATATTGATACCAGCAAAACTATGAAACATCTTTACTAAAATCAGATATGTCAGAAAAATTATCTCAAAAAATTCAAAATTGTAATCTGTCAAGTCTGCTGTTGCAGTATTTTTGTATTACCAAAAATTAAAATCATGTTATAAAATTTATTTTATATCTTATTCAGTCAGTAACATCGGACTTAAGTCTTGATAAAATTATTTTCAACTTGTTCTTTTAAAATCACTTACAATCAACACGACATCAATATACTTAATATATAATGGGGAACAACCCACCATACAATTATAACTAAACTGAATACTTTCCCAGTATGTTCTACAATCTAAGTACATTGCTAACAATTTGAATGATGAATTATTATATTAGGCTGACTCAGAACAAATTGAAACTAATGTGTATTTTAAAATAAAAAAAAATTTAAATTCGAAATAAAAAATTAACATGACCGGACATAATATAAAATCATACCTGCAACGTTTCATCCCCTGAGTGAGCATGTATGATAAGAACATTCATCATCTCATCAAATTTAACTCTAGCTGGATCTTGCTTGATGCTCCGAAGAAATTCTCCAAGTACAGTATCACACCTGTGAAACAAAATATATAATGTTAATAANGATCTTGCTTGATGCTCCGAAGAAATTCTCCAAGTACAGTATCACACCTGTGAAACAAAATATATAATGTTAATAATAATAATAACAAAAATTTTGCAAATAATAATTGTTTTAATTTTTGTTATCTCATACAGCTTCCAACCATTGGACATGTCTGGTTCGAATGTACACTTATCCATTCAAGATGAACACGAGAGGTTGGTTGGAGGGAGTAAGGAGAAGTGTAAAGAAGAGAATACTGCTGGCTGATTTAAAGCACAAGTAGGTGATGAATGGTTTTGTAAGGCATTTCCCAATTAGCCTTCTTGAAAGAAAAAATTCACAATCATTAATAAGCCCAATGAAATTACTAGCGTATGTTAATAATTTTCTTTTTATTCATAGTTTAATATCTTGTTGACAAAGGAGTTATTAGAGACGGAACAATACAAATGACTGTGACCTGTATTGAAGAACCCTGAACTGAAACTGTCGCATGGTTACTACGTATCTCAGGCAGGGCATTAAATAAGTTAACGAGACACTACTCTAAGCTGAGGCGCACATCGCTCCTTGTTACCTGACCTCGCGGCCATCTTCCCAAACTGCCCCAGTCAAGGATACAACAGAAACCACAACGAATAGCCTGGGAAGCAAAGCTGAGTTCTAATAAATGTGAGTCCAGTGTGCGATCATTGTGCTACCTTGCTTGACAGGCACGTATCAACATCTCCTATACAAATAAAGGAGGGAAAATACAAACAGAAATAATAAGATACATACACAACAAATCTTAAGCAGACAATGGAACACTAACAGCATGGGTGTAAAACTACACCAAAGATTTAAGGTAAGTTGCATTACTAACGAATATTTGAAATGTCTGCAGATGTTTTAATATAAAACATTTCACTAATTACCAAGAAGTCCTGAACACCTTTATCTTCAGAGTGCACAAACATCTGATAATATTTGCATCACAGTTTAGTTCCTAGTTCAAAGAAAATGGACATGTACCATTGCACCGCACAGTACCACATCTTACTATACTCAATACAGAATATCTTAAAAAATATATATATTATTAAATCCTAAACTGCCAGTTATAACAACTGACTTACTGCGAATGTCACTCTCAATACACACTGCCAACTATATGCACAACTAAATGGACTAGTATAAAAATACATTTTTTTAAAGCTTTTTGTTTGGGTGCACAGTTGTTTTTAGTTTTAAGTAGTACATAATGCCATCTAAACCCTTTAGTGTTTCTNCTTTTTGTTTGGGTGCATAGTTGTTTTTAGTTTTAAGTAGTACATAATGCCATCTAAACCCTTTAGTGTTTCTTTAGAATGTTAAATTGGCAACAAATGCTTTCAATGTAATATCTGCATTTGTTTAAAGTATCTTGTGTGACAATATAGTGCTCAGAATTTCTCAATTTTGTACCTGTTCTGTGGTGTACATTTCTATTCGCACGATTCCATAGCGCCTTTGTTTCACTGNTGCACGATTCCATAGCGCCTTTGTTTCACTGTGGAAACAATCACTGTGTTACAAATGCTAGCCCCTAAACAATGCGGTACCACCATTTAAAAATTAGCCACCAATTTGATGGTTTTTGGCATTTATTTGCAAATGGCAACAGAGTAAATTCAACGAAAATTAAGAAATGACCCACAACTAGCTTATATGCTCAGAGAATATATCATTAAGTAATATTTCTTATCATCATTTCTAACTTGTTTACAAATGCAATAAATTGAAATTAAGTGAAAAGTTTGTGTTTAGTACTGCTTATTTTAGTTTNATTTCTAACTTGTTTACAAATGCAATAAATTGAAATTAAGTGAAAAGTTTGTGTTTAGTACTGCTTATTTTAGTTTCCCACGTTACTAAATATTCCAAAACAATGCCACGCAGCGATTGTATTGCCTATCACCAGTGACGTCACATAGAGGTTGCAAGACCTTGTGGTGTCTTTGGTAGCGCGCAAGCATGGGGAAAGACTGCTATAGAATCTAATTCAACCAACAAAATAAATCATCTCTTCAGTAACACACAGTGTGAAACTCTTGATTAAAGAAAAAAATCTGCAGCAAAATCATTTTTCTTATTATAATTGTGAAAAAAACTGTAACTTGACTTTTCACCAATTTGCTGGGGTTACCATATACCATTTTCATTTTCATCATTCTTGCTTATCAAACACTACATTCTAACAGTCATTTTAATGCCTATCTATAATATAAAAATGAATCGCAAAATGTGTTGGTAAGCGCATAACTCAACAACGCCTGGACCAATTTGGCCAATTCTTTTTTAAAATGTTCGTTGAAGTTCAAGGATGGTTTTTACGGTGAGAAAAATTCGAATAATTGCCGGAAAACCCCTAAAAACCGCCCTTTTCTTTTTCCCATACAAACGTTTTCTAACTAAAACGTAGTCAATTTGAGCTTTATTGCTATTGTATAAAGTTCATATTAAATTACAAGCACTTACTGTTGTTTAAGCAATGTAGGTGTGTTCTCAAACTCCAGAGTAACGCGAAGAACGAAATTAAATTCAACGGAATCAATTGTCACAAATGCTTTTAACACGTAATGGCACCCGGCTGGAAAACCATCAAATTTGTTTGTCTATGCGCCAGGTAATCAAACAAAAAACATCGTATATCACAAAGCACTACAATGATAATAAAACTGATTTCTGTTAATAATTATGATTCACATGATTAACAATAAAGCGATTACTTACTTTTAAATCCTTATATATGTTTTATTTAATTATTTTTTATTCACAACGCCCTATCACCAGGGTGACGGTTCTGTTCAGGAGAATTTTTTGCCCCGAATATAAAATACGTAGGAACAAAAAACTGCCACATTACAAATCTTTTTGACAGAACGAAGTCTGTCGGGTCCGCTAGTTATCAATAAAACTGCATCAACAAATACATAAAAATTACACTTAAAAATTCCAAAATTTCACTTAAAAATTCAACGGCAAATTTTTGAGAATTCATTGAAGAAAATTAGAAGGACATTACAGTTATTTAAACTAATACTAAGATTACAACAAATTCAGCTGCTAAATGTTTTCTAATAATCTCCAAAACATCACATGGTACGTTTAGGCAGCCATATTTCCTCTGAACAAAGCAGAGTTTAAGAAGTTAACCAGCCTAAATGAGCACTTAAACTTGCGATATTCGAAATTGTATTCAGGCAGTGGTAGGATGCAGCAAACCAGTAATCTTAGTTAAATCATGTTTTAACTCTGCTCAAGTTAAATGCACATGGTGGAACTGGCCCTTGATGCATCACTTTAGTTATGAGGACAGCACTACATCAACTTAATACACTTTAAATTAACTAAACAAAAATGCATTATTCAGAACTCACATTTTTTTAATTTCCTTATTTGGGTCCTCTAGTATGCGGAAAAGGCCATCAAGTATCTCTGGTAAAAATACAATCAGATCAATATCGGGTACCGCATCTAATACTGAAACCCAGGATATGATGAACTGTCGTGCAAATGTATTTGTTGTATAAATTCTCTCTCGCAGAAGTGGTATGAATGATACCAAGTCAAAGGAAGAACTCTCAGTCACAATATCCTGAAACAAACATTTTTCAGAATGCAACAATTTTGTTGGTTGACGTTCATTACCAAATCTGTAATAACAATAGTATACTGCATTTCATATCAGTACAGTAAATGTTGACAAAGTGACCAACCTACACAGTATGTAAACAGTAAATGCTCTCGTTAGCAAAGTATTGTATCAGCTGATGGGTTGTTGCGGGACGTATGTTGAAGATACTGATGATTGTTACGGAAGAAAACAGTACTCAGAACTAAAAGTTGTAATTCAAAACTTAAATTACAGTTGTAACATTTATGGTTTAAATTATGTTTTTAAAGTAATGTACAATTTTTTTTGGCTTTTGGCGAATTGGTTGAAAAATATTATGGGGAATAAGAGGACACTTATTTTCAGTGAAACATATCCAGCTTGGCGAACACCAGTGTGTATGTGATTTTTTTTTTTTTTCACTTTTATGCGAGTACCTTGCTGGTGTTATCGAATCTAATGACAATTACTGCTGCTTTTGATTTTTTGGCAAATGTTTTTAAATGGAATCTGATCAACTGATCAGCAACAAGTGTAGTCTTAATTAATTGTACGTACTCTAGCTAAATGCTACAAACTAACTTACTTTACCTTCATCAGTCTGTCCAGATGCTCCGATCCACCTTTCACATTCTGATCCGGATCAGCCGCCAGTTTGCTGAGAGCACTGAATATATCAGTGAAGTGAACCAGTACCGCACCACGGGCGACTTTCACAACATTGTACAGAGACTCGCACGCATAGTACCGCACCCTCAGGTCGGAATCAGAGAAACAAACAAGAATGGGATGAACAAGTTCACTCGTGTATTCGGCAGACTCCTGAAATGAAAATGTCACTGTTACTGAGAACAACATCACATCCTGCAGCAAAGAACTTCTTTGTTGAAGATGTTTAGAAATCCGATAATTATACAAGAAATACTTATTACTAGTGAGTGTGGTTCTGATTTCTTTCTACGTAAACTTTTTGATTCACTTAATTACATAACTTAACCATGTTTTATACACTTTTTGTTAGTGACAAAAAGTTTAATAACTTTGTTTACTTAAAGTTATTCTGTGATGTGTGAACATATTCAGGGCAGGTACAGACTTGCCTCATGCAAAAAAGTGACAGTGACTTTGCAGCCAAGAAGAGACTTTTAGTGTGCTACGATTGGCACCATTAGTAATTAAGTGTTTTATTAACAGTTGAATGGTGTGTTGCTGTCTATGGTGTTTTGGAGTGTCCCAAAACTTTAAGTGCACGTTTTAATGTAATGATACTGTTGTGAAAGTTGTTTGGTTTGTTTATGATGTTCATGTTGCACTATAAACAGTAATAATACAATTGTGATCCAAGTATTTCCGTACTTTACGGCAGTATTTTTCTTGAAATAACAAAATGTGCTTCAAAATGGGGTGAATAGGAACGGCCGTGCAACCCAGCCAAGAACATACATTCCTTGGTCACAAACTGGGAACAGAAATACATATAACGAAAAAGACTATTAATATGCAATTGTCAAAATCAGAAAAGGCATGTCATATAGAAAAGCCTCTGAAAAATTTGGTATTCCTACCAGAGTTTTACACAGACATGTTGCAAGTGAGATTAAGAAGCAGGGTGGCTAATGCACGCTCACAGAAGAATTTGAAAAGGAACATGTGCATTAAATTATTACCTGCGCAGATTGAGGTTACCCAATGAGTGAATTTGCTGTTCGCTGTTTCGTGAAACATCTTTAGACAGGTGTGGGAGAACAGTGCAAAGATTTCGAAACAACTTACCTGGCACAGATTGGGCAAAACATTTCATGAAAAGGCACAAGGAGAAATTGGTACCTAAGAGTTGCTCAAAATATCAAAAGGATCACAGTAGCAGTTACAAGTGAGGATATTGTCAAATATTTCGACAATCTGGGGAATACCATTACAAATGTACCCCTGCACCTAATTGTGAACTAAGACGAAACAATCCTGGAAAAAAGAAAATATTGTCTCGCAGAGGTTACAAATAGCCAGAAACAGTGGAACAGTGCTTGCACCGTATGTTATTTATAAAGCACAGCAGTTACATGACAAGTGGACAAATGGTGGTCCAAAAGGGGCTACGTCCCACTTCTTACAAAGAGGTAGAAAATACTATAAAATCTTTTAAATCTACTCCATCCCATGGTTATGACCAAATAAACAGTATCTCGATTAAAAAATGTGCTTATCTAATTAGTGAACCCATAAGTCACACATGTAATAATATACTAGATATAGGTGTTTTTCCCGATAGATTAAAAATTGCAATAGTTGAGCCTTTATTTCAGAAAGGAGACCAAAACACTACAGAAAACTATAGACCAATATCTTTATTATCAACTTTTGCCAAAATATTAGAAAATATGATATATTAAAGGGTAAATAATCACCTTCAGTGTCACAATATACTATCTGATTCACAATTTGGCTTTAAGAATGGTTTGTCTACCAATGATGCATCATATAAATTAATATATTAAATGCATGAAATAATAAAGAATATATCTTGGGAATATTCAGTGTACTGTCAAAGGCCTTCGACTGTGTAAACCACAAATTGCCACTCCAAAAGTTACATTTCTATGGTATAACAGGTTCTCTAAATAAGTTAACTAAATCTTATTTAGAAAAAAGGATTACTTTAAACAATGCTCACATACAGAAATTATCAATCATGGTGTTCCGCAAGGGTCTATTCTTGGACCTTTACTTTTTCTAATTTTCATTAATGACCTACCACGTCATTTAGAGCCTGATAATGTTCTTATATTTTTTTTGCAGATGACACAAGTATATTAATACAGGTATATTAATTAAAATGAAAACTCAGGAGCAATTAATAACAAGAGCAAACTTTGTATTGAATAAACTAAACAACTGGTTCATAGCAAATAAATTAACACTTGATTATAAAAAAACAAACTGTATTATGTTTTCACCAAGTATTAAATCATTCATAGAAGTTAATATAAAATTTGTTGATAAACATAGTATGCCCTCTACTAAATTTTTGGGCCTTTATTTAGACAGTAATTTAAACTGGAAATTACATATCAGTAACTTCCATAAAAAGTTGGGTGCTGCAGTTTTCTCTTTAAGACAGCTGTTTCAGATAATATCGCAGAAAAATTAATTGAAGTATACTTTGCATATTTTCACTCCATAATGTTGTATGGTATTGTTTTCTGGGGAAATTCTGCAGACAGAAACTAAATTTTTCTTCTTAAAAAACAGTGAATCATGGAGACCTCTTTTCAAAAAGCTAAAAATTCTCCCTTTTGCATCTTAAACAAGGATTTAAAGGTATTTTTTTTACATAAACATAACTTTTACTGTATGGATGAATACTTGGCATTTTAAACACATTGAGCTACCTTAGAGATTTATATATTTTATGCTTGACTTTTTGTATAGTCATCGAGTTGTGACTTTAGCTACTCTATAATAATACATTAATTTGACATAAAACATTTTGGGATTTTTAGTTTTTATATATTGGTTAGGAAATTATGATTGTAATTTTTTACACACACACACACTCCTCCTCCTCCCCCCCCCCAATCCTCTCTCGGAATATTGTATTCATACTTTATTTTTCAAAGTTTTTTTTATGATGGTCTACTAGCGTATTACATTGTTAAATAGGATGATAATTTTTTACTTGTATGTCTTTTTATGTGTATAATACTTAATTTTTTAAAAAAATTTTCCTTTCAATTTTTTTTTAAAGATGGTCTAACAGTGTAACAAATTGTTAAATACGATGATCATTTTTTTACTCTGTGTCTTTTTTTGTATATTGTGTCTTATTTGTAATATGTATTCTGATTGTGTATGTGTTTCTCATATGTTTATTTTTGTAATTTGACTCCTTCCATATCCCAGAGCTTACTTGGCTCTCGTGGGATTAAATGGAATATGAGAGTGATAAATAAAAATAGTTCAGGATCAACTTGTACAGCCTCATGAAGCAATGTATCAAAATATTTATCGTATGCAACTACTGGAATGACTTGTATCTCCTTAAATTCCACTGACCCTCGTCCTCTTCCAGCTTACAATTTTATCAGCTGCTGTAGGGTGAATAAAAGAAACTGTACTACACATATTTCATGAATACAATTTGTTTTAATTCAAAATTTTTAACACGTATATACCACACCTTCCCAAGTGCCACAGCTATGGCAGCCAAGCCAATCAAACCTCCTTTCCTGGTATGTGGATTCTGAGATATTGCAAAATCTTGGCCCAGTACTTTCAGAAGTTTCTTTATCTGAAGTGTGTTTCGTGTAGCAGCAAATTCCTTCACCATCCTGAAACATGGCAGTGACTATTAGAAATACGAGAACAACGTGTGTTTTAGTGTTTTAATCATGCCCTTTCTTACAAACCACATTGTAACATGAAACCAGTATTACAAATTAACGTACTCAACATGCTCCTCTTTAAAATAGCAATCGTTTTCCTAATATATTGCAGCTGTACCAGCATGATGTACTCTCAGAGAACCCAAGTACAGGGGCACCGAAGTCAAAAATATAAATGGCTTACAATAGACAGACTTGTACGCTGCAGTAAGAACTAGCAAAGAACAAACTGAATACACACAACAGAATGGGAGAAATGCATGCGTAAAGAATGAGACAGAATATTTCAGGAATAAACTACTCAGTACTGGAAACTCACAAAGATAGATGACATTTAATACAGCACAAATAATGCAAATGTATGTTATGTATAATAAAAATTCATATTGTTGTTTTGTACAAGCGTGTTTTAAGTACTTAAAAATCTGTTATGATAGAGCAGTGCTTGAGGAGATAAACAAGCAGTAGAAACCATTCACAGCTACATGCCAAAAAGTTCCTGTTAAATAGTTTTGTACTATTATTATGCTTATTAATTATTACAAATTTTTGATAATTTCAATTAGCATAAAGTGATGTACATCATTGCTATCTGCAAAATATAAGTTACTGTGTTAAAATACAACATAGCCATTAATCACTGAAAACCACCTGACAAGACAGATTGTCCTCAGAAGTCGCACTGTTAAAAGGACCTAGAAAGTTAAGCTGGCATATGTAAGAGCTACAGTTGTCACTCAAAATGCACAATGCGAGCTTAATTAATACTGTCATCAAGAGGTTTCATCATTCCATCCAAATGTTTTACAAGTTCCCATTACCCATTGCAACTATGGGTAACGTAATGGTGAAATGGAAACATGAGTGTCGCAGAGCGCCAACTCAGACTGAAGTAAGCTGATAACATTGACAAGATAAGACTGCCTAAACCTCTGCCATGTAGCGCAATCAACCTGTAGACTCTATTAAAATGGTTGCCAAAGATTTGGTATTCAACGGGAAGTGCCAAGTGATCATACAATCCACCGGGAAGTGGTCTTACTTTCAATTCCATGGATGAACTACCGTCCATGTGTCTCAGATCATTGAATGGAATGCTACATGTAATTTACAGTGGTGCAAAGCACATTGCCACTGGACTCTTTGAACAACATGGATGGACACCTGTGGAGTGACTGATGAACTTATGGGTGTAGCATATGGTATAGTCTTGTTTTTCATGGTGATGGTCTTGGTANCACCTGTGGAGTGACTGATGAACTTATGGGTGTAGCATATGGTATAGTCTTGTTTTTCATGGTGATGGTCTTGGTACACTGATTTTAGTGTCTGGATCCATGATTGATACCCAGGCCTAGGAACCNACACCTGTGGAGTGACTGATGAACTTATGGGTGTAGCATATGGTATAGTCTTGTTTTTCATGGTGATGGTCTTGGTCCACTGATTTTAGTGTCTGGATCCATGATTGATACCCAGGCCTAGGAACCAATTTAGCACAACGTGTAATTGGCCCATTTCATTTTCAGCATTACAATGCACCCTTCGCAGTGTGTTTAGAGAGATACAAAATTACACAAAACTTGAATAGAGTGTGTAGGAATGTGTGCTTATAAATATCAGGAAAGAATGTATGTCTGTGTAAATGTTATTTCCTTACTGATACCAAAAACAAACATACCATCACATCAACCAAGCAGAAAAGAATAAACATACACAACCCCCAAAAGACAAAGTATTAAAAGACCAAATCACCAAATATTATTCTTTACCGAAACTCAACTACTGGACTCAGGCTGAAACAAAACATACAATGACACTACCAGCCCATATGCATGTACATAGTATCACCTATAANTTCTTTACCGAAACTCAACTACTGGACTCAGGCTGAAACAAAACATACAATGACACTACCAGCCCATATGCATGTAGTATCACCTATAAAAAAACTATCCACCAAATTTTATGTGCAGAGAAATTAAATTCAGCACTGTAGATAACATAAAATTAATATTTATTAATGAAATTGGATTGTGGTACTAACGTATAAAAAATTTGTTAAACTGTAAATATAATTGGATGCTTTATACACATATTAAAACCAAGAATAAGCATTACAATTAAAAAGAATCTCTTCCAGAACCAGTAAAACCTTATGAGAAATTGATCTACCTCTTAACAAATATGCTAAGAAACTTGGAACAAAAGTTGGAATCAGCAGATGCTAAAATCAGCTTCCCTCCAATTCTGCTATAGTCAGGGTAACCAACTTTGAAAAACTAATTGTTTTTATTTTAATGTTAAAAAATGCAGTGATACCAATCCAACATACAGCTTTTTTTCCCTCTAAAAATAGTGTCAGCTTTAGGTAAAATTCAGAACTATATCAGCTTTTGGTACCTCAGAGCATATTTTCTTGACGTTTGGGGTGCTACTAGAGCTCCATTCCGATCAGGGAAGAAACTTTGAAGCTGTGGTGTTCCCCAGGAGGTGGCAAAGAATCTGGGGATGAAAAAGACTAGGACTACAGCCTTACGCCCTCAGTCGGATGGAATGGTCGAGAGGCTTAACCACACTCTTGAGCAATACCTGTTGATTTTTGTGGCAGATAACCAAAAGTACTGGGATTTAAAGGTGCCATTGTTTCTCCTTGCTTACCGCTCAGCAGTTCACAGGTCCACAAGGGTAGCACAGTCAAGGATGCAGTTTGGAAGAGAGCTACGCCTTACTAATGACCTGCTCTTTGGCCGGCCGACAGAAGAGGAAGCTGCAGCGTCTGATTATGCCAGTGAATTACGTAACAGACTAGTTGGCATTCATGATTTTGCTCAACAGCACCTCAGAATAAATATGACAGGATGAAGACGTGGTATGTAGGATAATGTTGGGCAAGGTATTTCAAAGACAACTGGTGTGGCTGTACAATCCTCAGAGGTGAAAAGGGTACTGCCCGAAGCTACAGAAATGTTGGGAAGGCCCCTACAGGATTCTGAAAAAGATCAATGATGCAATCTTTTGAATTTGTTGCCAAAGCTCTCGGACAAAGCCGAAGGTTGTCCAAATCAATCGACTGGCACTCTACAAAGGACCAGATGCAGTAGTATCTGTTTGGGATGAACAGACTTGAGGATGGGGCAGTGTTACAGGCAGCCGCTCTGCGAGCGTGCGAGGCACAGATGATTTACGGATGTGTGTGTGCTATCAGTTGCAACCGGAGAAGCAGCGACTTTTCACAAAGGAATGTTTACAAAGTGTGACTGTTATTCCTATCAGGGCACGTGCCACTTCCAACCTTGGGCATCAGGTGTCTTTCAGATATCATTGAAGGAATGTTCTGATCATTACTACTGCCCTGGTTTCTTTCAGCGTGACTTGGGGTGCATTGAACCTTCCAGATCAAGGCCTGCGATAGTATAAAAGTGTGACTGGCCTTCGAGGCAAGAATTTATGAGCGTTAGGTGTCTGGGCAATCATGCGACGTTAAGCAAGAGACGAGTGAGGAGAGAAACGTGTAGAGCTGGAAGTGACCAGCGGAACGTAAATCTGTGACTGCGAGCATCAGAGCAGTAAAAAGTACAACTGGCAGGCTGGACTGAATGCATGAGTGAAAGACATTATAAATGATGGCAACACACAGACTGAACGTGTGTTAATGATGAGAATGAGTTAATTGACTATAAACCAAACAGACACATTAAGAAGGATGTTAATTAGAGTTGAAATGACCATTAAATATTGCGCTCACTGATAAATAAAGAGTAATAGCTGAGATATATAATTTAATGATGTTAATAATAGCTTTGTGAATAAATAAAAAATCAAATTTAGTTCTTTCATTTTTATTCAGATATCCATCCCCCATGAACGCAGATACGCTCCTCAGGCATCTTGTAACAATATTGACAGCATTGTGCCAAAACTTAATGCAGTCTGTTTTCCATTACGTAATCTAGCCCAATTAATGACTACGGCTTCTATGAAACAGATGTAATATGCCTATTCCATCCAGTTATATCTTCTGGTATAATATGCTGGATACCGTCTTCACAGATGCTAAAAAACTGGACTCACTTTTCCTTCTCAATACGTATTCTCATTATTTAAATTTGTTATAAAAAACCATACATCACTTTGTTAAAAACTCAGATTTGCACACACGTGATGCTTGGACGCATCACACGTAGCTCTATTATTTTATATTTTATTGTCGGCTTAGTTAGTAACAAGATTGAGTGGTAACTCTGTTTATATATATATATATATATATATATATATTTTTTGTACTGGCAGTGTGNTATATATATATATATATATATATATATATGTTTTGTACTGGCAGTGTGTTCTCTGCCAGAGGCTGTTTAGCTGGCACACATGTGCAGTGACACTTGATGTTAGGCATCATCGCGCATGTGCCCTGGCGGTGAAGTTGCTTTGCCTGAGACGATACAATACGGGAGAGTGCACGATGGCCAGCTGAGTTGTGCGTCCGTGTATCATTGACAGCTGTGTTATTTACAGTGTATGTAGAGGCAAGATGTTCCCTGGTTTGACTGGTGGAACTAAGCCTTGTGAGTGACGTTTGTGGAATCGTTCTTGACTAAGTACTTTCACTGAACGTGAAAGACGTCATGTCTTTTAATCACATTGTAAGAGGTTGCAGAGGACTATGAACGTTACAGTAAATTATTGTGAGCACGTCATAGAGAAATCTGCACTACCGGAACTGTGTTATAAAGCCCTGCTGGCAAGAGCAGGGGGTATGCGGCTGGTTAAACTGGCACAAGCGCTTCGTGGCTCGGGACTATGAAAGATCATGCTTATTGAACAGCTACTTCTTTATGTGTTCAACAGCACATTTTGTGGTAAACTAAGTTTACATCAAATTATTGATAGTGGATTAAGAGTGCCTTTGTGCTGGATAGCTGATGACGCGTTTGAATTATGTTAAGTCAGCGCCCTGTCCAGCAAGTTAGCCAATTTTCGCCTAAGTTATGCAGCAAGTGAGACATGAATGGCCAACTTTATGGCATGGAGATACGTAGAGAGTTTGAAGGATGCAATTAAGTTGGGCATTGCCGATTGTGGTAGAATGATACTGCAGTTAGACTTTTGTCATAATGAAGAAGCAGAGAGCATTTTTTGGGATAGTTGTATTGTAATGTATTTATTAATGTATTTTTACTGGCGTATTTTAACCGGGCCTGGGTGGATTAGGAAAGTAGGAATAGAGTAATGCTATATCTTGAAAATTAGTATTATAAATATTTGTCATGTTGACTTTGTTAATAGAAATTTTAATGTGTAGAAAGGTGGATTTCTCGCAAGTTACCAGTAAGACTTCATACCCCATTTGGCTGGTGTATGTTGTGTATTTGGTTATTTTATTGGTACATAATTTTGTGGAAATAAAATTAAATGATGCAGTAACCCCCATAGTCCACCATTTCCAAGTGACTTCCCCAGGAATTCCACAGCTTCCAAAAATAAAATAAAACAATCCCTAATTGTTTTAGCCATTCCACCTCACTAATTATCCAGTTAAAAGGGGTTACACACATGCAATACCACAAACAGAGATGTCATGCACCTAAAATGCTAAATCTGGGTCACAAGGATGCATATTTCTCAGGCATAAAGATGTTCAACAAATTACCTAGTGATATAAAAGAATTAAGCTGAAAAAATGCAAGAAAATTTAAAACTGGAATCTTTACTTTAAACACACACATTTTACAGCTTGTGTCATACTTAGTAAAAAAGAATGTAATTTATACATTTTAGTAGTAACCTTTATCATAGTTGAATTTGGTTGTATTCAGATTGTTAACTTTTTTAATGTACGCCCAACTCATGTTTTTCCTGTGTAATATATATCTGTGTAGGGTCTGTAAAATGCACCCTTTTGACATGTTCCATATCCTAATCTCATGTTTTGTTCTGTCCACTGTATAAAAGAATTAGCGGAACACATATTAGAATGTATGCCGTACTGCATAGAAAAATAATGAACAACTAGCTAAGCTACCGCATATGCCTGTAGTATTTACAGATAAAGTATGCAAACAAATAATCATTGGATTCTCATGCATTTTGACAATACAAGTAGAAATGTCCAAACAGTGTCGAAAACAAAATTGGGAACAGTCGCCTATCCAGTCATCCAATGTGGTTTACATCTAAGTTCAAGAGCTCTAGCATCATGTATGCCTCTGTGAGCATTTATCACAGTCTGACACCATACAAGCCTGCGGTATCTTTTCCCATTCTTTAATGATAACCTGCGAGAGTTCTTGGAGAGTCTGTGGTGCAATAGGACGACCACAAACATGTCTGTCAAGCATATCCATCCCACACGTGCTCAATGGGGTTCAGGTCAGGACTCACCGCTGGCTATACCATCACTTGAATGTCCAGCATTCACAAGACATCCCTGATGATGCCCACTACAAGTGGCCTGGCATTATTGTGCATGAGAAGGAATTCAGGGCCAATGCCCTTTGCAACAGCCACAGCATGGTCTAACAGGATCTACTCGATGTACTCCCCAGTGGTAAGGTGTCCTCGTACAATGAAAATATCTGTACGGCCGTTAACACTAATTCCACGCCACACCAACATAGAACCTAACCCAAATCTGTCGACTTATTGGACAACATTTGGCACGCACTACTCACCACAGCATCTCCATACACCTATCACCTTGCGTCAGGGAAAATCGTGACTCACCGGTGAATAACACAGCTCTCCAATGGCAAAGTTGCTAGTTGACGCGGTTACGGGTGAACTGAAGGTGAGCTGCTCAATGTTGCTGCGTTAAGCTGAGTACTCAAACGGGAAGTCTAGGTTGTAAGGTCCTTTCTTGTAATCTATTCCTTTAAGTCTGAACAGAAACAGTGACTCCAACGACCCTTCGTAAGTCTTGTTGCAGTTTTCTGGCAGTGACCGTACGGCATCGCAATGCAGAGATGGCCAGATATTGGTCGTCGTGTGGAGTTGTAATACATCAATGGCCTTGTCCAACCCACCTTGTGAACTGACCTGTCTCGTCGTAGCAATTCCACAACCGATAAATGACAGACGGGGAGACAATGATGTCCGTGGCAACACGAAGAACGGTTCACCATTCCTGAATCAATGAAACTGCTCTTGCAACTAGTACGGCATTAAGATGTCGCATCGCATGTGCTCGGTTAAATACAATCTCCACAAATGACAACTTCCGTCTGTGTACCTCGCTACACCACACTGACACACTGTGATACACTTTGTTTAGAAGAGTCACTTAACACTGTTCTGCAGGGCTAAAGTTATGCAATTAGACCTCTGGTGCACCTGTAGCCAAATAGAGGTAACTTACCAGACGTTCAAAAACATGTTCTGCTAATTCTTTAGAACAGTGCATATAGACCCTATGTGCTGTGGTTGTAAAATATACAATTTTGACTTGTTCTATATCGTTAAACACCACTAGCTCCCTTGGAATCCACGGAACACAAATAAAAAATGTTCTGAGTCAGGGCACCTACCCTATAACTACGGCCGCAGCCGAAGAGTTCAGAGTTGCAAGTGGCACTGCTGCCAAGGCTATTAGGGATTAAAATTTTAATACAAAGTCCAATGTTCTATTTTAAATGTTTAATATTTTTCAGCAACTTGAACAAAGGTTTTTATTTTCTGTTTAAATTCTCTGTTAAATGTGTTTTTCTTTACAGTTGCATTTTAATGCAACAGATGCCTTTCCACTTACTAAAGCTGTTTCAGTACTTTTTTTTTTGCTGGATTTCTTGGGAAAAAATGTTTTTACATATGAATATTACGTAATTTCTCCAGTCTTTGCACGTTCATGATTTGCCTTTGTAAACTACAATTTCTGTGTATTTTGATTAGTTATGTGCAGATTTTGTTCTAATCTTCCAGTTAAATTATTATGTTTGTCATGACAATGTGTGATTTTTTTTTGCTGCTGGTAAATACCTCATTTTAATGGATTTTCACATATTTAATGATAACTGCAATAATTACCCATTTGTTTTGCATATACTTAACCAATTACGCTTCAGCAAATACAACTTTTTCATCTGGTAACTACGCATTATTTACTCCTTGTGTCTTTAAAACGAAATACAGTATATCCTTCAATCTGGAAACTAATTGGATTACTTTTTCTGTACTGCACTGTCAGCCTAAATAGGCCCACTTCATTCCGCCATAAGTATCAGGCATAGGGAACGACTGGTTTTCCTGTCTAGAGGGGCTCATCCAACAATTAACCGAGGGACTGTGCACGTCCGGGTGAACAGCCCGGACTGTACTGCACTCCCCAACTGACAAGTACCATACTTGATAGAAAAGTAATTGTATATTTGATGGTGATTTTACTGTTTCGCATGCATATTATCATGATATGCTAACCTAACACTACACAGTTTTATAGCCACTATAATTTTTGGTGAATTAAAATGGAATAAATAATGATGCATTCACTGAAAATGCATTTAAAAAATGGGAGGGTTTAAAATATTATTATATAATTTTGTGCATTATCGAACATTTTTTGTAGCGTACTGTAAGCAGTTGTTATGGAATATGGAATTTATTGGTGATCATTAATTACTTAGTTTATCCTAAAAGTATCTTTAAGGTTTCATATAGTCCATTCACTGTTACTTCCAACTTTTTGTGGAGTCCTGCCGAAGTTCTACTTCCAAAATATTCCTATGTCTCGTGCAAACAAAGCTTAACCAAGCTTAGAAAATTGCAGCAAAGGGACCACACACTGAATTCGTGCGCACTCAGTGTAATGATATTTTGCATAAGAACTTTTTTCTTACTAGGCATTACCAACCTCACTGTTTTTATTCATATTAATTATAAACGAAAATACATAATTTATAGATAAAATATAAGTTAAGTCAAAAGTCAATTTAACTAAAAATAAGGTACTGTTGTGATACGTAATATATTTAGGAAATAATGGAACACCATATACATAGGGTGATTTTTCAAAGGTTTGATTCAAAACGTGTGATGAAACCACATTTATGTGTGTGAGAATTTATAGTACATGTTAGGCAATGTTCAAAAGTGTTACATTCTACAAAGTCCATTTTAACTAACTGAACAGCAGTTTTGTGTGTGATACCAATTTTCTTTTTTTGTTGTTCCATTAACATTATTTTGTACTAAAAGTTATGTCCATTTCATTTACTAATGAATGCCAAGGTATTAATGCCTGTCCTTATTCAGGTAGCAATTCTTTATACAGAAATTCACACAAAACCAGTATTTTGTTTTACAATAGTTTAAATTGGAAACGTGTGATTCACTGCTTGTCCACAATTAACGTTGCCTGAAACAACACAACACAAGCAGCGTATAAATCAAGTCAGCCATCCACAACCTGCGTAAACATAAAACAGGAACACTTCCGTTTGACCAATCAAATTAAAACACCTACGGTACAAATTTAATTTTTTTTAGGTATGAGAATTTTTGACATCTTTAAGTCGGGTAAGTATATTGATTTTCAAAGTTTTCCATTTTTATTTAGATATGCAACAGAGAACATGAAGTGAATGGGAACTGTTGGATATGCTTTCAATGTGTGAACATAATACTTCACGGCAAGCAAAAACAGAACAAAAAAATTATATTGACAGCGGGGAAAAAACATTTTGAGCTACAGATGGTGACAATTCACAATCTTTTTTCATGTAGGTAACTTATTTGGACCTCATTTGATGAGAGTAGTTCCTGTGATGAATCTCATTCTCATTTACAGGAGTAAAATATTTCCATAAGATAAAAAATACCAAGCAACACCATGTAATGCTGGTTATAAATTGTCACAAGCTTGTTGAAGTCACCTTTATTTAAAACAGTGCTATTAATTTCCTTAGGAAACACATCACATTAAAGCCACGTTGACTGTTAACTGGCCTTCATCCAAAAATACTGGGTTGGTAAAGACAGTTTTAGACTGATTACCATTGCTTTCCCCACAATGGACTTTTTCAGGATGTTGACTATGCTCATTAACCCCTTTCAGAGAAATTATTAAATAACTTTCACTAACCTGATAAAATAACATTTTTCACAATTTCCCCATTTCATCAGCATTTCATGGGTGTTAATTTAAGTTATGTTGTAAGTTAGTTTGTAAGTCGTCCCCTATAAGCCTTCAGGCATAACACCGGGAGAAGTTAATAAGCCCATCCAATCAATCAACATAAATAGAGCAACTTGTGACTCGAGCTCTTACTGTTTTTACATAAAACATCCCCACTTCAGAAATCCTGCTAACACCCATTGCAGTTTCCTGAAATATTTGTACACATAAGAGAAAATTTTGTTTACCTGAACACACATAAATAAAAAGAAGAGACAATAAGTTTTGACACCTTATAAACACTGGATGGCTGCGAACTTTTCAAGAAATATCACACGTAGTAAATAATATATTTAGATACAAAGCATGTAATTATACCTTAATATAATATATTTCAAAAATATTATACTTTACTTTTCTATTTCCTGAGCAGCAGCTTTGCGCTTATCGTACAATTTGTCGTTTAGGGCTCTAACGCAGGCTGTACTGAGAGGTGCGTAATCCTTTTCGGACATCGTCACAACTTTACTTGTAAAGCTTTCAAATGAATGAATTATCCAATTTTACTTGTACAGCTTTCAGATGGTTAAGCTCTTAGTTGATTCTACATAAACAACTATTTTTAATTAAAATAAAAAACCAAAACCAAGTAATTTTTATTAGTAAAGAAGACCATGCAAGTCACGTGAAGTTTTGCATAACACTCAACGAGGTTATGCGGCAAATGTCACCTGGTGTTGATAAACCAGTTATCTGGTGTTTATAATATTTTTTTATAGGGTAAACAGAATGGGCAATTGTTATCGATATATTACAGTATCGATAATAATTCCCAATATCTAAAATTTTTAATACCTATAATTTTAAAAACCTAATTCTATTATCAAAAATTTAATGCAAAATTTTAACCATTCTTCGATAATTGATAAATCGTAAAATTGTGGACAAATTTGTGTGTGAAACTCTATGGCATTTGTGTAGGACCGTGACTATTAAAAGTAAGAGCATTATGAGGAAGGGCGAGAGAATGAGTGAGGAGATTTGGCCACTCTTAACAGCGAGGTCTTGAAAGCCGATGAGGGTGAATGAGGTGAGTATGATGCTAGTAGCAGGGGGAAGCGGGAGATCCCCGAGAAGGCCCGCTGACCAGCGGCATCGTACGACACGATTCCTACATGCGAAAATTCTTTGACCCAGCCAGGTACGCATTGGTGTGATACGAGCAGGCTAACCGCTCAACCACCGGGGCCCCCTTCATGAGGAATAATTTCACCAAATACACTAAAGAAAAAAAACTGGCAAGAGGTGCTACTATTATTATATTTCTGGAAATAATTAAAAAGGTATTTATTATTGTCATTTGTCAGTAAATATTATACACTTCTGAAAAATTTGACGTATTGGGAATAGCTTTTCGTAGTTTAAGTGTTAGACATTGTTAAATAAACTTACCATAGAGAACAGATGGCCGCGCCTCAAGTCTACTGTTAGATTTTTACCGCATCAATTTGTGGTTTCTTCTATTAAAATTATTATTGCACTTTATTTTATTTCGCATGTTAAGATTTTCTTTAATACCCTTTGAACTTTAGATATTTTACTTGTGCATTAACTATGGCACAAGATAGTAAAACAACCTGTTACTGAAATGACAAGCAATGCTTTCTTCAACACAACTGACCCGTTAAAGCCAATGTTGTTCCTGAGAGTGACGTGGAGTGTTTTCATTTTCATGTTGAGAGAAAACTTGGTGAAGCAAAGCAGCTTGCTATTATGCTTCAGGAACGAGTGGGACAGAAAAAGATGATATTATAAATAAAGAAAGTAAAGTTAAAGACTGGAAAACAGAGCACTCAAAAACTGTTAGCAAGCTGACAGCAATAACATGGGAGAATATTGAGTAACTCCGAGACGTCTGTTCATCCTCTGAATTGCCAGCCTCCTAAGAAGCCAGTATTAACTACAGAGTCTTTACAAGTAAATTCAGGGTAAACAGAAGAGCAGTGATCCCTTCCCGCCACTTGTCAGTTAACAGGTCCTCGAGACAACACCGCTTTGTTGCCCTCGCAGACCTGCAGGAAGAAGAAGTTGAGGTCATCCCCTTCCCAGCGCCCAACATCCAAGCAAGGACCAAGAGGAAAGTGCTGATCCTAGGAAGCTGTCATGCAAGAGGCCTAGGAGAGTGCATCAAAGACAAACATGGGAAAGGTTATGACATTATCACATTTAGTAAACCTAATTCAGGCATTGGCAGCATGGCAGAAGATATAAAAAGCCGAAGTAAAGATATTTGCAAGTAAGATCAGGTAGTTTTTGTCGAGGGAATTGGCAACAGCTTTGGCCGTGGCAAAAATTATTCAGTTGGAGGAGACATCAGCGACATTGCCAGGGGCACCAGTCACAACAGTGTGTTGATCCGTGGGGCACTGCAAGGGCATGACAGGCCTTTCTTACAAAGGAAGGTGTAGACAGTTAACGCTCATGTTATATCAGAATGTACTACTGCATATACTCCAGTATGTATGAATTGCTCTGGTCAACACATAGCACATGACAGGGCTAAATGCCCTGTTTGGGAAATGGAAAGAGAGGTAAATGTGTCATGGCATACTACAACCTGCCTTATGCTGATGCTAAAGCCAAAGTTCAGCCGTATTTCAGGGTCCATCCGGTACAGCAACAACCACTTTCGCAAACAATTATGTCCCTACACACCTCATTGACTCAATATCCACCTCTCCTCACACCATCAGTTCTCCCTCCCCCGTCAGCGCCTCTGGCCTTCCCGACTTCGTATTCTTTGGCAACACAAAGCTCCCCCCGACACTCCTAAATGGACACCATGAGGTCCGATGGATCCACTGTTTGTTATAAGGCAATACCTCCGGTGACTTCCAACATTGTTCCGCCTTCCTTTAATGTTCGCGAGTATTATGCTCAATTCAAAACGGATGCTGTCGACAATATTTCTTCGCCTGTTCGTGCTCCACTACCTGAAGAGTTACCGCCCGCTGAGGTATGTGAAGTCCCTCGAATTAATATCGATAAATTGTTTTCTTTGATAAACACAATTGAGCATATGGTTACCGTCGCAAAAACAGTTTCTACTTATATTTTTGACAGGGAGAGCCTTGTAGAATCATTTCGTCAAACTCTACTATAAGGAGATGTTGTTTTTTGAGTGTCCCACTGGCGGCGATAGAAATTCGTTGGCTTCTGCTCTTCGTAGGCTTCGTGTGACTTTTCCTGTCCCCTATCCTTCGGTACTTTTTCATAGCCCTAGGTTAGTTTGTGTTGTTCTCACTCGGTTTTTCCTTGCGCACTGTATTGTTATGTGATCTTCAGAATTTGGTGTCCTGGTAGATGTCCTAGGTGATCGGCCCACTCTTCCCTTGCTATCCCCTTTCTTTCCCTCCATGGTTGATGGGCCTGTACCGAGAAGAGTATATTTGTAATCCTGTCTAGTAATTCTCCTTCGTTATCTTCCATTTGTATGTCTCCTGGTTTTTGTTTTTGGCCGTGGGCTTCACTGTTGGCCACATTACCACCAAAAAATATAGTTTGATTTGACAATTTTAAGGGTTCCTGCCTGGGAATGTGAACATCAGCTTAATGTCCAAAATATAATCACACATATAAATATATACAAGGAAGAACCGAATACTGTTGTAGTGGAAAATAAAATAAATTTAAATTATACTAATTAGTGTGTGACTAGAGTTTCAAACAGTTACTGACCAAATTCTAACTAAGAGTTGTAAGTAACAAATTAATACCAAATATATTCTTAAAAAATATCGTTTCCATAAACTAAAGAAAGTTACCCTAGGGTACTGCAACACGAAAGGGTGATAAATAGTTTTTACAGTACTAAGTAAATTTATCTGGATTTTCTCGAAACATCGAAATCAACCAAAAGATTTACCTGTCATTCTGCCAACAAAAAGATTTAATAATCACATCTTTTTTATATAGTGCCGATGGTGAAGGCAAACCGGCAACCTGAAAGCACATAATGGTTTCCCGCGTAGTCTCCGTCAAGTTTTTGTTTATATTTAGCAATGTAAAGAAACGAAGTTCCGAATAGTGACATATTTGTATTTATCATCGTAAATAAGTTGTATTCATATTGAACTGAAATGGATGATATTATAGACGATGATGCTGTAAGTATTTTAATTGACGCTTTTAAGTGAGATCTTGATTTTTTTTTCTAATATTCTATTTTGTAGGTTACACTATTTGTACATTAGAATGTTATGTAGAAAATTGTAATTCGAGACTTAATTAATTTTGTGCTTTGCGATGTTACGGCTTTTCTTGAATATGGAAACGCTNACGCTTTTAAGTGAGATCTTGATTTTTTTTTCTAATATTCTATTTTGTAGGTTACACTATTTGTACATTAGAATGTAATGTAGAAAATTGTAATTCGAGACTTAATTAATTTTGTGCTTTGCGATGTTACGGCTTTTCTTGAATATGGAAACGATTTTCTGCAACAGTTAGTTTTATATTTCGAATAAGTAGATTAATTTGCAATGTTCATAATGTGTAAGTTAGGAGAATTTCTCCAAGAGACCTGTAGCAGAAATCTAATATTTTATGTAATTATCATTCACGTGTAGACCACAGAAATTTATGTATCTTTACATGTTGAGTTATGGGTAACCAGATCAATGGCACCCAAAAAGAGGACACATTCCAGTTATAGGCAGAAATAAATAGGCTACTTGCAAGTAAATGAAACGAAGAAAGGCCAAATTTTCAAAGAGTGTGTTTATATATAACTGAAAGCTGTTCCCAAACTATTTCAACTTTTCACTGAAAACACATTTTCTTTTTGGTATAATAAATGTATTAACAAAAAAATTCTCCCTTGACACACACAGCCAACAATTGCCCTTACCATCTACACGTTCCATGTAAATTAATAACAGGAAAAATTGTTTTTGTGTGAGTGAAATGAAGACAAAAGTATCTAGGGGTGGGGAATAACTGTCACTGCAACTTTGTCACTGTGATACGAATTTCGCATATCGCTATACTGACTGCAACAGAAAGTAATAGAGTAAAAAGCTGTGACAAAGTGGCGTTGCTGTACTGCGCCACTCCCTCCAACAAAGTGCTCCAAGTTGCTGTCTGTACCGGCGCCGGATAATACAGCACCGGATAATACATTGCTGCTCGCCGTGCAGGCCACGGCGGTGACCGGTGACGCTGCCAGGCGACACGCGACGTGAGCAGTGACAGTCGCTCTACTGAAAATCACTTAGTTATGAATTTAAATGTTCTTCTATCACTTCGCGATGTGTTTGAAGATTAGGTGTTGGAGAATAGTTTTGGTAATGACATGGCGAAGGAATCTCACTAGTTGGAAGCCTATTAAATACTGAAATTTATACGTAGTAACTTATTGGTGAAACAGTTTTATGATTGTGCATTACAACAAATTTGATATAAACACAATTAATAAAAACAAAAAGAACAAATATATTTACACAAATGAGACACTTTTTTGTTGTAGCTTTCAAAAATGCTTTCATACATTCTTTATACCTTACTCAGAAATACTACAACAGTATGTTGGGCAGACCTTTGTCACTGCGACGCAAATATTATTTGACATGTCGCTGTAGCGACCGCAACTGAAAGCAGGGCCAGGTCAATTCCAGCAACCCCGAAGTGTCGCGCGCCTGCGCCACTTGCTCCAAAGCGCTTCAAGTGGCCACAACAGTGACCGGTGACACTACACGGCGACACGCAATATGAACAGTGCCAGTCGTTCTGTTGGGAAATCATATATAAGATATGAATTTGAATAAATAAATTTCCCATCACTTTGTCTTGCCAAATCACGAAACCATATAAAGTACAATTTACTTGAATCAAGTATGCAATAACTTAAGCATACTATGATCTGCTATTCTGCTATAGCAATAAACAAATTTTTTTTTGATACGCCGGCTGATTATATGAAGCGTGATGGACATGGGAAAACGGTTAAACTATGGGTAATTGTATAGAATAGGGGCTTTTCTAAAAATAAAAGAAAATATCATGGAAAGTGGTATATTTACACTCTTCTAATTACACATAACACGAATATACTAGAGGCATTAACGTATTACCAATACAAACCACAAATACAATAGTGGGGAGGGTTATGAAGATCAGGGTAATTGTGTGATATAATCACTAAAAATACACCAAAAAAAATATATAAAAACACCTCAATTAACATGTTTACCCAATTTTGTAATATGTGCCCACCTAACGTAACTTAACCTAACCCCACGATGAGTGAATGACTATTTTACATTTGTAATCTAACCTAAGAGTGTAGTATTTTAATCTAACCTAGGATTATAGGATTTTAATGTAACCTAGGATTGTAGGGTGTTAAACTAACGTATGGTTGTAGGGTTTTAATCTAACCTACGATTTTATTCTAATCTAGGATTTTGGGGTTTTAAAGTAACAGTAAAACATACCAGAAGTATATGAATTAACTCACATAGGTAGGCGGCGGGTACAATTCCACTGTCCTCGGCCAATTCAATTACCGGCGTGCATAACTTGCACCTTACCTCACTCGACAAAACACCTTGAACTACTAAAACGTCCAAGTAACACCTGCCACATAGAAGACTGTCACTCTCAGAAGAACTCGGACGTCGTAACTCGTGGGTGCAAAAACACACACCACTCGCCACGAACCGCACTGTCTCGCATCTAAACTGCAACTAACATACAGTAACGTCTACACATCCACAGCCAAACATCACGGTGTCCTACGTAAACAAAGCGGCCGAACTCCTCGTATATTATCTATTTTATTTTCGACGTTCTGCTTATTTTATTATTATGCCCTCCTCAGTATTAAAAAGTTAAGCTGTGCAGAATTCATTTATGTTACTTTTGTGGGTCTACTATGTTTCCTTCAGAAAAGCTGCTATTCTATACAATTACCAAACTATGCACAAAATTAACAATAAGGTATTTCCAATATTTTTAAAGGTGTATGCTTATTAAAATAATAATGATAATATTTTACTGTTTGCCAAAAATTTGTACTCAATGCAATTTTTCTATTTAAAACATAGATTAAATAGCAGATGATATTGTGAAAATTTTTAAAAGAAAAATTTATTTTGTTGCCATTGAAACAAATAGTCGTAATAAAAACGTTTGAACAAATATTAGAGATTCAAACCCATATGTTCATGTAATGTGTTAGTGTGTGTTCTCTATATTGAGGACAACCGTACTTTCAGGTATTAATTTTTTTAATTACTCATCTATTATAAAAAGAAAACAAGTTGATATAGAAAACGGTTTATTTACTTCCTAATAGGCCTAAATTTGTCATTAAGTCATTGTAAAGCCATGTGGGATTTGCAAAAAAGTGCATTACGTAATATGGACACTACAGGACAATGTTGCTGCGACTTGGCCCTGTTACTTCTGTGTCGCTGGTCGTGACATGTCACAGGTACGAGTTTGCGTCACTCCTCCCATCATTAAAATAATTGTAATTGTCTCCAAAGAGATTGCACTTTAGCAGAAAGCTAGTTGGCATTTTTCCTAAATATTTGGTGAAACCAAATAAAAATAGAAAAAATCACATCTTGGCTGCCTTGTATTGAAAAAGAGGATAATTTACTTATTTTTATAAAACCTGGATGGACAGTTTACAAGACGGCGAAAAGAGGACATCTCCGAGTAAAAGAGGATGTCTGGTAGCCCTAGGTTGAGTGCAATTTGAAGATGAGATAATTGTGTCGTTAGCAACTTATTAACATTAGGTTAGGGGGTGGAAAGGGAATTCGAAAACAAGTGTTGTTTTGCAATATAGACTTTGCAGATTCATTTCCACATACACGTTTTTGTGTGTTTAGTTGACATCCTAAATAATGCCGTAGTGCAATGTTGATGAAAATTAGGAAAATTGTAAGGTAAAAAAAACATGAAATAACATAAAAGAAATGTGAAAACGATTAAAATGTTTAAAATGTCAACTATTATGTCCAGAAAACTGATTAAATGCAAATATACACCTTATGCAGATTTGCATGTATGTAATCAAATGTCCGGAGACATATACGTAAAAATAGGTGTAAGAAAATGTCACTCATATGGACTAACATTGCACACAAATCCACCAGCCTGTAAATAATATCAGTGTATGCACAATGATTGACCCAACCATTAATCACTACTGGTCCAATAGTATAAATGTTCTCACCATAGGTACAGAGTATGGGGAAGCAAGGGGGGCAGTTGCCCCTCCGCATGTCAGCCAGCAGGGGCGTCGTCCTCCTGGATAAACAGTGGATCACTATTTCAGATTGTTATAAGTATTTATAACTTATTGCGGACTGTTCGCCGTATATTTTGTTCATAGGTCTTTAATAATAAAAAACAACAATATTTTAATATAAGTATGTTTATTTAAATATTTAGAACTTTGGCTTAGAAAATACATCACGTAATCGGTAACAACAAAATAGGTGACCCAAAAATACAAAATAAACTGTGTTAAAATTAATTTACAAATTTCAACTGCTTTGATAGTCCGTAACGGAAAAAGGAAACAAAACTTACTGTTTCATTTCGCCGCCCAGTGTTTCCTTTGCGTGGAAGGTGTCGAGAGCTGGAGGTCAAGATTGTAACGTTAAATGAAGCGAGCGGCCTATCATAAAGGACGCCGCTGCACACGTCGGTAAACTTATTGCAGCTGGCGCCTCGCTGACCCTAAGAAGCTCATATTTCTCCATTTATCACGCAGGAATGTTGTCACCATTACTTTTCCCAAAACAACTTGGATTGCCGAGAGTGTTCTAGATGGCACCTACCTCCAGTACAAATATCACGTGCGGGCCTCTGAGGGGAGAGTGATTAAGAACCGAGTTTTGGCGTCTCGTGTGACCTTAAGCGACAAAGACATTTCGGAGCATTATGAAATATTAACAAGAAGTTACTGGTATAACTAATAAGCCTACTTTTTTCAACATGTGTGAAATTAATTTTTAAATAAGTTCTTAACAGCTGTTTTGATAGGTAGGACTTGACTTCTCTTTGAAAGCTACAACATTAGAAATGAAACCAGAAACGTATGCAACAGTAGTGAGACGATTACAAATACACACGTGCCTTACCCAGGACTTGAACCCATACAACCTCGTACAGTAATCTAGCGTGGAAATACATTAATGAGGCTCTGAATAGCCATATTTGATGGGTAATAGGCACTGCCAGCACACAAAGTTAAGTTGGAATTTGTTTCTTTGATAACATATACTGAGCTAAAATATTTAAATAGCCATAATTTTGAAAATAAGTGCCTTACTTATTTAAAACATACAAGTTTACACAACTTGCTGCAGTACTATCTGTTTGCCAAATTTGGCAGTAATTTGTCATTTGTTTCCCAAGATATGACAAAAACTTAATTTATGTGCATGTTGCTATCTTACAAAATAGAGGACAAAATATGCTCCATGTAGAGAGTTGATAGTGGTGTAATATCTGCCAGCATATATAATGATAAATTGGAAGTGATTACATGGTTTCAATGATACGGCGTTAAAAACTAAAATTACAAAATGTCCACCATTTTGAAAATAAGTGTGACGTACTTAAAACATGCAATTTTACATCATATGCCGCAGTGCTACTTGTTTGCCAAATTTGATAAGAATCTTTCAATTGTTCCAGAGATATGACAAAAACTTTATTTATACGCATGGCGCTATCTTACAAAATGGTGGGAAAATATACTCCATGCAGATACAGTTGATAGTTGTAATATCTACTGCCAGCATACACATAATTTTGACGATATAGCATTCTAAACTAAAATAGCTAGATGGCCGCCATTTTGAAAATGTTTTTGACCTACTTAAAACATATTACATAACATCATCTTCATCAGTACTACTTGATTGAAAAATTTGGTAATAATCAGTACATTTTTTTACTGAAATATGACATAACTTTATTTATTCGTATGTCGCTGTCATCCAAAATTGCCTACAAAAGTGGTTATGTTTTGATGTATATGATGCTTGTAACAAATACTTTCAGTATATAAAATTTGGTTGATATTGTTTAAATGGTATAGTACATATACCAAATAAACCTAAAATTTTTGTATGGCCGTCTTTTTGAAAGTCAGTACCTAATCAAGTTCAATCGCTTACATTTACTTGGCCTATCATTGTATTACTTTCTTGCCAAATTGGTTGAGAATTTCGCTAGTGCCAGGCTAAATAATAGATTGTAACTGTCGTATAGCAAAAAAAATTGAGTACTATAAATACATGCAGATCATATGCGTTGTTTGTGCAACCTTCATAAACTGTGCGTAAAATATTTTTCTAATTAATATACTGTATGTGTTAAAATTGTCCGAGTAGTTTAATGTATTCTCTCTACTTTTTTAATGGCAATGAAATAATACACAGAGTCTAGAGATGCCGTAACATGTTGTTTCACTCAGTGCCTAAATTATTTTATATATTATTTTTAATAATTACTTAAGGTCTTCCGCTTACATAAATGTCAGTTGTCGGGTGTCTAGTAGTGTATATGCATCGTGGATTATTTTGACTGGTACCATGGGCTTTCTCATGACTTTAAAAATGGCATTAATTTTAAAACAGGAAATAAACTGAATTACTTAATCAAACCTTCACAAAATATGTTGGAAAACATTACTTAGGTGATTACGAATACTTTTCTCAGTGCTTTTGCTATATCTTACTCTTTGAAACCTGTCTCGTAAGGTCAAAATCACGCTTGTGTCAACATCAAATTTCTACTACGTTTGAGAAAAATATTGAAGCTATCCTGAAAACATTATCCTCCAACTACAGACGGATTACTGGCATAACACACTAGCAGTAAAACATCAAAATTGAAACTAGTAAAATTTTACACAAATATAAACATTGAATAAAAAATTTTTTTTAATAAGGTTTGTTTAAAACAAGAGTTTACTTACATATATATATATATATATATATATATATATATATATATATACACACACACACACACACACACACACACACAACATGTGTGTAAAAGAGAGAGTCTGGCAGTAGAAAGCAAAAATGTATTTCTTACTGGACATAGCCGATTAAAACAATAAAGATTGTTTTCCATGTCAAGTGGAGATAATATTTATCGTTAAATTCGCGTGTCAGTGGCTTGAAAATATGTTTTTAATGAAATTTTGGTTGTAGGTTAAGAGAGCAGAAATAGTTTGTGGTGAAAATTGTAGAATTCTTTATTAACTTCGGCTTTACGGCATACAGTTTTTATGCAGTAAATTTTGTAGAGAATTATTGTAAATGAAATTAAACTTGTTGGGCCCTCTGTTTTATCTCACCCCCAGGTCTTGCCTGCCGGCCAGTGGCCAGCAAATAGAGGGCGCCACTTTCTAGCAATGGTACATCGCATTGCAGACGTATGGCAAATCAGTTACCTCAATAAATTCAATGCGTTTACACTATTATTTTAAAGGTTAAGTTTAAAGACCAAGGTAATCTATGTTCCTATACTTTTAAGCATCTCATATGGGCATTTCTACTACGTTAAAATCTAATGTCAAAATATCCATTTTGACACTTTTCACTGGCCGATTACATATATACGTAAATTGATTATGTGGTATTGAAGAGTTTTAGAACCTAAAGTGAGGATTCATTTCTGTTTTTACGAAGAGAAAATTTAGCTATCAATAATAGTTTCTTGTCAAAACATAAAGAGCCAGACGTCTGCAAAACACTAAAGTCTGCCACCAGGCGGCCACCTTAATTAACAAATATTTTTTATTAAACATACAATTTAACATTAAATCCTATATGTCACTCTAAAGGAAAAGAAGACTACCTTGTATTAATGAATACGTTGTATTAAAGCTGTTAATACCCAAAGTTTTATATTTTCTATGAGCTCAATATATTTTTTAAAGTAACATTTCCATGTGTAGCGATTCTGCTTGCTAATAATTTCTGTTTGGCCTGCAATCATTGATCCTTTACCATTTGGGCTCACCACTTTGTTTCATGTGATGCTTTCCTTCCCCACTCACAGCAGCTGCTACTTGGCAAAAATAAATGTTATTTATTAATTAAAACCATGCATTATTTTGCACTGGAATTAATTTCTAGACAAATAATATTAATGTTGTCATGGTATAATGTCACCCAGGGGGCATTTGGTGCTGCAGTAAATTTATAAATAGCCTTGTGTCAAAAGTTACGAGAGGTCATGAGAAAGTCATGAAAAATGGTAATTCTAAATCTGGAGACATCCTGTAGACAGTTGTGAATATTTTTGATTTAAATATGAAAGGTCTAAGTATGACTACCTTCAGGATTGCTCAAAGGGTGTGTTTAGGCTGTTTTCTGAACATATTTTAATTTAGCATCATTACAAATTTTTAGTCATGGGTATTTTAAATTTATAATGTTTGATATTTCTTTGTGTAAAGTGAAAGGGAACGGAAGTGTAATGGTTATGGCGTTGGCGGATTTGAATTAGTGTGCCATAGCTGGTCAGTTAGGAAAAGTTTCTGCAACAGAAAATACAAAACACAGCTATTGTAATTTTCGTATACTTTTGTGTGTGTGTGTCTATATATATATATATATATATCTATTTTTTTTTTTTTTTTTTTTTGACGTTGTACAGTGTTTGACAAAAGTTGCTTTTCAACCATAAATATCCTCTACTTTTTTTCTTCGTACCGGCATGTGACATTTTTTTTTATTTTGTATTTTTTTTTTGCAACAACATAACAGTGTAGCTGACAGTTGTGTTAAGAGTGAAATTCAAATTAGAAAATAATCTTTGCGCAGCTTTTAGGGAGGGGATGTAGGGGTGGGCTCTCCCGAACACTTGCCGCGGGAGGGAAAGAAACCGTGTGGCACTGCTGACACTGTGCGTACCAAACTGATAACGTTGCTCTCTAGTGCTGTACTGTTAGATACAGTTGATACAACGTACATTATTTTGACAGGTAATATACACACTTGGAGCAGGTCTCGACTGAACTGTACTCAGCCGCTGTCGCTACTGAATTGAACAACTCCACCCCTTCATGCAGCTGCAATGGACCCTCCCGACTCGCCCTATGCATTTTGGGCTTCTGCGCATTATTTTATCATTTGGATTTCACTCTACCTTATCTTTAGATAAATATATCAGTCAATATATAACAGATGATTTTGTGTCAATTTCAGTTTTTGGATGGTGTTGACTACACTCCACTCCAAAGGCCAAGTGTGCCAACTGCACAGTCAGCAGAACAGTTGAAGTACAGTGACAACAGTGAAGAAGAAAATCATTTAATGGACTCTGACAGTGATGACAGTGACTCACCATTGTGCAGTTCAAAGCGTCTTAAAGTAAAAAAGTTTGAGGCAAATGTTAAAACCCCTGTGGAAGTAAACCAAGATGTTCAGATGAAAACAAAAAAAAGGAACAACATATGGTGCATGAATGTGCAAGAAACCTCTTTGGTGGATGAGTTGGAGAGCTGTGGTATGAAAACTTTTGAAAGAAACATGGGTGTTGAGTCGTATTATGTGAAACACGACACGCCAGTGAATAAGGAGGAGGGGGAACTATCCGATGGCATTAAAGATGCTGACTTGGATGACGGGTCAAAGGACGGAAGTGAATTGATGGATAGCAAGATGAAAGCTGCAGACAGCAGGCACAAATTTCCACACAACAAGAACAAGCGCCGCCATGACAGCAAGCCAAACATGAAACAGCGTCTTGGGTCACGACGGGCAACAGAGCCATCACCATCCCAGCGCCAGGCACGTACAATCCTGGACCTGGCCACAGACCCCTCGAGCACAGATGAAGCATTGTCACTGGACATTGCCAATAAACTCAGTGAGCCCAAGGATGACTTGATTTGTAAGTTTCTTGTTGTTGCATGACAGAATGTATTCCAGGATTTATTAATTACTAGTTTAAATGCAAGTAATGATAAACCTATAAGGTGTACTGACAAGTCTGTAAATTTTTATTAGTAACATAATTTTATCATTTGGCAACCATATGCAGTTTATTCAAATCTTTTGAAATCAACCTCTCAATTAATGTAAGCACAAACAGAAGTACTTAAGGTAAAGTTGGAGGCTAGTTAGCAATGAATGGTAGTTCTGTGTCTTAGTGTAATTTATAAGTAAAATGTTAAAATTAATGGTTCTTAATTATTTTTAATACATGAGAGAATGAATGGAACTAATGATAATTTATTTATGATTCTAACCATTTTACATCACTTGTTGATGCAATATTAATGAAGAGTCATTTCCTTCTTTGTCCTTGTTGATAAAGTAAGTTTTCTTTTTGTTTACATTTTAGGTACTTGGGTTTTTGGGTCNTCATTTCCTTCTTTGTCCTTGTTGATAAAGTAAGTTTTCTTTTTGTTTACATTTTAGGTACTTGGGTTTTTGGGTCTTGGAAAGTTAAATATTCCATGAAATGTGGCAAGTGTACCTAAATGCATTTGAAATAAATTTAATTATCTTAAAGACTTGAAAGAAATATAAAGAAGCTATGGTTGAAGTTATTTAATAACAGTGGCAGTATTATGCTGCATTTCTGTGAGCTTCTGCGCAAGCATGTGCTATGTGCTACATGACAATGTCCAACAGCTAGGTTACCACAATTCAATACCTCAGAACATCACTTGTTTCAAAACTGGTTAGTGCTACACATTGAACATTCTCCAAGTGACATGCTGGACATTTTATTAACCAATTTGATACAAATCATTTTAAAGAATGGTTTTTTTTGGCATTTTGATTAACCTCGTGGCAATAATCTTAACTTACATAGTCTGTCGGAAAAATTTAGTTTTAGATTAAATGTGGGGATACATTTTAATTACTTACGTTGTCATTAGCTACGTATTATATTGTTATGCACTCGCTGCTTTGTCCCTCGTGAGCGAGTGGAAGAGGACAGAGTAGTGATGTGATGGTGGGCTGCGAGTCACGAGAAATGTTTGAATTACAGGCGAGCAATAATCCAAGATGCGTGTATCTTGTTACGCAAAGCGCGCAGTCGCGATAAATCTTTTGCAGCTCGCGCAATCCTGATCTTCGGCAGATTGAATTTCTGCGTTTGTTTATCTTAAGAATGTTATGGTTTTGATCGTCCATGCCTCTCTTAGCGTGACTCGGGGTGTGGGGAATATTCCAGATCCCTCCGAGCTGGGAGTTGATGATTGTCTGGAGTTTGGGCGATTGCGCGAACTTGAACGATAGGCGACGAGCGAGAAGAGCAACGAGTGGTGCCAAAAGTGACCAGTGGGAGGAAAATCTGCAACTGTAAGCACCGGTGCAGTAAAGTGTGTAACTGGCAGGCTGGCCTATTGGACCGTATGCGTGCGTGAAAGACATTTAAAANTCATTTCCTTCTTTGTCCTTGTTGATAAAGTAAGTTTTCTTTTTGTTTACATTTTAGGTACTTGGGTTTTTGGGTTTTGGAAAGTTAAATATTCCATGAAATGTGGCAAGTGTACCTAAATGCATTTGAAATAAATTTAATTATCTTAAAGACTTGAAAGAAATATAAAGAAGCTATGGTTGAAGTTATTTAATAACAGTGGCAGTATTATGCTGCGTTTCTGTGAGCTTCTGTGCAAGCATATGCTACATGACAATGTCCAACAGCTAGTTTACCACAATTCAATACCTCAGAACATCACTTGTTTCAAAACTGGTTAGTGCTACACATTGAACATTCTCCAAGTGACATGCTGGACATTTTATTAACCAATTTGATACAAATCATTTTAAAGAATGGTTTTTTTTGGCATTTTGATTAACCTCGTGGCAATAATCTTAACTTACATAGTCTGTCGGAAAAATTTAGTTTTAGATTAAATGTGGGGATACATTTTAATTACTTACGTTGTCATTAGCTACGTATTATATTGTTATGCACTCGCTGCTTTGTCCCTCGTGAGCGAGTGGAAGAGGACAGAGTAGTGATGTGATGGTGGGCTGCGAGTCACGAGAAATGTTTGAATTACAGGCGAGCAATAATCCAAGATGCGTGTATCTTGTTACGCAAAGCGTGCAGTCGCGATAAATCTTTTGCAGCTCGCGCAATCCTGATCTTTGGCAGATTGAATTTCTGCGTTTATCTTAAGAATGTTATGGTTTTGATCGTCCATGCCTCTCTTAGCGTGACTCGGGGTGTGGGGAATATTCCAGATCTTGGCAGCTGATTCTATAAAAGCACGTTGGGCCTCCGAGCTGGGAGTTGATGATTGTCTGGAGTTTGGGCGATTGCGCGAACTTGAACGATAGGCGACGAGCGAGAAGAGCAACGAGTGGTGCCAAAAGTGACCAGTGGGAGGAAAATCTGCAACTGCAAGCACCGGTGCAGTAAAGTGTGTAACTGGCAGGCTGGCCTATTGGACCGTATGCGTGCGTGAAAGACATTTAAAANAAGCACCGGTGCAGTAAAGTGTGTAACTGGCAGGCTGGCCTATTGGACCGTATGCGTGCGTGAAAGACATTTAAAATGACGGCAACGCACAGACTGAACATTTGTTAATGATGAGTGTGAGTTAATTGACTATAACTAGGGACATTGAGAAAGACTTTAATTAGAACTGAGATAGAAATTAAAAACTGTGCTGACTAAGAAATAAAAAGAGTAATAGTGCAAATAGGTAAATTTATGCTGTAAATAATGGCTGTGTGAATAAATTAAAATTGAATTCAGTTATTTTATTTTTATTAAGATCTCCATCCCTCACAAGCTTGGATACGCCCCTTGGGTGTCTTGTTACACTGGTGTCGGAAGTGGGATGGAGGCAATTATTAATTAATCAATTTTAAATCAGGTTAGGCAATATGCAAGTAATTAGAGATATTAGAACATTTAGTCAATTTTAATAGTTGCAGGTCGAAATATTAAAAACTGTTTGTAGAATTGTCACAGTGAATGTTAACTAGAAAAATTGCTGCAGAACTAGAAGCACTGCGAGCATTAATTGAGGGGCTAGGTAGCCAGATGGTTAGTGTGAGTGCAAGTGCAAATTGTAGCTTGAAAGAAGATGTAAACAACCAGGTTAGTAGTGTAAGAGAAAGTGTGAGTGTAACTGTAAATAACCAAATTAGTTCAGTAATAGTAAGTGTTAATGAGAATGTAAATAGCCAGATAACTAATGTAAGTGATTGATGATAACTAATGTAAGAAAATAGACAATGTAAGCCAGATAACTAATGTAAGTGATTTCGTAGATAAGGAAATAGACACTGTAGGCAGGAAAATACACTGTAAATTAATATGTAGATNACTAATGTAAGTGATTTCGTAGATAAGGAAATAGACACTGTAGGCAGGAAAATACACTGTAAATTAATATGTAGACAAAAAATAGACTAAATGAAAATGTAGATAGGAAAATAGGCACTGTAAATGAAAATGTAGGCAGGAAAATTGATACTGTAAATGAAAATGTAGACAGCAATATAGAAGGAATTAGGGNACTGTAAATGAAAATGTAGGCAGGAAAATTGATACTGTAAATGAAAATGTAGACAGCAATATAGAAGGAATTAGGGGGGTTAGTGAATACAAGAATTGACTGTGTGGACAAGAAAATTGACAGTGTAACCAAATTAGTGGACAGTTTAAATGAAAGGATGGTCGGTGTAAACAAAAGAATTGACAGTGTTTCAGGTTTTTATTATGTCTTTTGGCTTCGGATTATTTGGTTGTGGTGGCGAGTCATTAATATAATTTTCAGATTAAGATTTGGTGGATCATTTAAGGGGAGTGCATTATATTTTTGGTGTAGAGGTCATTTGGATGTTATTGTTCATTAACCTTTAGATGGTTCCAAGTATTCCTTTTTTCGATCACGTGAAATTAAAGAAAAGTATCCTCATTGGCTCTCGTCTCGCCATTGTTGATTGGAAGGTGTAGTGTCGCATAGTCAGCCGACAGCCAATCAGAGTGCAGGTTAGAACAGGGTGACGCTGTAGGTTGAGTCGAGCACATTCCTCTTCCACAAATATCGCCACCACCGCCGAGAATGGACGTGTGTGTGCTGAGGTGAAGTAAAATTATGTTGTAAGTAAAAAGTTTATAGTGCGTGTGTAGCACCCGTGGCTTAACTTCTAGTAACTTTTTTTTGAACTGAACAACATTTGTTTCTACTAAATTATTTCCGCCCACGTACGTACCCACTAGGGTGTAGACAGCCTCATGTTTGTCTTCTTCGTAAATTTTAGACGCGAGCAGTTCGTCTGTAATTGCTGCAGGATGTTTTAAGGTACATCATTTATAAAGGAAACGGATTTAAATTTTTTTTTAATTTGGCTATATAAATGAGTCTTTAAAAAATGAGAACAGAATTTCGGCTTTCTAATTCAAAAGGAACTTGCTACTCTCCATCTGCAAAATTCGCTGAGCTAGCCGGTGCAATGGCATTTTTCCCAACTGAGCAAATGTTGGGAAATGTAATTTATAAATGAGGTTAATCTTAGTGCACATAAAAATAACTGAAATGTTACAAGTGTAAACGAAAGAATGGACAGTGTAAACAAAAGAATGGACAATGTAAACAAAAGGATGGACAGTGTAAACAAAAGGATGGACAGTGTAAATAAAAAAAAAAATGGTTTTGGTTGAGAAAGCACAACATCTTCCCTGCGGACGCATGAAACATCAGGATGAGTGCAAACAGGCTTAAGACATTGTTTTATTTAGTGTGTTGGCATAGACAGTCTTAACACAAAATTATTGATTATATTATTAATGTATAAATATTTGTTGTAGACCTGAAACCAAAACATATTAAGAACTTTTAAAGCCAAGATGTAAGCACAGTATTTACACAATATACAAACAGCAATCTTTTTATTTATAAAGACTACTTAATTACACAGTTTCAGATTTTTAAAATTAAAAACAAATATTGATTCAATGTTTTAGTCACAATAGAGAAATTTGCAATTGTTATTTTGTACTTGTAAATAGGTATCTTAATAACATTGTATGCTGTTAATAATTTTATTATTGTTTTTATACACTGGAGGGCCAAAAAAACTGGTATAGGCATGTGTATGCAGATAACAGAGATATGGAACCAATCAGAGTAACGCGATGTGGTCGGCAGCGCCTATGTAAGACAACAAGCATCTGGCAAAGTTGCTAGATCGGTTACTGCTGCTACAATGGCAGGTTATCAAGATTTAAGTGAGTTTGAACGTGGTGTTATAGTCGGCGCACGAGAGATGGGACATAGCATCTCCGAGGTAGCAATAAAATCTGGATTTTTGCGTACGACCATTTCACGAGTGTAGGCACTTATAGTCCTTAGGCCATTTTGTAGTTTAGAAGCTGTTCGCTGCGGCCGGAAAAAGATTGTGAACGAACGTGACAAACAACGACTGACGAGAATCATTAAACGTGACAGGCGTGCAACCCTTTCTCAAATTGGCGCAGATTTCAATGCCTCCTGCATACCTTCAGACATTAGTCGAGTCCATGCCACGTCATCTTGCGGCACTTCTGCATGCTCGCGGGGGTCCTACACGATATTAGGCAGGTGTACCAGTTTTTTTGGCTCTTCAGTGTATTTGTCTCACCAGCTGTGTGTGTAAGCCCACGGAACGTGTAGTTAATGTGCTTCTGATGAGACCCGCAGCTCGTATCAACTTTGCAGTGTGGTTTCCGCTGAAATCGTTTTGCGGTGGATCATTTATTTGATCAGCTTGGGGGATGCCATGCAGACCACCTTTCTGCAGGGCAGCACCTCCTTGCTGTATTTTTGACTTGGAGAAGGCATATGATATGGCATGGCGACATGGTATCTTGAAACAGCTGTCTGCTTAGGGTTTTTGCGAACATCTTCCTACATTTATACAGCAATTTATGACCATTCACACCTCCAGAGTTTGCGTGGGTGCTACCTACTCTCGAAAGTTTGTTCAGGAGAACGGTGTGCAACAGGGAAGCATTTTGAGTGTCACTATTTGCCATCACTATCAATGTCATTGTGTCTGCCGTTCGTCCACCTGTGGGCTGTGCACAACATGTGGATGACTTTACTGTTTTCTGCCATGCTGCATTTCTTTGCATGGCAGAACGTTATGTCCAGCTGGCCGTCCACCGCCTTGGCGACTGGGCAGACAGCGGTGGTTTCCATTTTTCCACAGCCAAGACACAGGTGGTCCACTTCTGTACAAAACATGGTATCTTTCCTTCTTCAGAGGTGCTTTTGTACGGCCTGATTTTGCTTGTTTCCAACACTGTCCAATTTTTAGGCCTCTTGTTCGATTATAAACTCTCTTGGAGGAGTCATATTCAGCTCCTGAAATCTCACTGTGTAAGGGATCTGAATCTTTTGAAAACATTTAGTGGTTGTGACTGGGGTGCTGATAAGTCACCCTTCTTTGACTGTTTCATGCCCTGGTCTGTAGCAAGCTTGACTATGGCAGTGTAGTTTATTCTTCTGCTAGGCCGTCTGTGTTGAAACTGTTAGCGAGTGTTCACCATGCTGGTATTCGTATTGCGACTGGGGCTTTTCGCACGAGCCGTGTTGTCAGTATGTGTGCCGGGGCTGGTGAACCTCCTCTACATTACAGGCAGTTTCCTGTGGGGTGCTGGTGCATTCTGACTTTTTACACCTTCACCACAATGCTTTTCTCCATCCGCCCCATGATTGGTTGTACTCAGCTAGGCCACGTTCTCCTCAGCCAGCATCTGTCCGCTTTGCTCATGCCCTGGAGCGGTATTACACACCTCTTTGTGTGTTGCCTTTTCCTCACCATGAACAGCTATAGATAACAATGCAGGTTGAGGTGCGCCTCGACCTTGCGGAATTTTCTAAAATGACCACTTCTCCTGTTGTTTACAAGGGTCTTTTCCTTCATCTGTTGTCTTTTGTGTTCCATGGTTTTATTTGCTTTTACACTGATTGTTCCAAATCAGATACCTCGACTGGATGCGCCTTCATCACTGGCGCTTCTCTGTATCTTTTTGGACTTCATCCATCTTGCAGTATTTTAACTGCAGAGCTTTCTGCTGTTTTCAAGGCTGTGTGTTTTATCAGCAGGGGGTTTCACTGTAAATGCCTTGTGTGCTCTGATTCGATCAGTGCTTTAACAGCCATCAGTTCTGGCTCCACAGCTCGCCCATTTCTTTCCATGATCTGGGAGAAGCTGGCGGGGGTTTTACATATTGGTGTTCACGTCATCTTCCTGTGGGTGCCAGGGCATGTGGGAATACCTGGCAATGAAACAGCAGGTATAGCCGCTAATGAGGCGTGCAGCCTTCCACCCTGCGATCCTCATGTCCCTGTGTGCCATGCGCTGTATGTAGTCCGTGGTCTTGTCTGGCATGCTTGGCAGCGGGAGTGGACTTCTCTCGCACTGTCCAACAAGCTACGGGCAATCTCCGACTTGCCTGTTTGCACTCATCCTGATGTTTCATGCACCCGCGGGGAAGATGCTATGCTTTCTCAACTTTGCATCTGGCACACTTGTCTGACACACAGATATTTGATTCGTGGTGAACCCTTTCCCGAGTGTGATGCCTGTGGCGCTCCGTTAACTGTCTGGCACATTCTGGTGGAGTGTCGCAGGTATGACCAGGCTTGTCGCACTTTTAATGTTCCTGACGACCTACGGCGAATGCTTTGTGATGGGAGTACTGCTGTGAGCGGCGTATTCCCATTTTTACTTGCGATGGGTCTTTTTAATGTGTTGTGATTTGTTTTTTATTCTTGTGTTGTTGCTTGTGTTTGTTCCTTTTTGTTTGTTTGTATTGTGACTGTCCTTTTGCCTACTGTAGAGGTTTTTAATCTGTTTTTCCCAGGCTTTCGTTTTTGCCTCTTGTGGAAGTTTTTACCTTTTTTTTACCCAACCTTCCTTTTGCCTCCTGTGGAGGTTTCTATTGTGTTTCGGACTTAACAATTCCTGTGGGTGTTAATGACCCCGCCGTCGAGTGCCCAGCAATTCCACTCATTCACTCGCCATAGTTTCCACACAATGCTGTTTCAGAATTAGTAAAAAAAAAAAT
>NQII01001569.1:283851-296219 GCA_002778355.1 Clitarchus hookeri
CCCCCCCCCCCCTTTTTTTTTTCTCTGATTGGTTGAAATTTCAAATGTATAGGAAACCCTCCATTGAATATTACACACTACCAATTATGAAAACGTCCAGCAGATAACCAATTCTTCCATAGAATCGTCTATACAAATGGCCATGCAAGCGTGCCTGGAATCTTCTAAAGAGTCTTCAGTTGCACATGGGCTTAACATGGCAACTTTAGTAAAGTCATTATCAAGTTGTATCAATTAATATAGATATTGTGACCAGTGTGTTTGTTATTTGCTTACAATGGTAAATCAATAAGAATTAAATGTAATTAAAATTTAAACAAAATCCATAGATGAAGTGAAAAAATTAACGATTACTGATAAGTAGCAATTACATCTTTTTTGGTATATGTAGACTACAAGTATAAATTACTCTTTCCTACATGTAACTCATACAAGTAAAAATTACTCAGAAAGTAATTGTTACATGTAATGTGATAACTTGTAATTTGTTACATGCCATGACTGCTCATGACATAGTATTTAGTGAACTTAACATTTTGACATGGCAGGGAAATGGGAGATCTCAAAGAAAACCCACTGACTTGCTACATTGTCTAGAACAATTCCCACTTGTGAAAATACAGTGAGAAGAAACAATTATGTTCACTATGAATACCTGTCTGTTAGCTGATTTTTTTTTCCTGTAGTGTTTGTTTTCATATAAGTTTTTATCTGTACCATTGTAGCTTCCTTGTTTACGTAATGATTTCATGATAATTGTACATCAGAACAAGACAGTACGAGAGCAAGACAATATGTTCCATAGGGTACTGTTTCTTTTGTAATAATACAAGTACCGTTTGAGATATCATTAATCTGGTACGTGACAGCTCAATGATAAATGTACCATCTTACACTAACGCGTCAAAAGTAATGGGATACCTCCTAATATCGTGTCGGACCTCCTTTTGCCTGGTGAAATGCAGCAACTCGACGTTGCGTGGACTCAACAAGTTGTTGGAAGTCCCCGGCAGAAATATTGAGCCATGCTGCCTCTATAGACATCCATAATTGCGAAAGTGTTGCCGGTGCAGGAGTTTGTGCACAAACTGACTTCTCAGTTATGTCCCATAAATGTTTGATGGGATTCATCTCGGGCGATCTTGGTGGCCAAATCATTCACTGGAATTGTCCAGAATGTTCTTCAAACCAATCGCGAAGAGTTGTGGCCTGGTGACATGGCACATTGTCATCCATAAAAATTCCATCGTGGTTTGGATACATGAAGTCCATGAATGGCTGTAAGTGGTCTCCAAGTAGCTGAACATAACCCTTTCCAGTCAATGATCGGTTCGGTTGGACCAGAGGACCCAGTCCATTCCATGTAAAAACAGCCCACACCATTATGGAGCCACCACCAGCTTGCACAGTTCCTTGTTGACAACTTGGGTCCATGGATTCGTGGGGTCTGCGCCACACTCGAACCCTACCATCAGCTCTTACCAACTGAAATCGGGACTCATCTGACCAAGCCACGGTTTTCCAGTCGTCTAGGGTCCAACCGATATGGTCACGAGCTCAGGAGAGGCGTTGCAGGCGATGTTGTGCTGTTAGTAAAGGCACTCGAATCGGTCTTCTGTTGGCATAGCCCAGTACAGCCAAAGTTCGCCGCACTGTCCTGACGGACACGTCCGTCGTACGTCCCACAATGATTCCTGCGGTTATTTCACGCAGTGTTGCTTGTCTGTTAACACTGGCCATGCTGCGCACACGTCGTTGGTCTCGGTCATTAAGTGCAGGCGGTCGGCCACTGCGTTGTTCATGGTGGGAGGTTATGCCTGAAATTAGGTATTCTCGGCACACTCTTGACACTGTGGATCTCGGAATGTTGAATTCCCTAACCATTTCCGAAATGGAATGTCCCATGCGTCTAGCTCCAACTACCATTCCGCGTTCAAAGTCTGTTAATTCCCGTCGTGCGGCCATAATCACGTCAGAAACCTTTTCACATGAATCACTTGACTACAAATGAAAGCCCAACCAATGCACTGCCCATTTATACATTTTGTACGCGATACTACTGCCATCTGTATATTTGCATATTGCTATCACATGACTTTTGTCACCTCAGTGTATATCTTCTCAAATGCAACATGTCTGTGTCGAAATAACACACACACGACTTATAGAAGTCTCTTGATTGCACTTTTTATAAAATGTTAAAATGAACTACTTTTCATGATTTGCTGCCAACATTACTGTAGACATGCCACTCATTGTTTACAAAGAAACTACAAGCAGGGATTTTTCCAAAGGGAAGTTTTGGAACTGCTCAGTTAGCCACAAAACTACTACACGATACATCAGGGCTATTCAATTAGTTTTTCCTCTGAGCCACTTACAAATAATTACTATGCCTGATATGCCACACTCAATTGTTTTAAAGTCGTAGCTCAACTTATACACAGTCAATTTATTTATGTGAAGCTTTAATAAATGCGTTAATATATAATTTTATTACAAGTTTCACGTGGGTGATATTTACAGTCAACATTAAATTAAGTAACTGTACTGAAAAGTGTACACGTGCATGTGTGTGTGTGCATGTGTGATGGCTGATAAAATATTTATCAGTGGGCCAGTCTAATGAATCAAACATACCACATGTGGCTCATGAGCCACTAATTGAATAGCCCTGGTGTACATGTTGCCTTGAAAAAATTGTTTTGCCCATAGTTATAAAACATTTTCTTTGATATGTACTACTATGAGATATTACAAAAATTCTGGTGTCTGTACTAAAATTTTAAGGATACCTCTATAATTTTTTTTACAGTGCGAGTAGTTACAATCCTTGGTAAAGAAAAAGCTATTGAATACTTCAAGAAAACTCAAGAAATTGAAGCAGATGGTGGTATGTTAATAAAGGTAAGTAGATTGTAAATTTGTACTCTAAATAAAATTGCATCTTCTTGGCTATACCTCCAGGCACTAGTTCTTTATTTTGCAAAATCTTTGGTTATGTCCCTTTTACAGAGGTTTTTGTGATATTACCTTAATTATCTTATTGTAAATTTTGAATTTTTGTTATATGTCATAAATAGAGCTCATCAATACACAGTGTCACGTTTGTTGTTTTTCACCCGGTCTTCTACCCGTTCTCTCAGGCCCGAAAGATAGCTCAGGTGTTTGCTATTATGACCTTTGCCCTTGGGGGGTGATGCCGCTGTGCAGTCAGTTATTATTAGAAAGTCTCTCCACTCTTATTCCGTTAGGAAGGTTTCAGAAATAGGGTACAATGGTTCAGCCCCAGGGTAGTCAGGTTCGAGCTGTTCCCTTACAAAGTCATCTCCCAGGGGTGATGCTGGATGGGATCTGGCTTATGCCCATTGCTGGAAGAGCAACTTCCTTACCTGCATGCGCACCTCTGCTCAACCAGATACACTTGCCGCCAGTCCGAGTTCACCTCCCCCCAGCTGATGGACTAGAGATAGGCTTGATGTAGCTCCTGCCGCGCTTGTCGGGATGGCCGGCAGCATTCCAGTATAGAGTCAGGGAAAGAAGATCACAACTTTGACAAGAACCATTACAGTGAGTGTGGTGAAACTAGTCTGTTTATTCACTGGATGTCCCTAGCCACCATGTCCACGGAACACTTGCCCTCGCTCCAAGATCTGGGGAACGCCTACTGTTCTATCCTCAAGAACTTGGAGTCTTACGTGCCTGCTACTGCCTGTTACTTCAGCCTACTGTACCTCACTCTCCAGGTGGACCATGAGAACTGCAGTCTAAAGTACTGCTCTTGGATTAACCAAGTAACACTGCTTCTCCTGAGTGAACTGACGAGACTACCTTCCCAGATGAACCGTGTAACATTGATCTCGGTCTAGCATCCCCCCCTCCCCACCACTCTTTTTTATGACTCTCTCCAACACAGTTTCTCATTCTAGTCTGATTTTTGGGATTGTCTCCAATTCATTTGTTCTAGATACCAGCCCAGACAGTTATCAATCTTATTCTGGCTCTAATGCCAAGGGCAGGACCATGGTTCTCTGGGCTCGAATGTGTCTGATGACGTTGATGAGTTGGCATACACTGGACATGCTATGATCTAAGAGGCGGGGTACCAGTGTTTGGCTTTAGGATTAAGTACATTAGTACTGAAGCTTCTTGAGCTAGGTGGCGGAGCAGAGAGCAATAATGTGAAGGTTGTAAATGAATGCAGACTAGGCAGAGGCATGGTTGTCCTTGGTAGGAGTCCCCATCCCTTATAAAGTCCTGGGCCCACAGGGCATCAGGCATCAGCAGAATCAGCCCCTTACCAATCAGATGGTAATTGCAGCTATTTGGCAGGCTATTGCCAACACACAAGCGTCGACGTTGTCCAGTTGCGGGTACTTCCCTGAGTCAGTTACACGGGACTCTTGTCCACTTTCTTATGCTTTTGCCTTGTGCTGCACTTCTTTTTTTTAATGTCTTTCTGACTCCTTTGCACACACATACACATTATATTTGTTACCGCAGATACTGACTTACAGCTACTGAACTGCTCAAAAATCTTTTGCATCAAACAAAAAGTCATGAATGTTCCAATGTTATCACTTGGAATGCGTTTCTAAAATAATGTTTACGTAATTTTCTAGCATTTTTGTCTGAATGTATGTGTCCCACTTGACTGTTGTTCACTTTTGGTGCGCTGTCTCTGTGACAGACGAATGTCAGCTTGTTATTATTCAGCAATGCGGAGACTGGTAGTGAGAGTTTGACTGCAGAAGTGTTCGGATCATGTGCCACGGCCCACAATAACAAAGTTTCAGTGCGCTAGGATTGTTTCTCCTGCACAAAGTGGTGTTGTACGATGTACAATTTCTGTAACTGTGTGTGTCACAAAGTGATATTTAGGATCTGGAGTCGATACAGAGAGAGTGGTACTGTTAATGATCGACCATGATCTGGTCGCCCGAGGGTCACAACACCTACTCAGGACTGCTATGTGAGAATTTGTGCATCCCGGAGTAATACCTCAACAGCAAGGGAGATACAAGATCGTCTTCGAGAGGGAGGCCTGCGTGCTAGGAGACCCATGAGACGCCCTTATCACAACAGACAACATAGGCAGAATTGCTTACAATGGGCATGGGTTCATCAAGAGTGGACATCTGAAGAATAGTCCCATGATCTGTTCACTGATGGGACGAGGATTAGTTTTAGGCCAGATACCAGAAGGCTAAGGGTGTGGAGAAGAGGTGCACAGGAAAGGCGTCGTGCTTTGCAAGGAGTCCATGCATACCGAGGTGGAGGAATCCTGGTCTGGGCAGGAATCGTGCTTGGACGTTGAACGCATTCAGCTCGTATTGAGGACACAATGACAGCTCGGTGGTACATCGCAGATGTCCTTCAGACTGTTGTGCACCCTTACCAACAGGCATTTGGTGAAATGTTTCTGCTAGGGGATGATAATGCCCATGCACACAGTGCTAGAGTCGTTGATCACTACTGTCAGCAAGCCGGTATTCAAAGAATCAATTGGCCAGCAGTGAGTTCAGCCATGGACTGTAGAGAATATGCCTGGGACCTTCTGAAAACTGCCATTCAAGCTTGCCATCAACAACCTAACAATGTACAGGGGCTGATATTGGCAGTGCAGACAGAATGGTACAATTTGTCACAAGAGCGAATGGATAACCTCATTCTCAGTATGTCTCGATGCGTAAAGGATGTTGTGAGTTCTCGAGGAGGTCACACACAGTATTGATCCATGCGGAGAGTTACAATAAAAGAAAAGAGAGCAATGGTGTTTCCCAAACAAATAGACAGCTAGTGTATTTGATTTATTATGATACAAAATTAAACTTTTTGTAATATTTGTGTTGTTTTGTCACACATGCATTTGCAACATGCTTGCATAAAGGGAAAATGTTATGTTGTGAAATTTTTGGTATAATAAATCTCTGATGCAAAACTTTTTTTTGAGCAGTTTATATGCATTCCCTTTAATGCACAATACCACAGATTCACACATCGCACTGAATACTTAAGACAAAGATAACATACCTACATGACATGAAAGTCATGAAAAAGTAATGAAATGGCATTTTGGTCACGGAAGTCATGAAAATGTTATGGATTATAATCTCGAATATAGAAAATTTTAAAATCTGATATCTTTTGATACACCAAGATTGTTTGTAACATCTGCAGTGCAATCTTTATCTAGGGTTTTTCAGTGTACCTCCAGAAATAATTACATTATGCATACAGACAAACGACTGTTAAGGACTTTGCTTGTAGACCTAATAAAATATGATAACCTAACCTCAAACTTTTTTAGATTACGGCTGAATACAATTTTTATTTTAAAGGACTATAAAATGCATGGATAATAATTTTGGTATTTTAAATAATGTATAAGTTAAATTTGAAATTCATATTTGTCTTGCATTAATACATTTTGCAAATAAAATCAAATTTATGTTAGGTATTTTTTTACTAAAAATGAAACTGTCATCTGTTGTTAAAAACTGACAATAAGACAAGTATACAAACACAGGTATGAAAATGCTGTGTGTTGAGATTTAATTGCTTTGTTGCTAAGTGTGTTGTAATGAGTGATATATGAAGCCCGTAACTAAACAGTAAACATGATTTCTCCTCGGCACTCTTAATTTACAAAATCAGCACCAAATGTTACTACAAGACACCTGTTCAGCTTCTTTGAATATCAGGAGTTCATTGAAGCTCCCATACCAGTGCCAAGTTCATTGGTCTGGTAGGTCCTACGTTAATCTAGTACAGTTATGACATCAAATTTTGAAACTTGACCAATTGGAAAGACAAATCAGAGCAAACCAACTGAAAGAAAATGATACGTCCAATCAAGACCTAGTGTAGGATTCAAAGGTAAATCTGAGAAACAGAAGAAGAAAAAAGTCTGAAAGATTTGTGGATGAACAAGAGCATAAAAAACCCACAAGTGTCCAAGCTAACCACGCAAACAATTAATTTGCTCCAGCATAATTTTTTCATACAGCCTCCACCATTATTGTTACAATAACTTTGTGTACAAGCTCCTAAGAAGCCAAGTACAGCTTATTTATGTGCAAAATTAACTGTTAACCAATTTGTGCTTCCGTATAACCACTCACCTGAAAATAATCTTGAAGAACCTAAACAGCAAGGGGGTAGTACAGTGAGCTATCAACTAAAATAAAATAAAAATGTCTCGTAACACTGACTCAATGGGGATGTCATCTTCAACACCTTTTCAATATCTTGAAAACAATAAGATTGGGGAACCAAATCAGTTTGATGCACAAGTCATGCTACAAGATGATTTTGATGTTCTGTTAAATGCTGGTGTTTGTCTGTATCCAGAAATTAAATTGAATATCTGCGCAGTAATTTAGTGCTTAACACTACTTGATAATGTTGAAATAAAATTCATAAATGAAGATTACTACATAATATTGAAAGCTGTGATGTACTTACACTGAAGATCCTAGGGGTAACTTCATGCAAGCCCAATAGTTGTGAGTATACGGACTATTTTACAGTAGAAGGTCTTGGGAATCAAAAATAGCTTCAGAATTAATTATATGTGGCCTAGCTAAACAACTTATTATTAACACTGAATTCATGACTAGGTTCAGAGTAGTTCTTAATTCTAGAGAATGGCAGATACTAATCATTCAGTGTGCAGAATGCTTTACTACCAGAGAAATTACAGACATCGCATAGTTTCATGGGACTGTTAAAAAATGCTTGCTGTCAAGGGCCAGGTTGTCATAAACATTATGCCCTAATAAAGTTGTAATATGTCACTACATCTGCACTGGACTTTCTCCATCTATGAGAGTAATATTTGTAAGCAAAAAATATTCAAAAATAACTTGACAGCCATTCTTCTCTGATCCTCAACTTTGTTACTTTTCTGTTTAGGATCAATCATCATTTTTTTATTAATGTAATTTGGATTATGCAATGCAATCACTATCACGTGTTTGTATACTGCCTTAGGGGAAGAATATTGTGTCTTTGGCAGAGCGTGTGTGTTGCCGACATCCTAATCATTTCACTGTGGAGAGATTTGGGTGGCTCTTAACATCAAAGTTGTGAGAGCAGATGAAAGGTGAGGCTAGGTGAGTATGGAGCAGCGCCGGAATGAAAAAGCGTGGGAAACAGGAGAACCTCGAGAAAACTCGCTGATCAGCGGCATTGTTTGGCGCGATTCCCACGTGCGAAAATCCAGGAGCAACCGTGCCGGGAGTCTAACTTGGTTTGCCCAGTTGGGAGGCAAGTAATATAACCATTACACCACCGTGGACATTTCATTGTCTTTTTGAAAGTCATCTGCATCTTATTAATATGGTAATTAATGATCTGAAGAAGCCAGTAATGATCAACAGAATTATAAAATCTATGTTTTGTCAAGAGGAACTACAATTTTTGAGTCACTTAAAATCTCTGTAAATCGCAAGAAAATCCTGGTAAATCACAAAAAAAATCTCATGATATCCCTAGAAATATTGGAAAATCGTTACAAATCTAAAAAATTCTACAGAAAAACTGGAAACTGAAAAAAACCTAAAACTATCCATGATTCCTAAAAAAATTTGTTTTAATTATTAAAAAAATTAAGGTTCGAAAGAAACTTAAGATATTGCAAAACATATTAAAATTCTATTAATCTAACAAAACCATGTAGACAGAATTTCGCAAAATTATAAACGTTGAAAAAATTATTGTTGCACAGAAATACAAGGATAATCACCTAATAAGTATTACAAAAAATACATCAATGCAACCTTTGAATACAGTTCGCAGACTAATCACGATTTTTCTATACTACACAAAAGTTCCTGTTCCTGAGAATTGGTTACAAGACTATAGGAGTTGCAGAAGCTGTGTTTGTTCCCCTCCGTGTTTAGCCGACCTTCCCAAGGTATGATAGGCTTTTATTATTATTACTGTGGTACAAATTGCCTTGAGAAACGTACAGCCAGAATGTGATTTCGGTATCAAAGAATTTAACATCCAAACCAGAAAGTGCCGAATATTCGTAGTAATTCTATTAAAATTCAAGGCATACCCAAGATTCACACAAAATTCATCGCGCCAAAATTTGTTTTGCCGCAACGTAAAACACCACCTTAATGTTGACAGAACAGAAAGTAGGTAATGTTTTTACAAAAATAATAAAAATATATTACATTAACAGCAACATTAATAAATTATGGTTCACATGTTACAAAAAATTACTCTTGTCAAAACAATAGACGTTTTTCTGTGTTCACGTCCAATTCCTTCACATTCGTGCTTCTCTAAGCAACATACTCCGTCGTTAATAACCTTGCTGTCGACGAGATGCTAAGCCCTACCTACCTCCACCATGCTCTTTGCTTAACTTACTATGTCGTAGACACATGACTGTAATGTTGCATTAATAAAAACTTTTTTTTGTGTTGGAAATTATAAATTCATATTTGCGGATATGAGAACAGTATTACAAGTTAATTGCTATACGTGGTATTTATTTTGAGAGAAATCAGTATTGATGTTTTATCTTCCCTTGTTATTACATTTTTGTATTTATCACTCCTCAATATATATATATTTTTTTTACTTGTTAATGGCCACAAAGCACACAAAACTGCAATAAAATATTGCTCTAGTTAGTATTGTCATTAACCTACACTTCAGCAACAAATGGATGGTTGTAAAAGGGGTGGAAGGGGTAGAAGGGGGGACAAGAGCCAAATGACTTTCCCGGTTGGTAGTCGGAAGGTGCTAGGGGTCAGCAAGGTTTAAAACATCAAAACAAAAAAAATATTCTGCAATACTCTATTAACTCCAAAAATAAATATTTATAACACTAAGTGAATGAATTTAAAAAATGTTTTTATGTAATATATTAAAAAATAGGAGAGCATCTTCTACGTCTTTTGTGTTTATATGGTTTATTCTTTGCAACCCTAAAAATGTGCATCTTTATAGGCTTATCTTTTCGATAACCCAAGCGCTTACAGTGACGTGTCTAATAATATAACATTACAGTAAAGATTTCATCGTACAGGAAATACTTGCTGATAATAGTACGTGTTGTTTGGGAAGATCACCATTGAAGACTGCGGCACATGCGTTATTTGTTTTTTTTTGGCAAAGAGACTGTGAAGGTATACAGAACATTTTAGGTCTTTTAAAATTTAAAGTGGTAAGAATTCCCGTTATTATATTGTAAAGTTGCATACGTTTCGGACGTTATGTTTTTAATGATGCAGCCTCGTGTTAGGCGCCATGTTTGTAGTGATGCAACTGCGTGTTACTGCCGCCATATTTGTAGCATTCTACGTCTGGGTATGACTAATGGAAATTATTCTTGGTTAGCTCAGTGGTAGAAACTTGAAACTCCATAAAAAGGCACCAATTAAATACAAAATAAGGTACTCAAGTTCCGGTCTATTATTCTTTACTTTTATGTATTAGAAAGATGCGACAGTTCACATACAGTGTTCAGGTAGGCCGAGTATGAACAGGTTTCACCGATACACGAAGTAGAGAGCAGCGCCATAGTCGTTATTCGAGTGTTCTTGTCTTAAACTGGCATTGCCTGAGTAACTAGCGACCTCCCACACCGGGGGAGAAATCAACGAGCAGGATTTAGTTGCCGGTGTGGGAGCTATTGCCACGCCCGACGCGGCCTCGGCGAGTCACTGGGTGTCGCTGGAGCACTGAGTGTCAACTGCCCGGCCGTTGTTCGTTATCTGTCCGTTTGGATGGTAGGCACTCTGTATATTACGTCGCTGCGTGCCTACCCCCACTCCTCGCCGCAAACAAAAGGATGGCGTGGGCCGGCCTCTCTTTCCCACGCTATTCCAAACTGCGTAGCCCGCCAAACTGCACCGTCAGTTAAAGGTAATCAAACTTCTAGAACAACAATAACTGTCGATGCAGTTTGGAAAAGCTTCTAATCTAATGATGACGCTAACTGAAACTAAGATTTCGTGAAACGGCAACCGGATGCCCGATAAACAAACTCCCACGGCTTTAATTTCAAATCCAGATAAAATATTACGAAGCTTAGCAAAACGAAAGAAAATGAACCGCGTATCCCGATAACTAATCAATTGCATCGTTACAATATATTGATCTGACTTGAAGTAATGCTGTGGGAATACTGTATTCTTTCTGTGTTCATTATGTTCATTATGTTGGGAAAAACTAAAATCTTAGCTGGGTGTACAGCCGTCAGAATTTTGAGCGAGGCGATTAGAATGAACAAAAATACAATAAAAACTCATGAAGTTAAATAACAAGTTTATCCTGCATTAGAAGCTAAAATGATATGGTTGGAAACACCACCTACTTTAGGTAATAGGAACACACAACTATAGGAGTAATCTAGGGGTAATCTGCCTCTGACTTGACCCCCTTGAGTATGGGATGATGAAACTTCTTTGCGAGTAGTAGGTGAACAAAAAACTTCTGAGAGTCGGTTCTGCTGCTGTGATTTACGTGTTGTAGAAACTTTACTATTAATATAATGGTTAAAAAAAAAATTATATATATATAGATATATATTGCTTTTGGTTTTGTTACTGGGTGCCTTGTCAAATCAGACAGTAACCCATAATGACACATTCAAAAAACACTTCAAATAGCTAATAGGACACAACACACAACACACAACAACACTACCCAAATAAAAGAATTAATTGAAAGTGTAATTGTATTTAATTAGATATCTAATCAGAAAAAAAATTAGAATTTGCTGTAATGTGTATTAAAGAAATCAACTTATAGTGTGCCTTAATAAAGTGAATGAATTACTGAAGAATATTATTTGGATAAATTTCCCCACACCCTTCCTTACAAACTTTTATTAAGGGAGGAAAGAAAAATCAAAAACTAAAATATCCTCCTTCAGTTGCTATATCAAAATTAATACAATTTTTAATTATCTGTATGGTGGCAAATCTTGACTATTTAAAAAAAATTTCATCTTTGATAAAGTTGATTATTGTTTGAAATAGTTCAAAGAAACTAAAACTTTTCTTTAAATCAACTAAACTCGGTCTGAGAATTTGAGACGTTATACAAACTGCCTCTCGGTAAAATTAGACCATCTTTAAATTAATTCCAACTTAAACAAATTCAAATGGTAATCTTGGCCGTGAAGGAAATGTGTGACCTCAAGCAATCTGGAGGCAGGCTTACATCTCTGCGACCTCACTGCAGCCGAACCCAGTCACGTAGTTCAGGATGACGTTAGTCATGGTGCTTAGGGCACGCCACATCCTTTGGGATGCATCGGCAGCAGGCGTGCAAGTACCGGGGAGGCAAGCGCCCGGCCATGAATTCCATGGCCGGGCAAAGCATAGGTGTTGCCCCCC
>NQII01001569.1:296226-348624 GCA_002778355.1 Clitarchus hookeri
CCAACACATAACATCAGTTTAAATTGACTGAAAGATCAAGATGTAAGAACACCCTTAGGGAGTGTTTCATCTGATGCAGTGTCTTCACTGCGAAGCTGAGTACCTTATGTGACAATTTCTTGTCTGTTTGTTAGCTTGTTCTTAAAGTAAATAAAGAATTTTCGATAAGTAGACGGGCACATGAAATACCTTTTCCGGTTCTCTTATATAAAATTCATGTTTCGCGGTACTGGGAAATATTATTGTAGTGTGTGTAAGGTGAGTAAATGTTTCTGCTTTGCGCAGTAGCGTATGCTCCCTTCTCCCTTGTCTACCTGGCCTTGTAACGTCACTGCCTCTTTCCACCTGCATTCCTTGCAGGGAGCTTTCCATCATCCCATGAGTCATGAATAGAGGTGCGTCATAGTATAAACATCCAAGATACTTTGCGAATCGCACTATAGAACGAAATGAGATATTGGTTTATTGGTAGTGTCGCGAGTGGCTAAGCGTAAGTGCATTATGTGATGGCAAAATGTTAGTGTTCAAGCAGAAAATTCATAACATTATTTATTTTTCACCGCGTGCCAATATGATTCAGAGAAGCATCAACAACTATTTCTTCAACAGTTCAGCCCAGTCCTGAAGTTCATCACAACAGCCGCCTAAAAGCAGTGCAGGACAGAGACAATGACCCTAAAGAAGAGTTGGATTCCTTTGACTCAGGTAAAAGGACTGTCGAGCATTCTTAATTCAGTACTGCCACCATAAATGTTAACTGATAACCCTCAGTTTAGGTTGAGAGGTATGAGCGGCTCTTAACATCTCAGGTCTTGAGAGCCAATGAGGATGAAGTGAGGTAAATATGGAGCAGCGTCAGGAGACAGGAGATCCCTAAGAAAACCCACCAACCTGCGGCTTCATTCCGGCACAATTCCCACATACGAATCTCCTATATAGCGATCTGGCTGGGAATCAAACCCTGATCGCCTTGGTGAGAGGCGCACGCTCTAGCCGCTCGATCACCGCCACTTCCCCCCCTCCCGCAGTTAGAATGAGACATACGTATTAGGAATAAAATATAGCCTGTTTGATTTACCGTAAGAAAGTTTGAAATGAACACATGTTTTAAGCAGTTAATAATACAGTCCAGACTTCATGTGATCTCGAAAACATATACAATACATGTTTATAATTAAAGATTCATTACGTTGGTACGTTTATATTTTCGGCTCTGTATGATAACTCTATTTGAGTAGGCATAGTTAAAAAAGTCGCTATGAATCTACAAATAATTTAACAGGAAGTTATTAAGAAGAGCTGTGTATCAATCTGGTCCCCGACTGTACAGGGCGTCTATATGCCTACTTGGCAGCCATGAGTTCGTGAGCTCGTATCCCAAATGTCATAAGCGTTCTTACCATAAATACCTATTAGTAGGATAAGTTTAATATGTATGTTGCAGCATCTTTAATCGTTCAAGAATTTTGATAACTAACTGCGATTGAAATAAGATTCATAAGAGTATTTTTATAACAAATGATAATGTTTTCCTTGATACTGTTATTTTTAAGCATCTTCACTGACTTATTCTGCAGTGTTTGCATTTCAAACTTATTCAAATCAATTGATGTCCTCTTGCAATGTCATTGCAAATTCTAAGAAGGATGTCAAGTTCGTTAAAAGTATTTCAGTAGTTCATGCGACTCAAAGATGAAATTGTATCACAGGGTGTTGACCTGGCTCAACAACATGAGGGAGAAAATGTTAATTTTTTGGGATGTTGCTAATCACAAAACCACGTGAATCATCATTTATATAAACACAGGTTTTCTAGCTTGCGGAGCAATAAATTCTGGTTCAAGTTCTGGATAAGGCATGAAAGTGAACATTTTGACGTCTGAATTTGACATGCCACAATGCACATGATATTAAACATGTGCGTAACAAATAACATATGTTTTTAAAGTAGTGGCTAGCCTACTGAAATGTGGTTCAAAGGGACGTTAGTTCACACTCCACCTTTGCAAAATCGCAGAAGATTTTAAAAATATAATGGGCAACATGCCAATGTAATAAATATGGTTCTATTGGATTCTAATACATCTATAAAAGTATACATGCATCGTTTTTTTGCATAAAAATCAGTGTACAGCAAGTTATTTTCAATTTAAAGTATCTAATTACGTGGCGATAACACTTCGTAGGTACAATATTGGTACAAAAATGGTTGAAAAACTGCTATCAAGAAAAACATACATGTTGCCCATTGTCGGGTTCTCTGTGACGAAAACAGAGGCATGTAAAAAGTTGCATAGCGCACCTGCGTAAATTTTTTCGTCTTGTTATTGCAAAATATTTTTTCTTTACTATGTGAGAAGCATTTCTATATACATTTAATAAAATTTTGCCCAACTTTGTCCAGGCGACTTTTTTTTTTTACAGTCGGGTAAAATTAATTTCATTATTGTGTCAATTTATCACATACACACACACACATGTACAATAATTTCCCTTTACATGTAAATGTAATTTGCTTCCTTTACATCTATGGGAATTTCACCTCAGTTTGTTACAGTGATACTTCCACACAATAAAGTTGGTTTTGTGAATGAAGTTATCAGTTCTGCATTTATGCTACAGACACTATATACTTGGGGGGGTTCTTCTACTCTTGCTGAAAACGCACTGAAGGAAAAAGATATGGTTGATCAATGAAAAATGTCATCCTCAAAATACATTTTCTTTCCTACCAGAACTGACGGAGCTAATCGTGGAAGGGGAGCACGACATCAGTGGTTTAGCAATTATGAATGGCTTCACTATGATAGTGTAAACGATAGTGTTTTGTGCTTCGTTTGGCATGTAACATGGTCGGAAAGGAAAACAGGGTGTGGTATAGTGATGCAGAACTAGCTTTCATTTCTGTAGGTTTTCTCTCCTAGAAGGATGCTGCAGCAACATTTGCAGGTCATCAAAAGTGTTCATTCCACAAGAAATGTTCGCAGCTGATAATAAGTAGAGAAAATTCTGTTCCGATGCTCGTGTGAGGGAGCAAAGAAAAGCTCAAATGTGCTTATTTGCTATGATTAGCTCTATACGTTATTTAGTGCGATCTGGAAGTGCGTTACGAAGTCACGAAAGTTACACTGGGAATCTTGTCATGCTCTTACAAGAGAGAAAATCAGAAATTGATGAACTGGAGTTGTGGCTTGAAAAACGAGACAACTACCCGAGTCCGGAGATACAGAACAAAATAATTGAGATTATGTCTCACAAGGTTATGCGTGAAATTATAGCAGAAATTCAAATTACTCCATGGTTCTCTGTTATTGCAGATGGCACTGCTGATTGTGCTGGCCAGGAACAGTTCTCTGTATGTATTCGGTTTGTTCAGCCAGAAACTTTTGTAGTGAAAGAAGTATTTTTAGGATTATACAACCCTCACGATAGTAAAGGGGCGGCACTTTCTGCGGCCATTAAGGACGTGCTTTGAAGGAGCTGCTAATATGTCTGGAAGAGAGGAGTTCAAAAAAATTTTGAAAGTGTTCAGCCGAAGTCTCTTTATTCACACTGCTCAAACCATGCACTTGGCTTAGTCTTGCAAGAAGTAGCTCGCCTGAGAAGTGGAATTTGCGATGTCCTCTGCACAGTCAAAGACGCATCCAATGTCATTCTGGATTCAGCAAAAAGGAGAACAAAATACGAAGATATTGTTCAGCCTCCTTGCAAAAGTGGAGCGGGAGACGATGTGGTCACTGCAAAGCCTACAAGGTCTACTTCTTGTACTGTCTCCTATACGCTGGAGTGTGAGGGTAAAGTCACTGGAAAGGTTTAAGAAAGAATGCAAGAGTGTTCAAAGAACTTTGGAAGCTATCAATGATGAAAAAGGAGCGATTTCTGACGAAAGGAAGTCTGCTATCTGTGGGTGGATTGACAGGTTGAAAAGATTTGAAGCACTGTTCTTTCTGAATGTAAGTATCGAGGTGTTCAGTCCTTGCGAAGAACTGGCTCGGGCTCTTCAAAATCCCAGTACGACTGCTTCGAGTGCAAAACCCTCTGCTCTGTTGGTGATTAGAAAATTGGAAGAGTTGAGAACAGAAACAGATTTCAACAGAATCTACGAGCAGACAAATGAAACTGCTGAGGAACTTGAGTTTGATGTTCCAATGGAGCCCAGATAGAAAAAGTTGCTACAACGATGCATCTAGGACAGAGCCGCCATCCAAAATGCAGGCGAAAGACTATCTTAGACTAGAATACTACCAAATCTTAGATCTCCTTAGGAACAAGCTGTCGGCAAGATTTGAGCAGAGTGGGCTGGAACAACTATGTGAACTAGAAAGGTTCATCATGGATTCACTTCACTACACAAGTTGAATTAAGCACTAGACTCTGTGCCTTTGCAGAAGACTTCAATTTAGACAATCTCCTTACACAGTTGCAGCTGCTGAAGAATCTTCCTGGAAATGTCCCAGACACATGTGCAGCATTTGCTGAAAAGTTGGGTAAAGAGAGTGACAATGACACTTGCTTTGCTCGACCAAGTAACCCGACTCATGGTACTCATAATGACTGTACCTGCTTCATCTGCATCGGCAGAGCGTTCCTTCAGTGCACTTCGTCGTTTGAAGAAATATTTGCGCTCTTTGATGACCCAAAGACATCTCACTCGTTTGACTTTGCTGCATATCCATAACGACAGAACTGCATCAATGGGCATCAAGTCGGTTATGAAAGAATTTGTCTGCCGTAAGGACGAGAGAGAGTTTTTGGGAAAGTTTAAGTTGCATTGCTACTCTCCAAAACAAGAAGCATTGTTTGTGACTGCCCCATAATGTTTGTGTTGTGTTTTGCTTAAGCCACTCTGCATAATTATTTAAGTTAAGTAGTTTGTGTGTGTCATGTAATCATTCTCTCATTTTAACCAGCATTAAAGATGCTGTTTGCAGAAGCTCTGTAGCTGTCGACAAAAGAATTAGAATGTTTTAAAGTTATATTTCTGTTTTGAAAATATTTATGGATTGTAAATTAAATTAGTAGGGACATTTAAAAAAAAAAGCTCTGATAGCCATACATTGCAAAATGACAAAATACCGGACAAGGGAGGTTACTTCCTGTTATCTTGTAAGAAACAAATAGATTATTATATTAATACTGTGTATGTGATTACACCTAACCAACCATAGATAAGCTGTGTTTTAGCTTCTCTGACCTAAACTAGCACTCAGTAGTAAGGAGTTAGCATTCTTACTTGACAACAAAATGAAAAGGCCTAGAATCTCACTTTTTTTTTTTTTTTTTTTCTTTCAGAAAAAATTATTTGTGTGATGTCTTAAGCAATATCTATTGTGCTGATTTTGTCATGTTAATATGTGAATGTTTTTTTTAATCCACACAGAATAATGTATAATGATAATTGCTTTGTCATCACGTCAGGTCCGTCATAAAATGTAGAAAAAAATGTTATATATAAATGTGTTTCAGTTCAGGCACCATCATATATGGAAATAAGTATTTAAATCGCAGTATGTTCTGTTTCTCCCGATTGATTTTACAGTATTACTAATTTTGAGTGGACAAAGCTCCAGGTTTGATAAAGGTATATTTGTAAAATTGTTCACTAAAACAAATTTTATCATACAAAACATTACAAATTCTACCAGCGGTACATTCAATTATTCCGGGGGAGGACCTCCGGATCCCCCACTCTTTATTGGGAAGAACGGTAATCACTGCTTCGCCCCCTCATGAAATATTTGCTTTCTATGCACCTGGTCTGCAACTTTCACACTAATATTCCCTATAGTGAGCTCCTGTTTGGGTTTTCTTGCCCAAGTCCACGCTCCGTATCCTGACTTTCGACAACTGAATAAAGCTACAGTTATGTCAGTCTTGATGCCCTCAGAAACTGGAACTTTCTCCAGACACTCTTACTCCTTACAATGGTCGAACCAAAAAAGATGCAAAATAACGTATTATGCACGATAAGTCATCATTTGCGCATAACTGGAAAGGTTACAGACCTTACCATCGCGAGAGATAAAATTAGGCCTAAATTAACCTCCTAAGAGAAAAAATTGATCTATTGTGCTAAGTACTCATACAGATTAAATACAAAACACGTTGCCTAGGCAACCAAATCAATGAACATACAAAAAATCTTGCTAAGTCCTAGAAATGGAAGGGTGACATAACCTGAAATTAACCAAATAACAAAAATTTGCTAACAAAAATGAAAATTTAAATTAATTTTACAGGTTTAATTTTAATACTACTAAATTTTAGTTATGTATAAAATCATGAAAAAAAATAGTAAACATACTGAACTGTAATATTATATTATACTGTACTCGTTAGTGGGATCTGGCGCATTCACATGCCAAAGTCCTGTAACCAGCTTCGTGCCCCAGAAAAAGCATGATGCCACTTTACCGCTGTTCAAGTCATTAATATGTAAAAATAAATATATTTATATATTTAAGAAAATCGCAAATTGAAAATCCCAAAAAAATTTTAAAAACACAAAATTATTGGAAATCATTTAAAATTTTTTGAAAAAACAAAAATCATTAAAAATCATTGTAACTGTGAAAAATCACCAAAAATCACAAAGAAGCAAAAATCGGTGTACACATTTTAACCTAGTTGTTTCCCCCTCGAGAATGGTTAACTGCGAGACACTTGGCAGTGTGATCACAGCGGCAAAGCTGTGGTGTGCTCTATCCGNCCTAGTTGTTTCCCCCTCGAGAATGGTTAACTGCGAGACACTTGGCAGTGTGATCACAGCGGCAAAGCTGTGGTGTACTCTCAGTGTATCAAAGTGAAGCTGTGGGTTATCTTAGAAAGAATGCAAAAGAATGCCAGACATCATGAAACCATCATGCAAAGTAAAAAAGATTTCATTGTAGCTAGTAAAAACTGAACCTTAAATGTCAGCATCCAAATCAGGGAATTAGTTATTAACCTACAAAAAGAACAAGATGCCACCTGAAAATAAGTTGTGACAAGATTGACTTCTTTACCTTAAGAACGTAAAAATAATTTTATTTTTTGTTTATTCGAAGAGAGAGTATTTTATTACAATCATGCTAAAGTAGACTTTGAATGGTATTGGAAGCCAATCATACCTCAGAAGTTAACACAAGAGGTTGTTTATTTAATACATTCAGTTTTTGATTATACTGCAGCTAACAAGTTGTACAAAATTATCAAAAGATATCAGTTTTAGCCTAACATGCTAAAAACTCTGGTGTACCTGAAAAGAGCAAAAATATATTTGAAAATTCACAAGACCATTATAAGTTGAAATCTTAGAACCCCTGTTAATATTGAGGCGTGAAATATGTTTCTGTTGCCATTGATTTGTTTTCAAAATTAACACACATTGATCCCATTTTGCAAGCAAATGCAAAAACTGTCCTAAGTAAATTGAAGTTATTCATTAAGGAGGTAGGTCAACCTGCACATTTATCATCGGATACAGGCAGTAAATTCTCCAATGACACCGGCTAGAAGGAGCTGCGCAAGTTGCGAGTCATTCCCACAACCTCATTGGTGGACTCGCTCAAAACAGTTCAGTTGAGAGAAGAATGAAAATCTTGGTCACTATCCTATATATGCACGGTCATAACTTACAGCAGGGTTGGAGAGATAAGATAGATACATTTTGCAGAATTTAAATCACTTTGTGTATCACTTGTGTACCAACTGGCTTTACCCAGAAGGTATGTTTAATTTTTGACAGATTCTAATAGAATATCTTTCATATTAAAAGAAAACTGTTCACCTTCAGACAAATGCAATATAATGCAACTAAGGCCATATCATCCATCAAATATTGAAATGAAATAGGCGTAAATCTAGATGTTGCGAATTTATTATGTGGTGATGTATTCGTGCTTAATGGGTCTGTTTGAGAAATTGTTACAAAATTTTTACCAGATGCATGTAGATACATATATACAAACATACATGCATATATGCACATACATACATATATGTGCATACATATACATATACATACACATTACATACATATACATACACACAGTAAACAGAGAAAAATGTTTCATTTTGTAGAATGCTTGTGTGCTTATTGTTGTGTATTGTCCGCGCCATGGTTATCCTTGAAGCAAAAAAAATTCCAAAGTATTTCATGCTTATTGAATTGTGTGATGCAACTATTTAGCAGTACAATACTGTAATTATTGCACACGCCTCCTTGAATATGTGATTTTTTTTTTTCCTTGCGTACTTTATTTAACCTATATATTTTATATTACTTTGCTACAAGTTGAGCTCACTATAACACTGAGCCAAAGCCAAACATGTGGCAGAAGAAACAGTGCACAATGTTGCAACTGGCTGCTGAAGAGTGTTTCTTCTAACTCCTATTCACAGTACAGCAAGAGTCATCATCTTCAGAGATAAGCTAGCCCCCCTATAAATACATCTACATACTTTCCAACACTATGAATATATTGTACTTATCTATTGTAAGTTATCCAACGGTGATCCAAACTGAAAGAAAAATATCCTTTATTTTCATCAAGCAGATTAGGAAATGTTTTCTTTTGCTTTTTAGCCTACTTTCCGTGGGAAAGGTTGGCTTATGAAATCACCCAAACGTCCGTCTGGAAGTATGCCACCCCTCTCCCCATGTAACTTTTAAATCCCTGAACAGATTGTAATAAAATTTTGCGTGAATATGTTGCCACTAACAACCATCACGATGCAACCTTTTATAAAAACACTTATTCTGTAATTATAAAACTCTGATAGTGCAAACTTCTGAACGAAAATGTATCAATCTGCTATTTATGCTTCCTCATACCTCTACAGCGCTGCACATGAACCCCCCCGTTCCCCACTTTCACGGTCTATCACCACCCGACCACCTTCACGGTTAAAGTATATAAAGAAATGTACAATATTATAATGACTTACCCCAATTGTGGTTATTATGCAGTTTAACTGCATGCACTGTTAGTAACAGTGTTTGAGATAAATAAACACATACATTTAAAATGTTTGCATATTATGGTAATTACAAAATATGCTAATTATCCATCATTGTGCTTAAGTATAGTTATACACCAAAGACAAACACTGACATTTTATGCATTTCTGTGAGAAAGCTTAATGGTGTCGTCTTATTTTGTCAACTTCTGTTCATTAATACATTTAGTTGGAATAAAATTTAAGGTACCAACGTAAGAAACTGTATGAATTAACTTTGTTTCCTCACTGAAAATTGTTTTTCTTCTGAATTAATACCAGTTCAAGAATGGTCATTATTCAATAATATACATTTTTTATATAATGTATTTATTTATCAGAAAGTTGGGAAACCAGCACAATTTACAGTCGACTCCCTATTTACCGTTTTTCGGAGGACTGTCAAAAAATTTCCATACATCCGGGATTTCAGTAGATGAGGGTTCTGACATGTGCATTAATGAAATACAACTTGTAACCCTATTAGCCTTAATGCTGAGTATAATGAGAGCTGTACATTATCTGTGAATAAAGTTTAACTAACAAACCCAATAAAAATGGGAATTTAAATCAAATATTACTGTGTTAGTATTACTGTAAATAACCCATTAAAAAACATTTCACCTTAACTCGTTTAAATAAATAATATAACATCACAAAATACTGTAGGTATATAATTGATTGTAATTCGACACCAAATGCAAACTGACCCAGAACTTTCAAATCCTCTGAAAATGAAAATAATATGACGCAGAATGCAAGCCATATTTTGAATGTCCCGAACGCACTTGATCATTTGAGAGTTTGCGCAGAGGTTATCGACCGGCAGTGTGTTCACGGCTGACAAGGCGATGAAGGGGAAGCTTCAGCGTTGGGAGAAGGGTTCACGGGTTTAAAAGTTAAGGGTGGGGGGGTATATTCCAGACAGACATCCCGGTAATTGCATAAGCCTATCATTTCTTTGTAAAGTAGGCTAAAGTTTTTATGATGATATGTTTATGAATAGGTAACTTTTAATGTCAGAGGGGAGACCTATTTTCTATAAATCCATACATTGTGTGCTGCTTATATCATCTAGGGAAGTTTATTGCCATGTGTTGACAGAGGGAATTTTAATTTTGTGGGGATTTTTCTCTCGTGGGTTAATTTTGGTTTACGTAATTTTTTCTTCTGAAAAGTAAATGTGGTTATTGAAGAACTTGTCACAAAATTGGGTTATTTCTAATTCTTATCCCTTGTAATTTATTACAATTTTAACCATTTTCCTTTGTAATTCTTCAAATTCCTATTTCCTGACTGCCTGGCTATTGTGAGACCAGAGTTCATTTTATTTTTTAAAGTGTTTTATTACAAGAAATTGTAGTTTTTTTTGGTTATACCACACACATAAATTTCGGATCATGTAATTTTTAAAAAATTTTTGATTATCACCATTATTGCTATGGTTTGACCCATATTAAAAATGGCCTATTACACAGTACTGCCTACTAGAATGTTGTTTGATTACAATTTGGTTAACATTGTGATCTGTTAACTGTAATCTCACCATGGACTCTCAGTAGCATTGTATTGTAGTAATGGAATACATTTTAATAGCCGGGACAATGCTTGGCATAATACAAATCTTTCTTCTTGTCAGTGGAAATTAACTATGAAACCATCCAGTCCAAATGCATTCAATTTTGCAGAACTTCATCCCAAGCATTTTTAACAGACATAAGGAAATCACTTAATAGTGTAGTGCAAAGTAAAGGGTATTTTCTTTTCAATTATTATTTTGTAACGACTTGTGCTCCAGTTTCTACCCCCATACAATGTGCAGTGTATGTATTATCATGTCGATCCTCGGTAATTCATGAAGTTTGAGAACTAAAAACTGTCCTTTTGGGAAAATGAAAGTGTTACAGTGTTCTCCCATTATAAAATTTTTGTTTACAGGAACATAGCCACAGTTCGATAGCTGTATGTAACTACACCCTATAATGCTAACTTGATCTTTTGTTATATTTTTAAGTTTTCGTCGCACGGTTGTTAATTGTACTGCTATGCAATGATTTGTTTGACTGTAGAACAACTCTCGAAGAAGAACTCCAGGAGGTGTATATTTGTTTCTGGTGAAACTGGATATGGATATACCTCCAGAAAAACAGAAGGAAGTTTTCCTGTTTGAGAAGCACACGGAAGTTGCCAAGAAGAGAGAGAAAGCTCGTAAGAGGAGAGCAAAGGCCGAGGAGCTGCGAAGAACTTTGTCTGCAGGTAACAATAATGCAAACGGCTTCACTGGGGCCGTGATGATGTAATTCTAGTATTGCCCTAGCAGAACCCAATCATTTATTTTCATAACTGTCTCTTGACTAACATTTGGCTGAGTCCAGTTATAGTGATTTGTTACTATTTTGTAAATGTATTTATAGCCACGCTATTTTCTCTGATGCAAAGGCCCAGGTGTTACAGACGTAGCTTACAGCGGTGGTGTTGCATGAGGCTGTGCTCTCGTGCCTTAGCACCGACCAAATTTTCATGCTTTATGCAGAATATTGTATTCAATCAAAGTTTTTAAAATACGAAGTATTATTGATGCTATTTTCCATTAACATTATAATATTACTTGGTTAGAGCTCAATTTTGTTGCCTGAGATGATTATTTGTAGGCTGTTAGCATTGTGTGCACTCCTCGGTGCTCTACGACTGCTGAGCATGGCTGCAACTCTTCCTCCCAGTCACTCATGCTGGCGGGAGCCACAAAGGAACACGAGAATCTCGCCCTTACCTGTGCCTCCGCCATGCTCCCTCAGCTGGTGCGCGTAGGCATGAAACTCGCTAGCGTTGCATCCGTGCCTCACGCCGCCGAATAACGTTCAATCTAAACTCATCATCACTCAAAAACTATCCACCCAAATAATTTCTAAATTTTACTGGCAAATCACTTATATTTTCTAACCATGATGCAATCATAATCTTTTCTTTATTGAATATGTTTTCAACATAAAAAATGGTAAAACAATGGTTGGTTTACTGGACGTGTACAGGAAAGAAAGTAGCAAGCGATAGACTTTTTTGTTTTAAGAGATAAATGGGTGTTATGTGTATAAAATGAAAAATAAACATCAAAGTTTATTTATATGTCCATCTTAAACCATTACCTCTCGTTATTTCCTTGTTATGCTCTGTAGAACTTTGTAAATATTTCGACCGTATAAGAGAGTAGCAGCTACGAACGTTCTGCATTGTTATCTTCATTACACTTCTCTAATATTATATCTGTATAAAGTTAAAATAACATTGCTAATTTATTAATTAACAGATGTTTACTGTGTTGCAAATATTATTGTTAAAAGCAAGAATCGTAAAGAAGGCAGAGTAAGTATATTTTGATACAGCAATACACAAGTTACTTTCGATTCCAAATTACACTTCCTCACCCAATGAAATTCACAATTCACAGTTCAGAAATAGAAAGTTAGAGTATGTCATTTTTTGCCATAATTGTTGACATTTTAGAAACTCGTAACTATGCATACACTTAATTCCTCATTAATTTTTGCACATGAAATATAGCCAATGGAGATGTTTTCTAGATTTTAAACATTTTAATCAATTACTGATTATAGCAGCAATGTTATCCGTTTGTGTTTGATGAGTGATGAAATAAATACATGTACTATGATTCTGCATCTGTCTATGACTTTGATCCATTCAGACCAGGCGTCCACAATTGTTCATATAACGAACAGTAGAACAGGAAAGGTATTTTTGGCCGGCATTGTACACTGTCAAGGCCAAGTACCCAAGGATCGTCTCTGTGGGTTAATGATTAGTAAACAGTGCAGCGTGCTACTAGTCCAGGTTATAATGTTTCATATTGCTATTGCCGAACACGAAGCCTTTACTTCATTGGTTGTGATAACTAAACAAGTGCCGTGCAGACTACAGCATTCATTAGATATTCTTTGTTCGTAACACCTGAAACTGAATTTATGTGGGTCTTAAGTTTCCTCTGTTACATAAACTGTAAAACCCTTCTTAAATTTCTTGTACAACTCCAACAAATCCAGCATGATATTGCTACCAGACTTGGGTTCAGAAATATCAAACCCAAACTGTAGATTATGTTCTGGAATGAAACAAATGTCAAACTTGTGGAGCTCTTGTTCAGTATTTAATCGTTGGTACAGTGCTTATAGTTTTATATTATTTATTTACTTTAAAGTTACATGGCTACTGAATTTTGTAAAAAGACATTCAATGGAAGGTAGCTTTTATAAAATGTTAAACCACTAGGTTTACTTGTAGAATATTAGTAGTATAGATTAATAACCTTAAAAGATTCAGATTATAATTATCAAATCCATAGAATTACGTAACTACCAGCAAATTAACTGCTGCTAGGTGTCTTGAGAAAATGGGAAGAGTATTGTCAAGGTTACATAAAATAGATAATTTTCTGTAGCTCGTAGTAATGTTAATTAAAAATAATGCTCGAATTCTGGATCACATTTAAAATGCACTTATTTCCATTGCATATCAATTAATGAATTATTACCCTGCATACTCGTACATCTTTGGAAGAAAACCAGTGTGGCGTGAGTTCTGATCATTTTCAGTTTCACTACATCTTCTATGTGTAAACGAGTTTTGAATTTGGTGGCAGAGTATGAAAATTGCTCTTATCAGTGCTGACATACACATACTGTTCCAATGACTTTTTCCAGTTTCTCATAAACCAGTCAGTTTTTAGTGAGACACAGTGCATTACCTGTATGACTACATTGCCAGTTTTTGTCTTATCCAACAAAATAAATAATAAATATTGTAGCATATGAGATGGGCGAAAATGTGTCGCAAGGTAGTTTTGTAGAATAATAACTTNGTCAGTTTTTAGTGAGACACAGTGCATTACCTGTATGACTACATTGCCAGTTTTTGTCTTATCCAACAAAATAAATGATAAATATTGTAGCATATGAGATGGGCGAAAATGTGTCGCAAGGTAGTTTTGTGGAATAGTAGTAAATTTGCAAAATGAAACCAGTTATAAGATTGGACATTCAATAGAAATTTTTTTTTTTTGTTAAGGTAAAACTTTTGGACTTACTGTAAAGTTTATGAGATTAATTTGGGGTTGATAGTGTAATTTTACTAAGAAACCAGCTATATGTACAAGAATTTTTCGCAAATATACGTTCATGGCCACATTGTAGCCTCAGCCAGAGGTGGGTAAAGGCTCCACAATAAAGCCAGCCTCCTATGATGGACAGTCACCTTGACGCGAATACCGGCACCAGTTCAAGATCATTGCCACCCTGAATGGCTGGACTGAAGAGCAGCGGGCATACTACCTGGCTGCTGTACTGAGGGGACCTGGACTGAGCATATTGCAGTCTCTGCCAGAACAACACCAACTGGAGTACACCACATTGGTTTCAGCCTTGGAGCTGCGATTTGACGACCAATACCTGCGACACACCCACCATACCCAACTGCGAAGCCGCATCCAGCGACCAGGGGAACCACCGCAAGAACTGTGGCATGACGGTGTGAGGCTGCCAACCTGTCTCTGGAGGGATGCCCTGAGGAGGCACATCGCAGTCAGCTTCTTCGTCGACACTATCACAGACACCAAGGTGCAGCACGATGTGGGTTTGGCTGCACCTCACACCATGCAGGATGCCTTGGCCTGTGCATTGGAGGTGAATTCAGCAAGACGGGCATCAGTGCCATGACGTTCATTGCGGGCAGTGATGTTGAAAGAAGAGGAAGACGACAGCATCGAGAGGACGCTGAAGGAATTGCAGACGACCATGAGCGACATCGCTTCCAGAGTCCGCGCCACAGAGATTCGCCGTCCACCATTCAAACTGCCTGAATGTTGGTCGTGTGGACAGCCAGGTCACCTGAGAGCCAACTGTCCTCAGCAGCAGCAACCAGGAAGCAGGCAGCGAGGGGCAGGTGAGAATGCAACATCTTTGGGAAACATTTAAGCACTGATCTTGAGGGGCAAAGGTTGGTGATTTGTTGAAGGAAGGCCCCAATGTTTTTGCAGGTGCGTTTGGTGAAACAGGACTTGGATGCCATACTGGAGGAGGGGAGCCTAGATGATGTTTCTTGGTTGTTGACACAGGGGTAACTATAACCGACACGGGTAACTATAACCGTGATTCTCGGGTCTTCTCCCCTGGCAATCATCTGATGAAAGCATGGATCACTGCTATTTAACTACAGCAATGGGCGAGACCATGCCAGTAACAGGCAAGTGAAGGGCACTCTTAAAGCTCGGTATTCTGAGCGTAAAGCACAATATTTTTATAACAGAAATAGAGGACGAATGCCTTTTGGGATTGACGTGTTACGTAAGCTGGGGTGCTGTATCGATACTCGACTGGGGGTGTTATGGGCAGGCAATACAGAGTTGCTAGTGTCACCATGACAAGATTTATTTTCACCAATGAGCTGCCCAATAGTGTGTAGTCAGTCTACTGTGCTCCCTGCTTCTAGCAAAATTGTAATTCCAGGCAGATGCCAGAGAATGTTTGTCAGGAGGTCGGACATTATCGAACCAGCCCAGCAAGGTGGCATTCTACCAGACGGTGTAATTTTAGCAAGGACTTTGATTTCTTCAAACTCTGACAGTTTGCCAGTAAGGGTGATTAAATTATCTGACAGTGCTATCCGTCTTGAGGAGTGAGCCACAATAGGGGTTAAGTAGGTCTTACAGGAACTTCCAAATGTTCCTGAAGTTTTGGTGCCACAAAATACAGAATGTCCCCTACCAGATGCTCTGGGGGAACTGTTAACTAGAACAAAAGAAAACCTCAACAAGAGAAAGCTGTCTCAGAATTACTGCAGAGAAATAGGGTTGCTTTCTCCTGCGAGCCAAATGGCCTTGATGGAACTAATGTTGCATGCCATCACATCAACACAGGGGATGCCAGTTTCATAAAGCAACTACCAAGGTGACTACCGCTAGCTTCACATGAGGTGATTGATGGTATTCTGAAAGAGATTAAAGATGTAGATGTGATAGAGCTATCAGTCAGTCCATGGTCTTCTCCTGTTGTGCTTGTTAAAAAGAAAGATGGCTTTGTGAGGTTTTGTGTTGATTACCACCAAATTAGTAATATGACCAAGAAAGGTCAACGCACGTACGCCTTGAAACCCATTCTGCTGAGAGAATAAGGGAAGGAAACCAACAAACAACCTGGAATTACTGCAACGAGTGATGAAAAAAATGACCGACCAAACTCGTAAACAAAAGAAAAATACATTAAATAGGGTTAAGCTGTTTGCAATGAACAGTCTGACTTCCAGGAACCATTATTCTTCACATCAAAACAATGAACAATGAATAAATTACTCACCACGTGACATATTCTGTACTGGTACCACAAGAAAACCAATTTTAGAGAGCACTGAAACACAATGAAAATGTTTGTAGCACCATCACTACTTCGTTGAAATTATGATTAACTTTAGTTGCATCTAAAATTGACGTAAATAAGGTGAAACATCTCCATAATTTCATAGGATGTTGACACATTGAGTGGATTTCAACAATGGCTTCAGCGAGAAGCATCTTCATGTGCGCTGGAATATTATGCACCACACAATAAATGAGAAAGAGCACACGAGCGAGGCTTACTGCGACGCCATCTTGAGAGCCACTGAGGATCTTTGGGCTGGGGTAGGGACTACTTGCAGCATAGGTGCACACTAGCACACAATGTCCACGCAGATGCACAAGCAGTTTATACACACAAATACAAAACAGTAGTGTTAGTATCTCACAAAAAACCTTTTTCTTTTTATCACCTTTTTGGCATACAAGTTTCATTGTTCCTCTGTGGTGCTGTTTAGGTCAGTGACCTTACCTCAAGGGTGGCTTTTTGGTGGGCGTTTGAAAGAGGGTGGATGTCGGCTTACGGCAGCCACCCTCTTTTAGGAAGTATTTTTCGCCACCAAGAGCAAGTTCATTTTCAGTTAGGTAGCCCAGGAATGTAGAAGAAGAGGCCTAGAGTGTAAATGGCATACATTTTCAGTGAGATAACTTCAAGCAAGTGATGCCATTTTACCGGCACCATGTAAGATGACACTAAGGCACCAACTTACACCACAGCTAGATCTGTGTCCTAGCTCGTGATTTTTCTTAGAGACGATAGTGATGTGTTATCTAACCTATTTTTCTTTACTATTTGCCTATTCTATTGAAGAATGGCAAATTGCGGCAGGGATGTCCTTCAGTACCCAAATTGAAATACTGTGTTGGCCAAAATGGGCCCAAAATCTTCAAAACTCCTAAAGCTGGGTTATGTATCTCAGTTGTACATCTTTGAACTGATCTGGAGCACCATATTTGGCAGGGATATAAAATAATGGAATCAAACAAAAAGTTTAAAGCAAATGTTGTAATCCAATGTATTATCAAAAAACTCTTGTATGCTTTAATAACATTTATTGGATAATAATTTAAAGGTTGTGGCTGTGTTTCAGAGAATATTCTTCCCAACTTATCGACACATGCAGATCTGGCCATTCAGTTGTCTTCTAAGAAGAGAGCTGCAGAGTTAGATGGCGAAGCAGCAGTTAGTAATCCCCCGCCCTCGCCTGTTACTGATGGTCGAGACAACAGCAGCGATGAGATAGAACCGGGCGAGCTGGAGAAGACGGAGCCAGTAGCCACCGCAGGTGAATGGCAGGCACTCCCGCATGATGATGATGATTGTCTAGACATCAGTTGTGATATGGACATTGTGTGAGTGGCGATGGGCCATCTGCGTTTTCACAGTTGCCATGAACATCTTTTTGGTGGGAATGCATTTTATTATTTATTGTATTTGTCATAAAAAAATAGTGTCCTGAAGCAGAAAATTAAATTAAAATTTGGTAGTGTAAACTGTGGGTTGTATTTAAATATTGTTTTTTATATACAACTACATTTGATTATATACATCTTTAGCATGTTACAGAGTTGTACAAACTGGAGTCTGTTTTGTTCTTCTCTAGTCTTTGTAAATGTTGTGTAATGCTTTGATGTACATGTATTATCATACTGTTAAAGTTTTTCAGTGTGGTTTGAATTTCTAGACACACCGAAGTGCCCGCTGTAATTAGAGAAGAATGTATAGTTTTTGAATCAAAGGACATTAAGTAAATATAAACTATGGAATGTCAACATTTTAAACAGAATAGTACATTTTGTGGAGCTTATTTAGTGTATGCTTATATGATCCACAGTGTATGCATATTACATAGTATAATAAACATATTTGGTTACCCGTACATTTCACCTATGAAGAACTTGATGAAAATAAAAATGATACAAATTAAACTGTTACACAGACAAAAGTTCAAATTGCTGCTCTTAATCTCTTTTAGGTACAACACAATCAAAATTGATGGGACATTTGGTGTCATGGTTTTGTACCATTAATACCTTAGAGCAGGGGTACTCAAACTGCGGCCCACGAGCTGCATGCGGCCCACGGGCCCATTCTTTGTGGCCCGCGCTCGCTGGCTTCAGTAGATACAAGTAACCAAATTCTTATTTTTAGGGTGTCTGTTACAAAAATAAAAAAGTAATACAAAATTCGAATTTATTAAAAGTTAATGTCACTAATAAAACTAGACAAAAAATTTTCATTATTTTATTATAATCTGGCTCCCTTGTGTTGCATGCAATTCTCACAATATCGTCGAGGTGTTTATCAGTCAGGCGACTTCTGTACAAATTTTTGATGTACTACCTCCGCCCGCCATCACCGTATCGAACGAATAAACAAACAACTTGCAAGACGATGCACGACGCTCTGAATTTTAAATGTCATCGAATTACCTACCTACTTTTAGTTCACAAATATTATTATGTCAAGTGTCGTAAGTGCGGCCCGCGGCGGTCTTAGTTTTTCTTAATTTGGCCCCCTAAAAAAAAAAAGTCTGAGTACCGCTCACTGCCTTAGAGCATAGAGTATTAGTTTAAAAATTGGTTCTTTTCTTGAGTACTAATTTTTTGTTTTTGGCTGAATTGGTTAATTTAAACTGTTACAATATATTTCCTAGGCTGTTACTAATGCAAACATCATGTATTTGTCCTTATTATGTGATGTATTCACATAATGAAATGACAATGCCAGGGTTCGTATGGTCCTTAGAAATCCTTAAAAAGTCCTTAATTGCTATTTTGGTTTTTAAGGGTCTTTAAAAGTCCTTATTTTTCACACGGCCCTTCAAAGTTCTTATTTTTTACACGATCCTTCAAAGTTCTTAATGTTTTGATAATTGCTTCAACATTTTTGTGTCAAGCTTTTTTTGTAAATGGGTAGCGTATTTTGCTATAATCCATTCACAGTTACTTCACACTTTTCTGAAGCCCTGCTAAAGTTCTTCTTCCGTGATATTCCTCCGCCACACATGCAAACTAAGCTTAAGTTCAGAAAATTACACTAAAGGACGACGCACCGAACTTACNCTTCAAAGTTCTTAATGTTTTGATAATTGCTTCAACATTTTTGTGTCAAGCTTTTTTTGTAAATGGGTAGCGTATTGTGCTATAATCCATTCACAGTTACTTCACACTTTTCTGAAGCCCTGCTAAAGTTCTTCTTCCGTGATATTCCTCCGCCACACATGCAAACTAAGCTTAAGTTCAGAAAATTACACTAAAGGACGACGCACCGAACTTGCAAGCAATTGTCTCTGCAGTTCTATGTGCAGACTTCTCTTGGACAGTGCGTTTACAAAAAGGCGAGAATTTTGCGANCAAGCAATTGTCTCTGCAGTTCTATGTGCAGACTTCTCTTGGACAGTGCGTTTACAAAAAGGCGAGAATTTTGCGAAATGTGTGGTGTGTGCGACTTAAATATTTCGCATGGTGGAAGGAGTGATGTAAAAGTTCATGAAACTTCAGGGAAGCATACGAACAATGAAGCGGCTGAAGCCCAAGCCAAGTCTAGCAAAATAAAAAACTTTTCCAGTGTGCAGAATGACAATTGTAGTGCAATTACGGCAGAATGCTACTTTATTGCATTCATTGCTGAGTATAATTTACGTTTAACGTTGATTTTTTTAAAAAGCCAAAATCTGCTGTTCAAGTATCGTTAAAAAATAATCAGCATGATCGTAAGAATAGCTGTAAAATTTTTGTCGCATAAAAAAAGGTGAGAGTATTAGAGTATTTTTTAATAAATTGTACTGATTTCTGTTTTTTTTTTTTGGGGGGTTTGGCAGCAATATAAAAAACAGCCTGTGTGCCACGATGAAAATTTTCCGTACAGGCTCGGGCAGAAACTTGCACAAGACCTGCTACCCAAGCCTGCATGCAAGTAGGTATGGATGGTTCTACTGAATAACCTGTCCAACGATACTTGCTGCCGCAAAAGTGATGAGTTAATTTTTAATGATTTTACTTCAACTTACGCACAGAATCTAATAGTTTTGTTGTGATAACTGGAAATTTTGTGTTAAATAAAAAATGAATGTTTACCATAGCACTAATATTAATATTTTCACTGTTTGTTATTTACTATTTATTCTTGTTAATGGTTTTAGCGCTGTTTTTCTAAACAAAATTACAACTCTCATCATTACCACATTCCACCACACTCTCTCTGATTGACTAAAATTTCGACGTTGTAAGAAACTTTCCATCAAAAATTTTGACGTTGTAAGAAACTTTCCATCAAAAATTGCACCCGACCAATTACAAAAACGTCCACGAACCTTTGATCGTGGCACATAGGTTTAAGTCATTATCTCGCACAGTTCTCAGTTTCTGCACATGGCTTTCTTAGTTACGTTTCGATTTGTGCAACTGTTCGTGTTCTGTTGAAGTTTCTTAATGCAACTTTTATTTGCATGTTAAAAACCCCATGAAATTATTGTTACACGGAACAGATACAGAAAAAAATTGCTTGGCTCTTGTTGCGTGAATCTGGCTTGATGTGCCAGATTTTTCATAGAAATTACCAATTTTTATTATGTTGTGCGCTAGGATTTCTGTGTTATAAATACCACAGAGCAGAGAGCGCTTGTAGCTAGCAGCAAGTAGCTGCAGTGTAATGGTATTTGTTCATGAAAATTATAACTGTAGCTTCATGTTTAATGGGAACATACATCTACATGTGATTTCACCATGTGATGTTTGTCTTCGGACATGCCAAGAAAGTGCATCTTTAATATATGTATTGTGGTTCGAGAAGGAGCTGTGCAAAAAATGGCTTTCTCGCGATGTCAACTGTAGGGCAAAGTGTTTGATATAGGCTGTATGAGCAAATCAGTATATATTCCTTAGAAAAAATTTTAAAATTTCCTTAGAAAGTCCTTTTTTTTTTTTTTGCCCTTAGGAAGTACGAACCATGAATGCATGTGTGGCAGTTAAATTCAATTTTCTTGGTGGGAGGGGGGTGGATGTGTGACATTTTCCTTAAAAACTTGCAGTTGACAGAATGGAACATTACAAAACTGGCAGATGCTAAAATATCTACAATATGTTTTTTTTATTGTAACTAATAAAGGAAGGAACATTAAGTTTGTTTCTAACCTCCAAAAAGCAAAATTTATACATTTAATATGCTTCATGCATACCCTCCAACCTTGTCCTAAATAATACGAATAGTACAGAAAGCATGAGATCAACATTAAAGTAAGACTTAAGTGTTTATTGGCCACTACAAGTTTAGACTCCAATTTTTTGAGCCCATTCAAAGAATATACTACAATCCGGAATTCTGAATTCCTCTTGTCGTAAAAGGTGCTTACCTGCTTATCAATAAAGTAGTACTTGCTTAACATTTACTAAAGATGAATAATTTTAACGGTCACTGAAGGCAATTTGTAGAGTGCTATGTAGCAGTTCTTACAGCTACTTGGGGAGGTAACCTGGCAACCACTTCAATCGTCTTGACAATGTGAGCCAAGTAATAATGATTTCCTCAAAGTAAAAAAACTGTTTTGGGAACCGTAAAAAATATTGTTAAAAAAATTGAAAAATTTGAAGGAAATAGGAAGAAAACAAAGATTTTTGCATTTATTTTGGTTGCTAACCATTACGATTCTCTTTGCCACTACTGTAAAAGTCGGAAGGGGGGAAGAACTAAAAATAGACACCACTCACTAACACATAATTGTCTGCCCCTTCCATCAAGGTCACCAATGTTTACCCAAGCGTGCCTGCCTGCCTGCCTGCCTGCCTGCCTGCCTGCCTGCCTGCCATTAGTCAAGTTGTGTTCCAGAGTTATCTAGCCCAGAGACTGCCCTTTGTGAGGCTACATAATAGTAAAATCACTAGACTGAACTTCTGAAAGGAGAAATAGACTATCTTCCTTTGACTCCGTTGTGAACAAATAGATTATTACAATAGTTCATATCCATATACAGTTTTTTTCCATTTGTGAAAGTTATTAGGACAACAGGCAAGACAAAAATGTGGCATTACAAATAAATACTATTGACCAAATTTTTTATTTTAAAGATCTTTTCTGACAATTTGGTACGAGGAAACCAATATTCCAATCATGAATAGCTACAAAGGTGCCGCCAAACATCCTTTGTGGATAAAACAAATCTGAAGCTAAAAAATATGCATAATACAGCAAGAGAGGGGAGGAAAATTAAGGGCGGAAAGGATGACTCGTGTAGATCTCAACGACAGGCTGACAGTTTAAGAGGCGCCGCCTGCCCAGGCCATAAAATGGCATGCAGAGTTTCAGCCATTTACTGTACATGGAGAGAGCAACATCGCTGTTTTCTGTACAAAAGTGCGGTGGTATGATATGTAGGTAAATATTGGATTCTACAACCACCAGGACAGTTTAAGTGTAATGTTACACAGATATGTGTATGTGTATAAATGTAAACATTGATGCGTAATGNAGAAGTTTTTATTTCTGCGCCAAGTCAGTTGCACTGGTAGGGGATGGACTCTACTGTAGAGATGTCTGTAATATGACCCGTTGGCCTCACACTGGTCCCTTATATAATGTAGGAGCCGTCGGGTGCCTACTTGGTACACAGTCTGTGAAGGTGAGGTGACGCCTCCGGGCATTGGACACATGGGGATGAGCTAGATTACCACTGGTGTCGCTTCCTTTTGGCAGTCGCGGGCCCAGGTTTGACGACTTCAGCTCCAGCTGGAGCCTGCAGATGACCGGTGTGCTGGCTGGCATGTGGTTGGCTGGTGCTGGAGACTCGCTGGTGTCCTCCAGGTTGAACAGGACCACTCCCAAGGGGAGAGTACACCTGGCAAAGTAGTTAGACAGCAGGGTAGGCAGCTCTGGGAACCCTAATCGGGAGGTCAAATAGGTTGGCGGGGAGGGTAGCGGAGTGAGACCCACTAATTGTCGGGCAGCTTGTGCTCTCTCCCGTGGGGATAATACAGCTGCCCGGGCGTTCCGCCTGCTTCCTTGTCGGTGAGTGAACGTCATGGACAGAAAAGTTGCTACTGTTCATCCTGTAGAGTGCTGCAGGCAACAAACCCCTACCTAAAGTGTACTCCAGAAGAACATGGGTCAGGCCTGGCACTCCCTCCGGCGAGTTTATATACGCTGGAGGGAATGAGTTAGCTGACTTAGTTGGCCGAGATGCTTCGTCGTGTCTCTTTCTCGTGGTTGGGGCTCTACCGTACTTGCGCACCAGGTACCTTTACGTACCTGGTCCACAGTATGGGTGGCCGTCTACTTTGGTTGTGTGTGTGTGTGTGTGCGTGCGCGCGCAAGCACGTTTTTTTGTACGTGCAGTCCTAGTTAGGGACTGCCCACAGTCTGCTCTGCATCGGAAACTGTTGCCAATTTGCGGTCCCCTGCAGCGCCCTTTGAGGGTGACGCTTACCAGGATCGGGATAAGGCACACATTCACTACAGAGCAAGGAAAGGACAGAAGTTAGTTAGACTACGTGTTTTATTCCCTTGAGAATAGAAACAAAACACAGTGACCCATACTATCTCCTACCTCTACACACACACACTAGGTGTTCAACGGACTTTGTAAAAGAGCAAGACAGGTGAAGGGATCTTTCGGCTTGAGGAGCCTGGCTTGAAAAGCGAATGAGAGCTGACAATTAAGTAGCTTTGAAAACTACTGAACCCTAATTGTGTATTGTAGTCCTGAAGGGACCCGAGGCACCACGTGTGGTGTACATGTCGGATGTGGTGATTATTGATGGCAAGTGTCGGGAGGGATGGGGAAGTGACGATTCTTCTGCTACACTGGTAGAGAAGGTATCGTCTGCTGAACAACTGGTAGGTCTTGGAGAGTCCTTAGGATGGCTGTGGCTGTGTAGTAGAGCACCTGAGCACGACTTGTGCTAAGGCGAGCTACATGAACAACTCAAAACTCTCGGGGTAGTCCTTAGGAGGACTGTGGCTGTGTGGTAGAGAGCCTTAGCGTGACTGGTGCCAAGGCGAGCTACGTGGACAACTGGCGTTTCTGCTGAGCGCTTGGCGTTATATCCCCCTCTGCTGGAGGGTTCCCGAGTGCCTTGTTCACTTCTGTAATCTTCGGGTTCGGGACAGGTGGTGCCGCTGCTACCATCTCTTGCTGGGGTGGCGGCAGGGAGGTTTGGTGTGATTGTGGGCGGTGTCCGCCGCTCACGTAGGGACAAACTCTTGCATGTCCGCAGCTGCTCCTTAGCAGGTTTACAAGTGGCACGGGCGGTGATGTGACTTCCTAGCATTACGGGGTGCTGGCCTTGGAGGCGGCCAGTCGGGGTTCGACTCCCTCGGGGGCACGTGATGATACACAGTCAACAATTATAATGTATAGGAAGCGTCACATATCAACATTAAGCGGTTGACAAGTAGCGAGAAGTCTTACAGCTTGAAGCAATCGCAACCCACAATTGTTTTTGCGATTTGCGATTTGCGACTGCTGCATAAAAAATCGAAACGCCAGTAGATATTTTATTTACTATAAAACCAGTTCAACTTTTTAGGAGGAGCAAGTACAAGTGAACAGTCGAAAAACATTCAAGGACCATCACGGCACATGTTTAAAGAAGAATGGTGTAAGGAACTTAGGTGGCTTACACATTATCGTAACATTGGGATAGCAAGATTTGAAACTTGTTCTCTGTTTCCTAACGTATCTGACAGTAATTCTCAAGATGTGCGAGGTTTCAGTAACCCCTTCAAGCTAGAAACTATCTAAAAACATTAAAAATCGTTTCAACTTAAAAAATGCATAGAAGCACTAAATGCAATAACTTCACCAGAATCTACCCCTCTTGCAACATGCAAGAAGAAAATTTATGAAAAATTATTTCTTCAATTAAAGGTTGGTTTTAATGTAGTCCTCCTATATTGCTAAAAATAAACAATTTTCAGACATATATTTACTAGTGCTCGCAGATAAATTGGGGGATGAAGCTCGAAATTATGTGAGATGTGCAGAATTTGTTTTACATATGGCTGAAGTTGTACAAAAGGAAATTATGCGTGAACTAAAATAACTACAGTATGTCAGAGTATTACGATGCATCAACTGAGAAATCTGTGTTGAAGGCTTTATGCAAGGTACGTAAAGAGCAGTGAGGTAGAGGAAGTATTTTTGTCTGGTTCCTCTTGAGTTTGCAACTGCAGATGGGTATGTGCAGGCTGTTCAGCGTGAGCTAGAAAATCTTGATCTCTCTCACTGGCTTTCCCTTCTCTCAAACCGGTTAGCATTGGCACTGATGGAGCTGCCACTAAGATTGGTGTAGAAAATGAATTTGTCCAAAATGTGGTTACGTGATGAACGTGAAGTTCATTTATGATATTGATTCTATTCTTAAGAATTTATACAAATGTTATCAGTCCCCACAAAAGAGATTGCACAACTGAAGGAAGTATCAACTGACATGGAGTAGTAAATTTTGAAATTTCAATACCTCCATGTTGTGAGAAGGTTAACCAGCAAAGTTATGCCTACTGCCTAGTTTAAGGACTGGAAATGTGTAATAGTTCATATTGAGAGTGTTGCTGTTGCAGAGGGACCAGTGAAAAAACTTACAGATTTTAAGTCTGTTCACATGATTCTTTTTTGTTGGATTACCTTGTCATTATAAAAATATTTTTTTGTTTTTGTTGCATAGTTACATCTAAACAGTTGTTGCATACAGTTACATTTTAACTAATCACTGCTTCGTCTACTTCACTGAGATGTCAACACGCACAGTCTGCATCCTGCTGTGGTTTAGCCGCCAACACAATGCTGTGTATGACTCAACTGTGTCAACTGTCATGGCTGCCATCCTCCAACAAGACATAGCACCCCTCCCCCCTTATATAACAAAATCCTTTGTCCAACTAGGTTTACAAGATTCTCTGGTAGGCCTGGTGCGAGCTAGAAGTTTAGCTTCGTTCGATTCACCTGTACCTGGCAAACACTGCGAGGAGCTTGTCTGCCCTCTGAGTATGGGCACATTGGGTGCAAATCCTCTAAACTCTGCCTCCTCGACTGGCGACAGTGGTCGTAGCTCCTGTCTTCCTCGCACCTCCTCCATTTTGTCCTGCATAGATTGACCCTCTCCCCCTTCAACTGCATTTGGAGCTATTGCAACATCAGTTCCTGTAGCAGCCGGTATATCTATACTGTCTTCCTGGGGAGAGACATGCCTTGGCAGTAGCTGGTCTACATGTCGCTTCATCCGCGCTCCATCATTTATGATCATCTTGTATGAAAGAGGGTCAGACACCTCAACAATAATGGTTGGCACCCATTTTGGTCCTTGTCCCGTGTTTTTTTTTTTTTTTTTTTTTTTTTCCCCCCCCCCATAAACTAGGTCCTGTGGCGAGAACCTTCAAGGTGCAACTAGAACCCTGTTGTCCTCTTGCATTTGCTCCATCTCCTCTGCAAGGTCTGGGTGTATTCTCTCGAGGCACGTTCTCAGCCGACGACCCATAAGCAGCTCTGCTGGACTGGTCCCTGTAGCAGCTGCAGGCGTTACGCGCTGTGTTAACAGCATTCTAGTTAGACGCTGCAAAAGGTCACTGACATTCATTCGTTTCAGCATCTCTTTTGCTGACTGAACCATCCTCTCTGCCTGGCCGTTAGATGATGGATGGTATGGAGCTATCTTAATAAGCCTGATACCACTATGGTCTGCAAAGTTGGCAAAAGCAGCAGAACTAAATGCTGTTCCATTGTCACCAACAATCACTTCTGGAATGCCATGAGAAGCAGAAGCAAATACGGTTCACAGTGCTGTAATGACACTTCTAGCATCAGTGGATGGCACTGGCAACACTTCAAGCCATTTGTGCCCTTTTTTTTACCAAAATGCTGAGAGATTTCCTTAGCTCGGAAAGTTACTTTCTCTTGTGGCAGTGCTACCACTCTACTGCATCATGTAAATGATGATTCAGTAAAATGCAGTGCAGTTTGAATAACCTAATGNAATATAATAACAAATTTAGGCCATTTATGATGCAGTGCAGTTTGAATAACCTAATGGCTACCAACATGAAATTGTGTTCTATTTTATAGTTTGCGTGTTTTTACCATATATGTGAATTCTTATGCAATACACTTTCAGCATGTGCATTTACTAACAATTATGTGACAAAGTTATTGATAACATATCACCGTAATTACTTTACTTGGTTGGAAATAAGGCTGGGAAATTATGGAAGAAGGTAGACTGGTTATGTGAAAATTACATTACAAATTTAAAGATTTTAACATATTTTATTGACTGGAAAATTGAAAACTTGGCACGTATGAATATAAAAAACAAAGTTCATGTTTTTGTAATATTTAAAAGAATTAAAAATACTACACAGTTTATACAAGTTGACATACATGTGCATCCTTACACAAACACGCAGAAAATTCTTTACAAAATAATTAATACTTCACAATATTGTAACAAAACCACAGATCAAAATGCTAAGCAAGGTGCAGGTTTTCCTCCACTCGGTAGGTAGCAGCCCTGCCACTAACTTACACGCTCAGATGTAAGATGTCAAATATATACCCTGTACGAGCATATCTATGTTAAATATGTGGAGCTATTTGCAGGTAGAAAGCATGCTTGTAGCAATTTAGTGTGTCTGTTATACAGTTAAAGCTATATATTTTCCATCATCTCCAGTTATATTCTTTATTTATGTGAGTTGAGGTGAAATGTTTTTTTAACATATTATTTTCAATAATATTTTTTGTAAAATTGCCATTTTTAGTGTATTTATTAATTAAACTTTATTTGTCGATAATGTACAGCTCTTGTTACATTCAACATGAAGTTTAAGAAGGTTATAAATTGTATTATATTGATATACATCTCAGATCCTCACCTGCCGAAATTCTGGATGTACGGAAATATTTTGACAGTCCTCTGAATAATGGTAGGCAGAAAGTCCACAATATGTTTTTCTAAGAGAATGTATTCTGCCCTATGTGCTGCATGTTAGTTGCAGATCTGTGCACGCCAGCACGTGTAGTCTCTGTTACACATCATGTTAGCAATGGACGACCAGTACACTGGATGCAAACGGCAGCCCAGCTGTCAGTCGAAGGACTTCCCTCTTTGTGCCCTGCCCACGTGGACAGAATTAACCTCATAACACCCATTAACATCTCCCAGACCACACACGGACAGTATATGGAGGTACAATTTAACTTGGTGGCGTAGATATTTCATGGCCGACTAAGCACTTTTGAAATTAACCACTGAATAAAGGAAACCTTACACTTAACAGCATACACTTAAAAATAAACTGGAGTACTGACTTAAATGTTGGCAGTGAACGAGCACACAGTGTAATGTTTGTTAGTAGCCACTGAAAGTAGTTTGTTTGTGTTTTGTAGATATTATTAGACAAAAAAACTGGCTTAATGTTAAACCAGACTATATTTCTTACGAGGTTTTGCTACTGAAAATTCTAACTGTTAAATTAGGCATTTCAAACTATTTTCCCTATGTTTTCTAATTATAAAAATAATACATAAAGGAGGGGAAAAAATAAAAATCAAAAGTGTACATGGTTAGGTCTTTTTTACTATACATGTAATATAAAAAAAAATATATGACTGAGGATCTAATAATTTAATTTTAATTAACTAAGTGCTGTTTTGCCGGGAATGATTTCCTCAGAACATTTAGGTAGAATTATGATTGTAACTTGAAATTTAGATGTAATACAGATAAATAAATATAGTTAAGATAAAAAAAATTGTTTGCATTACATAAAAAAAAAACCCCACTCTATCTATGTACCATAAGTAGTTTCCGAGTTATATCAATTTGAAAAAAAAAAACTGATTTGCAGGGATTGCATTTTGAAAGATACCTTGTCTAATTTACAAAATACTTAGTTTTACAGGCAAAAAAAATTATGTTTTTACAACAGGGTGGCTAGCAGTCTCCTTTTAGCAAATTCCCTGACATTTCCAGGCATCCTGATAGTTTTCCATAACCAAATTTCGCAGCAAATATTCCAAATATTTTTATCTTTTTCCTAAAATAAATTTCATAATTTTTATGGGTAACAATAACACAGTCTTTATTTATGGATGCTTTCCTGTGCAAAAACAAATACTTATAAAAATATACTTATTCAAATTCGTAAAACTTTCATAAGCGGGGACATTTAAAATCACTTGTGTATGCAAGCCCAGTGCAAGATGTAGAGTATTTGTAACTACTGTGGAAGGCTGCGGACAATCAGAAATTCTCTAGGGGCACATCAGTATAACTGGTAGTCAGTGCAATAAGAGCTTAACATACACCGAGACGACAAAAGTCATGGGATACCTCCTACTATCGTGTCGGACCTCCTTTTGCCCGGCGAAGTGCAGCAACTCGACATAGCATGGACTCAACAAGTCGTTGGAAGTCCCCGGCAGAAATATTGAGCCATGCTGCCTCTATAGACGTCCATACTTGCGAAAGTGTTGCCGTGCAGGAGTTTGTGCACAAACTGACTTCTCGATTATGTCCCATAAATGTTCGATGGGATTCATGTCGGGCGATCTTGGTGGCCAAATCATTCACCGGAATTGTCCAGAATGTTCTTCAAACCAATTGCGAACAGTTATGGCCCAGTGACATGGCGCATTGCCATCCATAAAAATTCCATCGTTGTTTGGGTACATGAAGTCCATGAATGGCTGCAAGTGGTCTCCAAGTAGCTGAACATAACCCTTTCCAGTCAATGTTCGGTTCAGTTGGACCAGAGGACCCAGTCCATTCCATGTAAAAACAGCCCACACCATTATGGAGCCACCACCAGCTTGCACAGTTCCTTGTTGACAACTTGGGTCCATGGATTCGTGGGGTCTGCGCCACACTCGAACCCTACCATCACCTACAAATCGGGACTCATCTGACAAAGCCACGGATTTCCAGTCGTCTAGGGTCCAACCAAAATGGTCACGAGCCCAGGAGAGGCGCTGCTGGCATAGCCCAGTACAGCCAAAGTTCGCCGCACTGTCCTAACGGACACGTCCGTCGTACGTCCCACATTGATTCCTGTGGTTATTTCACGCAGTGTTGCTTGTCTGTTAACACTGACCATTCTGCGCACACGTCGTTGGTCTCGGTTATTAAGTGCAGGCGGTCGGCCACTGCGTTGTCCATGGTGGGAGGTTATGCCTGAAATTAGGTATTCTCGGCACACTCTTGACACTGTGGATCTCGGAATGTTGAATTCCCTAACCATTTCCGAAATGGAATGTCCCATGCGTCTAGCTCCAACTACCATTCCGCGTTCAAAGTCTGTTAATTCCCGTCGTGCGGCCATAATCACGTCAGAAACCTTTTCACATGAATCACTTGACTACAAATGAAAGCCCAACCAATGCACTGCCCATTTATACATTTTGTGCGCGATACTATTGCCATCTGTATATTTGCATATTGCTATCGCATGACTTTTGTCACCTCTGTGTATTTATCTGTGCCACCGATAGCTGTTTTCAACACTTTTCACCGAACACCTGCAGATCTTCCTTTTCTGTGGTATCTTCAATATTGCAATGTAGTCAGTTTTTGAGCATTTTGTTTTCATTCAGTGTCTTAGTATGTGGTGGTGTGGTGTGGTGTACTAATAACATGATAACTACAAATACATTCCACACAAACCCAATCCAACTCGCAAGCCATAAAATTAAGTTGATGCGTACTGGCATTCTTTTTTTTTTTACAACTCCACCTCATCACCCGAGCGGGGTTCGAATCCGAGAATGCTTACCTCCAGAACCAACCGACACACTCCTTAGCCACTGCCACCCAAGGAAATGGCAATCGACCAGTCTACCGTAACTATGCCAGGTGCCACCACGTAGTTTTAATCGCCCTTCACGTGCAGCAGATGCAACCTGCATACAAGGAAAACTACCCCGCTTCCTGCCTTCCCCGAGAGAATGCGGTCTGCGCTGCGAAGGGAGGTGCAGATCCAAGAAGATACCCTACAGCTGAAGGGGCGCACCAGTCTTCCTATATACATCAGCGCTCACCCTTAGTAACTGCAGTTAATTTTCAGCATCTCGCTCCATCCATCACTTCTAGTGCTGGAGCTCTCTGTCCACAATCTTCCAGAAGCCTTCAAGACCAGCGAACCCACGAAGAAGTCTTATCCCCCATACACTCACCACGGAGACCNCCAGTCTACCTTAACTATGCCAGGTGCCACCACGTAGTTTTAATCGCCCTTCACGTGCAGCAGATGCAACCTGCACACAAGGAAAACTACCCCGCTTCCTGCCTTCCCCGAGAGAATGCGGTCTGCGCTGCGAAGGGAGGTGCCGATCCAAGAAGATACCCTACAGCTGAAGGGACCCACCAGTCTTCCTATATACATCAGCGCTCACCCTTAGTAACTGCAGTTAATTTTCAGCAGCTCGCTCCATCCATCACTTCTAGTGCTGGAGCTCTTTGTCCACCGTCTTTCTCATGAAGGACCATCACAATCTTCCAGAAGCCTTCAAGACCAGCGAACCCACGAAGAAGTCTTATCCCCCATACACTCACCACGGAGACCCCTGAGTCTCTCCAGGACAACAGTTTAGACAGTTAGGGTCCAAGTTGTTATAATAGCTACTTAGCTCATCTGCTCTTGTTAGTTTTTCCCCAGGTCCTCTCCACCTGGTTAACATTGTTTACTTCCGCCGGTTACAGCAGCAATTTGATAGCTAGGAGATAGTATTCCTCCAGGAATAAACATGTTTTCTTCACCTCAATCCTGTAGACATCAACCTACCAAGGAGAAGCCAGAGACTATGGTTTGTCTTCATTGCAGACTCTAGAGTAGGACTGCTCGTTGCCGCTAACCAGGCACATGTACGTCATTAAACAACTCATTCAACAGTCATCCGTACTTTTAACTAAGTACTTCGGTACATGGAGCACTGCAAGGTGGAGTCACAACCACTAGGAATACACGTGACGAGGTGGTTAGATATCCAGATCAGCTAACCCACTCCATCCACTACGTTGAACTTTGCCGGTTGGCAGGACTGAATCTGGGTCGCCTAACCTCTTCTGGTTACTCTCTTAGCTAGGAAACTCATCGCCTGCTCCTTATTCATGTGGCCGGCATGCAGAACCTCACCCAAGCCTTTCACCCATAGAAGTGGTGCAAGATGGAGACGTAAGAGGGCCGCTACTGCCGCCCAACCTACCAAGTTGTTCTGCAACCCTTTGCCTTCTACCCTCAGTAGCCCCTCCCCATGGAACAGCTCCAGCCACCCGCAGACTATCGAGGCCTCACCTCCCAATCCCCCCTAGTGCCCTTTTCCAGCTGCCCCAGAGGAGCGCCGGAGAACCACATTTCCTGGTGGTTTGTCTTTGTCTCTGCCTGCACGTGCCATTGACATCTCCACGAACTCTGGAACAGCTCAGCCCAGGGAGTCTGAGCTGCCCTGACCAGCCGACAGTCCAGGTCGCCGCCCGCAGCTGGGACACAGCAACCGGCCAGCTTACCATCTAGCCCCGGCGGGACCCAAACAAGGTAAATCAACATCAGTGCCACTTGTAACCTGACGTAAGCCAGTTACAGTCACACCAGACTTTGTGTCCAGTAGGCAGTAAGTTTGTGAGTCAGTGTTTCTGTCCAGCACTAAGTGAACCCTTGTCTGATCGTGACCATTTTAGAAAAAAAAATAAATCTATAAAAATGTACAATAAAAGTATTACAAAACTTTAATAATTCGTAGTTATATACAGTGATATTACACAGTCTGATGGATACCATCATTTTAATAACAACAATACACAATATTTGCATACAAAAGTATGTAACAGTAGCAAGGAATGGTATTATTACATACTTGAAAATTTCAGTACAATATTTTTAGTTAACTGCAGTGTTATGTACATAAGTTCTATTAACAACACATGCATTCCTTTCAGCTTTACAATTTAAAGAGAAAAACCTAAAACTAGCAGAACATAACTTCAATGGTCAGTGCAAACAATTATGTCTTTCGGGATCTGAATAGTCATGTTTTTGCATGAAATGGTAACCAGTGGAGTTAAGAGTACTTTTTAAGAATATGACATTGAGTGATACTGAAATATCATAAAAAAAGTACTTTGAGGTCATTTAAATTGAATGCTGACCGGATTCCAATATCAAAGTATAGTTCATAAAATTTGCAAAAGAAAAAAATCACGTTATTAATTATTGCTTGTAAAATTGTTTACACTCCTCTAGAGGTGAGCCGATATGGTTTTTGAGCCTTTTTCGATATTGCCGATACCAATAACAATACTGCCTTGACAAGGAAAAATAACAGTTTTTCATGTTTCAAAAAATTATAAACTTTATTTTTAAAACATTATTTTAAAAGAAATTTAATTATCTTTGTTTTTATTGTTTCAGTGATAGACCAAACTGTTATGATGAATAAAAATCTAGGAACCGCTTACTAGTTAGTAATTAAGCATATTTTTAAGACAAAAATAATTTAAATTGATGTAAAAAAATGTGTAAGATGTGATAAACGTATGAATTATGCATATTATATATTCATAGTATTAACCTACCTTTGTTTTCCACAATACTAAATGATAAAAGGTCTGTGCAAATAATTTTTCCAATGAGATTATTTATTTTCACAGTGTGGGCATGTGATGCAGGATAAGGTTTACTTTTTTCTATTAATTCATATGCATTATGAAATTTCGGTTTAGACNTTATGAAATTTTGGTTTAGACCTGTTTACATCAGGGCTAGATGAACATGTAGCCACACAATCGTTATCTGAAATTTGTGAAGTACTCGCAACTATGGCATGGTTAGGCACATTTTGTCTGCCAGAAAGTTGTGTTGAGAGTTGTACAACAGGCCCTAGGAGGACACTGTTGTAATTTGAAGCTCTTCCACTTCAAAGGGTGCGTACACTCAAGGTGCCGTTTTAAGTTTGTGGTACTATACGACCTCGATGATGTACCGCCTCTCGAAACCAAACATTTGCAAATATTGCAAACAGCCTTGCATTCTTGCGTGTTGCTTAGGGGAAAAAAATTCCACACGTCACTTTTCTTTCCAGTCATATTATTTGTTTTGTTTTTTTTTGCTGGCACACGTAAATAATTTCACCACGTTCGTTCCCAAACCTAACACAGTCATATTATTACAGAAACAGCAAAGAAACCAACAAATAAAAAAAAAAGACAAACTGTCAGCATGGCGCTGCTAGGCAGCAGTAATGTGCAGCATGTAACCAACATTACAAGATAAAATCTTTTTTTTATGCGTCGCCGTGTTCACGGTTGGACATGAAACTACTAAGACAAAATACTTATAGAGGTAATTGTAAATATTAATTATTGTTAATATTAAATATGTGTTAGGCCGATTAAATGTTAAGTTTTTTTCATACGGCAAGCTTGCCTACAGAGATAAAATTCAGTAAACACAAATGGTGGCTACTATTGTTTTGTTGTATACGTGTTTGTAAACAATCGTGCAAAACGTACCTAATTTAGCTTTAGAAATAAACATAGCCAGTTAGGTACTTTAGTAAAAACCAATTTAAATTTTTTTATTATTTTAATAAAACCAAATAGTGTGCTAACCCACTCCAATTATGGCAAGATGAAAATTGCATCATCTTAGATTCTTAGGGAAAAACATCGGTTATAATATCGGCGATTTAAACATGAATTGTGGACAATTTCAATCATTATTATGTCGGCCGGTTTCGATATATTGGTACCGGTATCGGCTCAGCCCTACACTCATTGAAAGTAACACTTACACTCATTATGACTTAAAATTTAAATGATTGCACAGTGACCAAATCATGTAATGGCAAGTAAATATGGACAAGGAGTTGTGCAAGAGAAGCCTTCTCAATGTCGTTACTCATTCAGAAGACAAAAAGGAAACTAAATACATATTTCACTCAAAAGAGCTGTGTTACAAACAGAATGTTCAAAATTTTATACAGATATCTGTAGAACTGATCAAAATCCTTTGACACATGCTACAAAAGTACACAACTTTGATGAGTTTGATAAAACACAACTGTTTGTTTGCAGTTACTTTTGGACAATTTACGCACTGAAATACCACATATTTACAGAAGGCACTGTATGATATATAACCTCTTTCCACATGTTGGGTAGCAGTTCAATGGGTTGCTTGTTTGGTGGTCGCTTCATGGTCGAGTTGTAGGGTATCACAAAATGTTCGGTTGGTGGTGTACGTTTGTGGTGGTAATAGTACTGCAAACAAAGCATTAGTTATGGCAGAAATCAAAAAATAGTAATAATTGTATATTGACACTGATGGGTGTCAATGGTGTTTAAGAATGTTCAAAATGGAGTCATAAAAATATAGAGAAAAAAAACATGTATAACAAATGTAACAGTTCTTAATTTTATTTTGCTGTAGGTATTACAATCTAGAATGGTTTGTTAGTGTATTACATATACATATGTATTAGACAATTTTAATATCCTTTTAAATCTAAAATTGAGGGGACTGCTTTGTGTTCATGCCAATTTTCTTCATCCTTAATTTCCAAGATTTTTCTTATATGAACCTGTCTTAAGTCCCAGTTTTTTTAGTAAGAGACCAGAGTGTTAAATTTGACAAGCAAGAGAGAGTAAGAGAGAGGGACTGAGATAAAGGAAGCAAGCAGTGAGAGAGGTAGGCAGAGACAGGAAACAGGCAGAGCAAGAGGGAAACAGACAACATAGCAGCACGTTTTTGATTATTTTTAGATCTTCACCCTCTATAAAAATGCCTGGTAATCTTTTGCCTAGCCATCCCTCCCGTTATCATCTGCCCAAGAGCAAGAACACAAAGGAGTGCTTACTGACATGACATTTTCTTTCTTCCCTCTACCAGTCGCGACACTGCCAGTTTTGATAAAAGTGTACGTTTACTAGACATAAGCAACACTTAAATAGTGCAAGTAAAAAAAAGCTCACTCATGAAATAAGTAAAAAGGTTAAGAGATTCCCTGAAACGCTAACAGACATTCCTCCACAACACAAAGAGTATACAGGGAAACAAAGTCTCTTGGCCAAAGAGTTTAAAGTAAAATGGCCAGGAGGACAAATTACGTATAATTGCAGTTTATACGGGTAAGCCTCTGATTAAAAATAGTATTACTTCAGGCCTGTGCATAACAAGTGCAATTAAAATTAAACTCTATCACAGTACCACTAGCTTAACTGTGAAAGAACCAAATGTACTGGTTCTATTTAACCAATAAGGTCGAAGAACTCAATAGTATTTGTATGGATAGTATATGGAGGTCCAATTTAACTTGGTGGCGTAGATATTTCATGGTTGACTGAGCACTTTTGAAATTAACCACTGAATAAAGGAAACCTTACACTTAACCGCATACATTTAAAAATAAACTGGAGTACTGACTTAAATGTTGGCGGTGAATGCTTGTTTGTGTTTTGTGGATATTAGACAAGGAACTGACGAAACTGCAGGCGCCGGTGTTGAATCTTTTCTAAGTCTCATCAATCTTTGGAAGAAACAAAGAAATTTCTCACTCTCTCCATGCTTTGTTTAGTGTTTCAACTAATTTAATTGTCGTTTTTTGTGTACTGGCGTTGGTTATTGTAATCTCGTGCTTAGTTTTACAGTGGCCACGTAGATTAGTAATTAGGTACAGCTGTTGTCTGGAACATACTCAATGTAATCTTTTAGAAAATATTTAGATGAATTTACAGCTATAAGAACTCCGCCTCCTCTTGTGAGGTTAGAAAATGTAGGATCACGATCTCTGCTAAATATATGGCAATTATCCGAAAATGATGAGAATCAAGACAGTTACTATTGAACCAAGTTACTGTTAAACAAATGACAGTGTGATCAACACTATTGATGTTTTGAGAAAACAATAAAGATTTAGTTCAGAGTACCCTAACATTTTGATAATGAAGATAAAAATAATCCTTCCCTGGAGTCATACATAATTAATAACAGCACCTCCATTTGCCTCAACATACATTTAGACACTATAACCTAGGTAGATTCAGCTTCGACTCTTCCAGCCATCTCACTATTATTATTATCATTATTATTATTAATAACAGAAGGTTGTTCCTCATTCTGTGTCGTTAAATTAGGAGACTTTGATGTGCTTGTTGCGCCAAACAGTTGATCGTTCTGAAGCCTGCCATAGAAGGGGGGATTTAAGCAGCCAGCTGGCCAAAACACTGAATTAAAAATACATTCGTAATCAGATTCTGCCACAGACACATAGAAAGAAGAATAAGCCATACCTGGTTTTAAATTTTACAACTTTCGAGTTTGAAACTTTAAGTTCTTGATTGATATATAGGTCCGTCCACAATCGACTTGGTGTAAATAATGTGACTTACACAGCATAACAAGAGAAATCACCCGTCCACAATCAGTGTAAATGTATCAGAAAAAAATATTGTCTGACCAATCAGAATACGGTAGACAAACAGGTAAAATGTTTTGCTTGCATGGGAATTTTTGCACCCATAGGTTGGCTATCTTGATTCCAATGTTTTTATTCAATTTGGCGCTTATTTGCATTACTGGTTGTTTGTGTTAACGATGGATAACCTTGCAGATAAAGATAGCATCCCGAGTGAAGGTGGAAATTTTTTGAGTTTTGGTAGCAATTAGGAAACAGAATTCAACTTATCTAATATGGAAGTAAACACTTCAGGTTGAGGTTTTGGTAATACAAATGGAGAAACTCAGAGAAAAAGAGATGCCTGAAATAAGTGATCAGATAAGCCCGGTCGTAAGGTTAATGACAGAGTTTCAAGATTTTAGGAAAGAAGAAAAAAACTAATTAGAACAGTTGACAGAAAAATTTTGTGGTTTCAAAACAGATTTTAATTATTTGAAATGGACAGTAAACAACCTGCAAGGTGCACTAGATAGAAATAATAAGTTTTTTTTTTTTTTCAGTATTGAAGATGGACCTTAATGTCAAATTGACAGAGGTTAGGGAGGAATGTAGAAACCGAGGTAAATTAGAGTGAAAACAGGGTTGCAGGATTATTAAAGCATATTTCGGAGAATGAAAGTGAAATTGTAAAATGTCGAAGCAAAGCAGGAACTGTGGCACCAAATTGCCAAGGTTTGGAAACCTAATGTAAACAAAATTCAGATAGCACAGCAAAAGGCAAAGGAACTTGTTTCTGCACAAGAATTAAATACATGTACAGCAGGTGGAAGAGACTTCAGTAGGAAATGGTGAGGAAATTAACCAACTGCAGAGGTGAAAGTTCTCTATACACAAAGTCGATAAATTTATGATGTCTGTTGATACTCAAACAAAAATCTGTGACTTTGTCCTAATTTTCATGACTTCCATGACGCCCTTCTAATTTCAGTGGCTTTTCCGTGACTTGAGGTCGGTAGCCATGCTGTATAAGATTCATTCTGGAAGCTCTTTAAACTACATCTATCAGCAAGCACAGCTTAGGAACTTACATGTATAGGGCTCGACTTGATGAACCTTCTCCTCCTTATGTAGTCGTGCAGCTTCTTGATATCCTTGCCTGGAATGTCAGGCATCATGTAGTTCACTATCAACGAGCAGATCTGCGCCAAATCTCTAGTTGCATTATATGATGTGGTATTCTTCAGGTAGTCCTCAAACTGCTCTAGGCCGATGGCTATCAGTCTATTGGAACAAATACAAAACGGTGGCATTTACATTTGCAAGTTGCAACAAAAAAAAGTAAAATCTATACAATAATTGCAACGTATTATTGTGATTGCCATGTCTAGTAGCAAATGATGGCTAACACAAAATTAAGCTCATGGCAGTCATCAAGAGTTACATAATGACAAGTAGATTCTGTGGTGGTGCCCTAAGAACCATCATAAGATTTTTAAACAATTCTGATCAGTTACTCGTAGAAGTTCATTATTAATTATACTGGGCTAAAAACGTCCTGGCGTTACCAGCTTTACTCTTACTTGAAAGTAGGTAACAAGAGGATGTAGGGATAAAAGTTTTGTATACACCACACACACAAAAAACATACTTAGTACAGTGCATATAACACAATAACATCATGGAAGGGACACTTACTATGTCAAAGTTTTATATTTTACACACAAATAAATTACATCTTCATATAAAATTTAACTAGAGTAAAATAATTTTTGAAGTAGTTAATTAATTAATTTTTTGCTTATAAAATAATGATAAAGCAATAGTTACAGCAAAACGATAACAATAACAACTATAATAAATTAGCTGAAATTTATTTATTGTTTACTATGTTGCAGTATGGTTCACTCATTACCTTTATTGTTATAATGTGAAATTTTCAAAACTTTATCTCTAGGGCTGTACAGTGAAAGTTTTCTGTTCTGCTTGTATACGGCCGACGCACAATGGTTGTCGCGCAGTCATTGACCTGTCTGTATTGGACACCCCTCAAGACAGGACTAGGGAGCTCGCGCGCCCAGATAACTGCCAGAAACTATATTTCAGAGGCAGTTGAAATATGGCTCAACCTACTATCTTCTAATGTTCAACGGGCAATCCAACCTCCACATATCCTCGCAAACCTTATGGATCCAAAATTCAGATGGCAACATTTAAGTGAAGACACTCCGCAGAAATGTGGTTAGCTGAACGCCATCCTGAATTCCTGCCTGGCATCATGACCTTCAAGATAAGTGATCCTGCTTCTATAATGCATGCAAATGTTGACGAGTTTTCCTCACAAAAATGGTAGCAGATAATGGCAAAATAGAATGAAAGAATTCTAAGTTTTCCTTTGGGTTTTGTCACTTTTCTTCTGCTTGCATTCAGTACCAGCTTCTTTTGCTTCAATTGAGAGATACTTCTCTACGTTTGGACTGGTTTGGTGCAAGCTACGCAATTGTTTAGGAGTTGGAAAACCAACAAAATTAGTTAGGTGTATAGTCATTTACGAGCAAATCTTCCACAGTCATATGTTTAGATTGACTGAATTATTAATGTGTAAGGTTCATTTTGTCTACCTATTTCATGCAACTGACTACTGTGTGGTTATTACTGGAATAACATTCAAAAATGATGAAATCAAAAAGTAGACTTTACACTTGCTGATTTTCTTTGAGAATTAGGCTGATGCAGTAAAAATTTCTGGCACGTGTAATTGTTAAGCATTTAATTTAATACATTCCTTTTTTTTGGCTGATGTGTTGCAGTAATGAGGAATAAATTTTGGTTGCTATGGGGAAAATGTGTAGAAAACAATACATGTCAAGTGTTTGTATGCATAGCTATTACATTTACACAACTTACGAAAAAAGTTATTCAAAAACGCAAAACAATTGCAGGTTATGGTGATATTTGACAATATAAAAAACATAATAGTTTATTAATAATAGTTTAGTAATAATTGTTATAAAATAACATAGTGTACATGTTTTGTACATTACTAGCTACATTAAATAAACTGCTATAAAGTTAGTTTTTTCCTTCACACAATATTAACAGAAATTTAAAAAAAAAACACATTTATTAACATTTATCAACAATGTATTAAATTTAGATTCTAAATACCGGCATTTGACTAATTAGAGTAAAATATGTGTCCAGGTAAACATACCCAAAACAAATATTTAGAAAATACATGTTTATATTTAGCCTGGTTTTTTCTAAAAACCTCGAAAAACCCAAAAAAAAAAAAAAAAAAAAACTAATATTTTTTAAAATTAAAAACCAAGTACGTTAAGCCTAAAAAAAAGAAACAGTTTTTTTAAAACCCTGTGTGCAGTAGTTACTGACATGTCCCAAACATGACATGAGCTGAGAGATTATTTGAAAATGGTAAATAATCACTACTTTGCACACAGTGTTCTACTTGCTGTGAGAGAGGGTCTGCTTAACACATTCACTGCCACCTGGCTTTGGCGTGGCTTTAGCTTTGAGCCACGCACAAAAATGTGTATTTTATACTATTACGCACTTTGCGTCAAGCGGCATACTGCAATTAATGGTAGTAAAAATACTCTACTAAGCTATCCGATGCATTTTGCAGCAGGAGTGGCTACATCGACGTGCCACCTGACGCATTGTGTGTCCCACACTCTTATTAGAATATGTATATATCAACAAAAATACTATTTCCAATATAGTTAATTTTAGTGAATTAAATAATAGACTCTTGAATAAGTACAAATCCGGTCATAATTCAGTTATGTCCCCGGGTATAAACACAAATTATGTTACAAAATATATTATTAAATGTTTATACAGCTATAAAAAAAATCCATTATCAGTTCCATTTACATAAATAAAGTTATATATTATAGAATTCTTATAATGTTAAACGGACTTATGGAACAACTCCCAATCACATTTGCACTTTTTTTTTTAACTCTGAAAAATTCTGTTGTAAGCTCTCTGATGAAGACTGGCTTTGCCTAGCAGTGAGTGTTGTATAGTCAGAGCTGTAACGTGGATAATGGTGGTACCCTGAAAATAGGTCATTATACTGAAACCATGTGCAGTTTGGTTAATATATACATTTTGGAATAGCTGAATATACTATTGACAAGTTTAATATTTTACTAAACAATAATAATTGGTAACTGCAAATGGGAAGGGTTCTCTCATATAAAATTATAACCTACTTTGCCAGTTGTGACATCTCTACCAGGATATATGACTAGCTGAGCAGGCGCATTTAGAGTGTCAGGATTTATAATTGTAGGAAGTGGACAAGCTTTCATGCACATTTGCAGCTCGAGGCTGGAGCATCTTCCTACCATCGTTTAAATATTTGATAGTTACTTTGCAAAGAACATGTGCAATCAATAGTTCTCCAAATATGACATATCAAACATAATAAAGTTAATTGTAGAAAACACTTTTCAGAAACATTTTTTTTATGATTACCCATAAATAATAAACAAGAATCCTATGTACACAACGCACAGCTACCAGATGTGTAATTTTTTTTTTTTTTTTTTTTTTCCACCTTTAAACCTTGGAGCAAGTATATGTGGTAAGGTCATTTATTCATTCAACTTCCTATATTGCCTCCTATTCTTACTTATTCTAATAAAGTGCTGCCAAAATTTGCAAAAAAAATATTAAATTTTCAATTACGAGTAATTTCTTCTATATACAGGGGCACTTACTCCTCCTCAGAAGGTACAAAACTTGGCAGGAATGATCCACTCTGAATGGCCTGGTCGGTAACATCAGAGGATACAAAAACACTTCACTATTGCTGACTACGTCCAGAACCTGTTTTGGGAAATCCGGTTTGATTATTTTCCTATTTGAGGTCTTTACACTCCTGGAACATAACAACCACACTGCTATCTTAGTGTCCCTCCCGAGTACAATATACAATGGAATCACAAAAATTTAAACATTTTTCATTTTAAGTTAATGTATTTTTGCAGTTCCAGGATATTGTATTTATTGTTTGACAACAGTAAAGAAACATAAAACTAAGCAATAAAAATAGAGAACAGTCATTTCCATAAAGGCATTAACATTTTTTTTTCATACCAATGGCTCATAAATAAACATAATATTATTATTACAGTAACCTTCTTCATCATACGTCAGAAACACTCAAACCTTAGATGAAGTACTTCTAGTGATAATGTACACTACAGTAGTTAACAGATAAGAGGCCACTGCCTGTGCACACTGCTTGCAAATATTTTTAAAATTCAGATAACTTTCATACAATAAATTTAACCTGCGCAAGGTACGTAATACTTGCCTGTTACCTTCATGTAATAAAACCACTTCTAAAGTCCTGTATATATTACAGGACATCTTGTAACTGCATTCTGCAGTGCTAACATATTGCACAGAAAGAAGGTTTGAAAAATCATTCCAAACCTTTATCTCCCATCCTTTGACCTAAATCGTGATTTAGCATGCCCCTTTAGAGCCGGCCACAATATTTGGTAACTATTACAAAATGGTTGGTATAAGAGAACCCCTGGATAGTGTTTTGGTGTTTACAAGTGTAACATGTGTGACAACTCTCTTACCAATACTGTATTCACCCGTATACCACTCGAACCCCACATTTTCAATATCATCCCACGACAAATAATAAATCCATACATATTCAGTTTTAATAACATGTGTTTCAGTGGATGGCTGTGTTGCGCAAGCTATCAGAGCTCTGCACGGGCTGAGTGCATCCGCTGAGCCCACATGTGTACCCGGTCCAAGAAGAGCGGGTCAGGCCATGACCCGAACGGGTACTGCCTAAACAAGTCGGGCCAGGGACGTGAGTAATAATCTAGATTGGGATCAGGCCTGGATGCAAGACTCTGCTTGGGCAGAACCGTAGTTGCATTTACCTGAAGCAGATCAGGTTAAAGGACTGGCCCGTATCCAAATGATTATGGATAGAGGAGACGGGTAATGCTCACTGAGGAAAGTACTGTATTTTCCAGACATGCTTAGAGGCAAAGGGCTGTGGTAAGCAGTATAGTATTTCACAACCATAGAATTGCAACCACTGCGCACAAGCTGTACGCACGAGTTCCTGCTGTGATGTACTTTCAGTAAGCTTTGCAGTTAGTGATGTAGCAGGCACACAGTTGTTCCTTATATGTTGTGACGCATTCTGCGTCCCTATATTTTATTTGTCAGAACACACGCTCTGGTGAAGCTCGCGGGCGTACGACCGCAATAAGGATTAAGGGTTTTGTGGACGTGCCGGAAGAGGGACGCCAGGAGCCTCGCAGCTGCTAAGGCACGCTACCAAAGGTTTCGGCACGTGCAACTGTTCCTGCACGTGCAGACGACATCCGGAGACAACGGAAAGCACCAGGGCGCGGACACAACTACATTTTGCAGCTGCCCAAGGGACACCGAGATCCCACCACCAGCTGCGCCTGTCCCGGGCTTGTACCGCAATAAACCATGAGAGCTTTTAACGGACGTGCGTGCAGAATGGGACAATAAACTTCCAGGCCAGAACCAAGGGACGACGCCACGCCGGCTGCAGACCACACGAGCAGCGGCCACGTGTTTTATGACCCGGAGGGTCGACAAGCACTCCGGACACGTGCAGAGATGGGGCAAGTTGAATATGGTGATGGACGCTACAAAACCACACGAAGGGGGGAGCAACAGGGCAGTCAGTGGAGAGACGTCAAATCAGTCAGTCAGTCAGCCGGAGTCAGTCGAGGATCGAGAATGCATCACGACGTCGACCTCAGTCGGAGGCCGTCAAGCGGGACGTGCGGCGGGAAACATCCGAGAAAAGTCAGTCAGACTTCGTCAAACGCAGAGTCCTGCGTTGGACCCGGGAAGAAGGAACTTCGAAGCCAGGCGCCGAGACGCCCACCAAGTTCGAGAGCAGTTCCAAGCCGCCAGCCGAGGGAATTCAGCGCTGCAGTGTCAGATAAGTAGTTCTACACCAAGTGCAAAGAATATCCCCCCCCCCACGACGCCAGTCGCGGCGTCAAACCATACGTAGCCTACATAGGGAAAGGGAGGGAGTTTGTCTCTTGAGTTCATGTACCAGTTAACCTGTTCAAGCAACAATAAAACTCGATTATGTGAACTCACNGCGGCGTCAAACCATATGTAGCCTACATAGGGAAAGGGAGGGAGTTTGTCTCTTGAGTTCATGTACCAGTTAACCTGTTCAAGCAACAATAAAACTCGATTATGTGAACTCACACAAAGCCAGTGTATGTTATTACGTAGTAAATTGGACCTAGAGACAACAGTGCCGACGTATTTATACGCCCTATCACTGAGGGCTAGCATCAAGTGCTGGCGCCTCACGCCGCAGAGCAGAATCAATACCTACTTCCAAACTTCAGCATTTGGCAGGTATCAATTGTTTGCCATTTTTGCCCAATGGAGAGTTTGTGCACGGCTTAGACAAAGATAAGCAACAACATCTGGAAGCTTACAGACAAGAAGCAACTACAAAGTCATTTGTTTTGTTGGAAAAAGCATAGTGTGGTTGTAAATGAGGCAGGTGAGGAGCAAGGGATTGCCTTGTGTAAACAGTGCAAGAAGCTATTAACATACTGTGGTGAAACAAGCACAAATCACATGCACTGCCACACAAGTGTTATGGCTAAAAGGTATTTATTGGAAATATGTGTTGATATTGTGCTGTGGACTTGGGCCATTTGAGACTGTTGGTGGTAATGGATTTATTGGCATTTCCTAGCCTCCCATGTGGACGTAGATGCCAACAGCATGCTACCAAGGTTTGTTTCAATACATCTGAAGAAACAGTGAGTAACTTCAGAATTTCCTGCAATTTCTTAGTCACATAATTATAACTATAAACAGTTTACCTGACACATCTAATTCTATTAATTTCAGTTAAGAAGCATAATTGTTTGTGTGTGCTGAATGTAGTTACTGGAAACCATTACTATGAAAGTGATACACAATGCCAAACCCATTTCAATAACATTCACCTTCAAATCAAGCTAATTTAATAAAATTTTAAATTATGTCATAAAGTAGTAAGATACTGCTATGCGCAGATACAGGAATATAATTTTATTGTGCTTTATCATTATTCAACATAATTTTAAGATAAGTTCCGTGATGTGTGTGTAAACGCTGTATAACAGTTTCTATAAGATTTTAATATGCTAACCGTAAGACAGTATTAAGTTATTAGTTGCCATATGGAAAGACATACTCGCAATTAGCAAAGAGTGCGCAATGCGACCCACTTCTTGCGTGGCGTGCCTTTTCTCCCCTCTTCCCTCATTCCCCATCATTGGGTACAGTCTGAGCACAATGCAAATAGACACAATATTTTAACACAAAAGACTACTTACCTTATGGTATGTAACACCTTTGATGCAAATATGCATAAATAGATAAACATGCCATAAGTTTTTTAAATGTAATTACCATTTAAAAAATTACCGGTCTAGGGGAAACATAAACAACTTCAATAAAAACTTAAAATGTGGACTGCTTGTTAGCCGGGTCAGTAGAATGCTTGCGGACCAGCCTGACAGAAAGCAACCCACCTACTCCACCTCACTAAGAGGTCTGCTTTGTTTCTACAAATGCCGTGGCCGACACCATCTTAGCCACAGACATGCGCTTGCCGGTGGAAGAGAAAAGCAGTCTGAGTTACGACAAACCCAGCTACATTCATTCTTTTATTTTTCTCTAAAACCTTAACCATCATGTAAGACCCACCTTCCTACATTTCCAATTCGTTTCTGAGAAAAAAATGTATGGGTGGTAGACAAGTAAGTATGGTAATGTATCCAACAATCACACCCACCTATAACTAAAAATATATAAAAGGACAGGAATTCAAGTACTCACAGTTTAGTACTTGTAGACAGGCGCACACACAAGGGATGACACATTTTTCACGCGGTTGCGCCATCGCTAAGTTTTGCTGGCTATGCCAGCTTCATCAGGCGGCGAGATGTAGGACACTGCAGTACGGTGGAAGGGTGCGGTGGGAAAATTGAAAATTTGCCAGTATAGCTGGTGAATATGGTTTGGAGCTGTGATTGTCTTATGTTGAGGCCCGGGGGTTGCCTGAATTTTGTTATAAATTGGTGAGCTAATTGACAGCATACGAGTTCTGAGCTATTGCTTGAAGGTGGCAGGGCTCTCACAACCCTGGTACCATAGCAGGAATCAAAATCTTGTCTGATGCTGCATGTGCTGCAACTGGTTTGTCTTGTAAGTTGTGGATGTGATCAGCTATGGCTTGTTTAGTGTCTGCTCTGTGGCCATTCACTCTCTGCCTGAGTGTTGGTGGTGAGGCCGACGTATTATGCATTAATGTTGGCACTGTAGCTGATAAATCAGATTTTCTGTTGCACAGTTGTAGTTGCCTTGGATGTGTATGTACGGCTAGTGAGTCTGCTATTGAAAGAAATTGAGAGGATGGCACAGGAGCCACAGCGTGGGCTATTGCAGGGGTGGGATCCTTTGGGGGTGATAGACTGGTTGGTATTTGTGGCAGACTGCAGCTTTCAACGAACCATTTTGTTCTGGAGGTTAGGTGGCCTTTTGAAGACCATTTAAATGTATTTAACAAACATGACATGTAATTATGCTGCTAAAACCATAAAAAAATGGCAACATTAAAACTTTAAAGCAATTTTTGCAAAGAGACTGGGTGGGTCAGAAAAGGCCCAAATTCAAACAACACTCCATAAGTGCCAATTATTTTCCTGAGAACTGTTAAAAATTATAATTTTGAGCTTTGCCTGTGGGAAGGATTACGTAAGTGTGACTATATAGTTAATTGAAAAGCAGCTTCTGCTCCATCCAGATTATTGTGCGACAACAATCACTCATTTAACTTTAATTCCAGTATACAGCAAAACAAATTACAGACAGAGATACGAGTAAACTGCACACTTAACTAAAAGTAGTCACTATTTTCCTGGAAGTAGGCTTCCCCATGGCCATTACATGTACTAACATTTAAATATTGACGAATATTACGGAGATAAAATTACTAAGGCATTATTCAACATATGTAAAAGTTACAATTGTCTTTAAATATAAAAATATTTGGAATATAACACAACTTTTATTTAATTGCATATCTGAATTTCGCCAGCTGGTGTTTTGGTGTACTTGGAGTCATCTTGTAGGGACTGGGTGGTGAAGGTGGTCAGCAATACCGGACGAAGCAGGAATGGCAACTGACCGCACGCTGCTGGTAAAATGTTGGGAGGGAAGAATCGTTAATAACCAAGTCTTTTTTTCTTTTTGAGTGCATTTGAGGCGAGTGGACAACAATGCTATGGGCAATGTTAGAACTCATTTTTTTCTTTGAACCTTGTTTCTGCTAACAAACTTTATTTTTCCTTGCAGTCAACTAAATACGGTCGAATCTGTAGCTGATTACTGAGTGGTTTTGGAATCTTGGATTTGGACAAACTTCAAAATTTAATTAAATTTAAGATGGAACATACAACTTGGTGATGGTTGTTATTTTCATTGTCATCTCATTTTCCTCGCAGCGATGTTGCAGTAGGAGCTGCGCTTTCTTAAGGCTCCCTGAGCTAGCTGTGTGCAACATGTCGTTGGCGATGACTGACGTACCAGAGTACTAAACTGTTAATATGGATAATTTATTTGATAAAAAGATGATTAGTTTTACAATCAATCACCATCTAACAATGATTTGCCAAAGGCAAGAACTGTGTAAAATAATAATGTTTTATAGCAAATAAAAAATAATAACAATACGTAAATTATTAAAAATTTGATTTGTTACAATAAAAAAAACTAAAAATTACAAAAAAAAAAAAAAAAGGTTGCACTTACCCCCTTTCAACTTCTTTCTGCATAAACCTGAAAATTAAATAAAAGTTATATGAAGTCACATTACATCATACTGCACTAACAATTCACAAATATTACTCATTCCAGTTCACAATATATTAATTATTTTAACTGCTTGTTTGATTTAGCAAACTAGGTTTTATGACAACTAGGTATTTTTGATATTTGTAACATCATAGCAAAACCTGCCATTTACTTACATATAGTGAATGTATACAACTATTAATTTCGTAGTTATTTGTGCCTTAAGTCGTACACCATTATCAGTAGGAATTTTTGATAGTTTATAGTGTCACAATTTTAATGTATGCAGCAGGAGAATATTATTTTGTAATATACTACTTAAATAAAATAAGATGTCATTTAAAAGCATTTGAGAATGCTAGTTCTGCCAGTACATGTTATTAAAAATAATTCTCACGTAATTTAAAGATGATTTAACACAAATTGGAAGATTTGAACATTGCATATATATTAAATTTAATTAATATTTCATTTAAAAATCATATTAGTTTAACACCAGAGACAATTAAACAGGGACATAAGACGCATGGTAAAACTTAGTGTTGCATGAAGTTTTTAGCATTTTTTGGCGTGAAGGGGAGGGAAAGTATAAACTTCTCAGGTTATAATTTTATTTGGAATACATCTGCCTATTAAATTAAATCAACATTTAATTTTAAAAACCTGTTGGTTTTACGCGATAGATGACTGAACACGAACTTCAAATAAAAAATGCACTTCAAACATAATTTCTTAACATTTTAGAGTCAGTACCAAATTTGAGACACGAGAAATATTACGACATTATTTTCAGGAACCATGGACAGTTGTAAAATCCGGGGTGTACCATAATTTTATTTTTATTAGCATGTCGTAAAAACACGGGGTCACTCCTTTTAAAGTCGTATTCCGGTGAGTCGCTGATGGGAAGACTGCACACGTGTTGAGTGCCTTGTATTTAGAGGTGATGCGAGTGGTGAGTGAGCAAAAGTTGGCCTTAGAGCTCATGTGTTTTAAAGCCTCAGACATGCAGAATTGCTGCATGGCACAAGCCAAGTATGTCAACAGCACAGTACTGCCAACTTCATGACCACACATCCACTGCTTACAAAGACATTACAGAAAAGATCCACTATCATAAGTACATCATTGAGCTCACTATGGATTTTCATTGTGGATTCTATAGGAGCACATAGCATATCTTATGGATGGTTCATGGTAAATCTCAAGTACACTTTTTACATTGTATTCACAACAGTAGTTTTATCATATTTTTTTGTGAGCCTAAAATGTGTTACCAAAAGTGAACTAATTAAGCATCTTAACAAGACAGCCACACACCTCACAAAGTGTTCAGCTTCAGTTGTGTTGGTTGACCACCTCTCTTCCCATTCTTGTATCAACTTTATGGCTTCTGTCAGGTTTTCTGCTATAAAAGCAGATTTGCTTCTATCACCAGCCAAGTACTTCAAACACAGCTACAAAAAACACATCCAAGCATGATTACTGCACTGAACACACAAGGCTGTGGAAAACAACAGTTTCACTGGATCATTTTGATTTGTAAGTTAATTATGAAAACAAACAACGTTTATCACATTTAAAAGTAAAAGTTGAATAGAAATTAACTATTGTAATAAGGGGGTTATTTTGCACAACAGATGATGAAACACTGTCTTAACGTGGAAAAAACATGTTTTCATTCAAACATTTTCATGTTGGTATGTTAAAATAGGTAAATTTGGATGCAATGGATCCAGCAAGATAAAGTAAAGATTTTGCACTCAGTCACTTTTAAAAGGCCTATGTACTAAAATATTTTATGTAGTGATCGTTGTTTGTATGAATATGTGTAACTCAGTAATTATAAGTTCTGGGAACAGAACGTCTTAACAGAAAAAGTAAAACCAATTATCTAAACCCGGATTATTAAAAAAAAATTTTATTTCTTTTTTTTCAATATAGTAGAACCTCTTTATGTCAAACCCATGTATAGCAACTGTCTTCCTATAACAACTCGTTTTTGAGGAACCGTAAAAAATTTGGTTGAAACAAGTTAAAAATTTGAGGGAAAAATCTGTTGAAAAATAAATTTGTTACACTTTATTGGGCATAGCACATATCTCAAATAGGTACCACCCCCTTAGGATGCCAGTGCAAGCTGATACAGGTTTACTCCACCCACCCTCCACCCTTCAGGCAGGCAAATGTTTCCACACGCAACGCAACTACCATTATGTATATGTTTGTTACACCATTATGCTTTTCCTCTATTGCCTTCTCACTTTGCTTGTGTTATTACAACTTAAGATTTCTATTGGGTTTTAATTTCTATTCACTGGCGACTTACACTTAGTTTTTTGGGACATGCCAAAGCCGTGTGGTAGCCTACAAATTCAATCACCAATACAAATCTGAACAGCACCTGCTTTTTTTTATCACATGCAGCATGCAACCACGGCAAGTCTTCCTTCCCGTATGATCTCCCACTTTCCCCCCAGATCATCACACGTGAGGAGAGCCAAATACATTCTCACTTCCAGCCTCCTCCTTCCACATTGCCAGCCCTATTACATGAAGACAGACAGACGTGACATTCAGAAGGTTTACACCGTCAGTTGAAACAAGTGTTTCAGTAACCTGGCTTGCGGAAAGTACAGTATGTGTGTGGTATAAATGTTGTGAAAGTGCAGTTTCGCAGTATCTCAAAGACTTTTGTGTTATATGTTATGTTTCGTGTGCAGTATAAACAACAGAGCTCTGGTTTCATTTGTAAATATGGCTCAAAAAACTATGCAACATACAATGTTACAGTTTTTATAGATGTTTGGTGAACAGATACCTTTCTGTGGTATCATTTTATTGAAAGACATCCGTTGTGGTATCATTTTATTGAAAGACATCCGTTATACTCAGATTTTTACGTAAGTGGCTACCAAACATTGCATTTACACTCGGAAATAAGTAGGCCAGGTTCAATGTTACCATTTTTGTACTTATTTGACAGCAAGGGAGGTCACCGATAACCTTGTGTGGCCCCCTCCATTGTGATGTAGACTCATCTGGTAGAATTCTGTAGGTCTGAGCGATGTAGAACAGTGACTCGAAAAAGTTTGGGTTGGTTTCTGTAGCACTCCTCTTCTGTACGCAGCTGTGGGCTCTGGCACGTGGCGTGTCACTTTCCCTCTTGTAGGAGTAGGGTTGTCTCTCTCTAGTGCACAGGCTAGTCGGGTAAGTAATGGGTTCTACCCTCTGGGGAGGAGAGCGGTCACACGTAATGTACTGGTGTCGGTTAATGTTTCTGGCTGTCTTACAGCTTGTTTTCACTCACTATGGGAAGTCTTTCACTTACATGGTCGACCTAGCTTCGTTCTTAAGGCATCATGCTGAGAGTATGGCCAGGTAAATTTGGACGTAGTTCGTCGTCATAGCGACTCACGGTACCGCCCCGGCTAACCTTGAGAGACAGTGCAGTAGGTATGGGGAGGCATCTCTCTTGTCCAGCTGGTCATGGGTTGGTTGCTGGGCTCCTGGTGTCGTCCTCGGCAGTGGCCAGCTCGGGGCCACCAGGCACCGAGGCACGACTGGATATCCCCTCCTCATGGAGAGGCGGTGTTTGGATGGCTGTTGAACGTAGGGACTCTTCATGCACCCCTGCCCTCTGCTGGGCTCCTGGGCATAGCCCTCAGCAGTGGCCAGCCTGGGATTACAAGGCACCGAGGCACGACTGGATGTCCC
>NQII01001569.1:348796-437804 GCA_002778355.1 Clitarchus hookeri
GGGGTGTTCGGTTAGTCATCGGAGGCAGGGACTCATCTGCTTTCCCTGCCTCCTCAGTTCTGCTGGGCTCATCCTCCTGTGCGGCAGGCAATGTAGAGGCGGCCTCGTCGAGGTCCGGTGGGTGGCCACGTCCTCCTGGGTGGACGTTGTCTGGGTTGCTGTCTGAGACAGGGGTTCTTAGGGCACCCCTGCCTTGTCGGTCCTGCTGGGCTCCTGAGCATCGCCCTCGGCAGTGGTCAGCTCGGGGGCCACTAGGCACCACTGAATGTCCCCTCGTCTGGAGGGGCGGTGTTTGGGTAACCATCGGAGGCAGGGACTCATCTGCTTCTCCAGCAAACTCAACTCTGATGGGATCATCCCCTGTGCGGAAGGTGGTACAGCGATGACCTCGCTACCCACCGGCATTGCGGCTCTGGTAGTACCCACGTCCTCTTGGGTGAACGAGGTTGGTTTCGCAATCTGAAGCAAGGGATCTGCGGTCACCCCTGCCTCGTCGGCATGGCTGGATTCATCCCTCTCCTAGATGGGGCTGGGTGGCTGGAGTCGTCTGCGGGACTCCCTGTCCAAGTGGATGGAGTGAACTAGCTGGACTGGCTGACTAGCCGCCTTGTGGATTAAGTTTATAGTGGTTGTGTCTCTACCATACGTGTAAACCAGGTACCTTGGTGCACCTTATCCACAGTATGGGTGGCCGTATAATGTGTGTGTGTGACGTATGTGCGCCCGGTTAAAGGAGTCCGCAGTCCTACTCTAGGTTCTGCAAAGAGAATTTCAATGACGTGGTCTCCTGCTTTTCCTTAGTGGGCCGACATCTACTTGGGTTTAAAGTCACATTCACCCTAGAAATGAGTACTCAGAGGTTAGGTAGGATCATTTGTTTATTCCCGTGAGGAATAGACATGGTGGCCCATACTAACTCCTTACTAACAATGAACTGTAATGGAAGTAAACTAATGTAATACCAGGTGAAGGGGACCTGGGTCTAAACTAGACAAGAGCATATGCGCGACGTCCGACATAAAGGTGAAGACGGTCTTGACTGCCGTATCCGTGGGTGCCCCTTGCCTAGGGGTGTGCTGGTTGGCTCTGGTAGCAAGTCGTCCAGGATTCAAACTCCGCCTGGGGTGACGTGATGACGCGTGAAGATGAGGCAAAGCCACATATAGTAAATATGTCAGTACGTGTCATACTGTATTTATTTTTAGGATGCTGCAACTAAAATTAATTAAAGAACTGCTTTTATTTGTGCTGCACTTCACCATTACCATTGTTTAAGTATAATAATAACCTAGATTCAACTTATGAAGCAAAAAGGCTTTTCACGCATCAGTAGCACATACGTATTCACCTATTCGTCATGACAGAATCAGTACATTGGTGAATCAACATTATAGAATCGGCAGATCTGTGATATGGCACATCTACATAGTTTAGTGAACTGGCACAGCTCTTAAGCAGGAGGGTACAAAAGGAGAGGGTAAGTAGATCATAAGCAGGGCCTTCATAAGTGCACAATTACCCATTAACAGCATAAACCAAATCTGGTGCGGTAACATAATGGCATGAACAGTGAACAATAAGGCAGGTGCTAATTGTGGTAGTAACACACACACACACACACCAGCATCTCCTTGCACTTGGGTGCCCAGTGAGATAAGAGGGGGTGCAGGTAGCACTGCAGGAAGTGTTGGGTGGTGAGCTGGACGTGCTTCCTCATCTGCTGCCCGACTAAGAGAGTCTGCTCCGCGGACAGTGGCACTAGCACCTCATTGCAGTCACTGGCGTGCATCTCCACTGCATATGCTTGCACGCCTTGCTGCTCCTGCAAGGCAAGCAGGCCACACCTCCCTCATTCACAATTATCACAACCAATAATTTCAGCTTCAAGTTAAATTTCCATCATTTAGCGTTTAATATTAAAAGAAGACGTAATAACTAATCACCAACCAATCAAAATTTTTCTGTATTTAAATTAATAAATAGCATTTATTTTATTAAACAAAATAATTATGAAGAAAAAAATAATATTGGTAAGTTTGACAAGTAAATTATTGTGTTACAATCAGAGATAACAGTGAATTATCCCATTTATTAATGTGATGATTTGTTTTGGTAGTTTTGAGTGTTTAAAAAAAATAATTTGACNTAACAGTGAATTATCCCATTTATTAATGTGATGATTTGTTTTGGTAGTTTTGAGTGTTTAAAAAAAATAATTTGACTGTAAGCAATATCACACAAGTTTTTCCTGTTTACACTTGGAGATACGGTTGTTATTGTAATATGAAGGTTTTTTTTTACTGGTTATTCTTTATCACCAACAATCATTTAAAACATGTTTGTAAGCACATCAAATTATAATTTACANTAACAGTGAATTATCCCATTTATTAATGTGATGATTTGTTTTGGTAGTTTTGAGTGTTTAAAAAAAATAATTTGATTGTAAGCAATATCACACAAGTTTTTCCTGTTTACACTTGGAGATACGGTTGTTATTGTAATATGAAGGTTTTTTTTACTGGTTATTCTTTATCACCAACAATCATTTAAAACATGTTTGTAAGCACATCAAATTATAATTTACANTTTTTTTTACTGGTTATTCTTTATCACCAACAATCATTTAAAACATGTTTGTAAGCACATCAAATTATAATTTACACACAATTTTACTGTTAAGAGGAAAGATGGCACAAAGGGCTTGGCCATTTATAATCAGTTCACGACTGGAAGAAACTTTACTTTTAGTTGGATACTTTTTTGTGGGATCGGCAATCGTTGTACGTTATAACATTACAAACAGCGGCGAGCACGGATACAGTTATGCCGTTAGGTTGCCAGTACAAAGAGAGGAAATAGTTCCAAAGTTTTAACGTAATTGTTAATTTATTGCTTACAAATGGGTGTCGAAAAGACTTGTATCTTATTATGCCAATTATTAATGACGTGATGATAACGTATTTAGATTTCAATGTTTCTTGCATAGTCACATGATCACGCTCAAGATGAAAGTAACGCGCGGTAAACAAATGATTGGAAGCAAGGAACTGTTGTTGGCGGGGTGTGGTTGACACACGTGCCAGAGAATTTGTACAATTATCTTGTTTAACCTATAATAATTCATTTATTTGTCTTGTTTTACTAATATCCGCTCTTTATTATTTGGATTTTAATAATCACGTTCATACCGAAAAAGTGTGCCACTCTTTTCCGGCTCTCTTTCATTGGCAGCATGTAGTGCATGGCATTAGGGTGGTATGGTTATAATATCAAAGGCACACAAAAACAGAACCCTCTAATATATTCATGTTATAGTTAATAAATTATTACAGGGACAATTATTTTATTTTCCTGAATCAGTTTAATGCTAATGTAATTTTTACTGGGTGCTCTAATCCAGTTATGTATTTTTTTTCTACAAAATCGCTGAATGTAAGCATGACAATCTGTTGTACCTTGTCATATGCAAATTGCAAATATTTTTGGCGTTAGGCCTGTTCTACAAAGACGGTAGTATAATTATAAAATACTCAATAATTCAAATTTTTATCAGATAACAAGAATGATCCACAAGTGTTTATTGTAAAATGTGTGCAATTTTGATTAAAATACGATTCTTGCAAAGTGACTTCCAAATGTCTTCATATCAGTTTTCTTCCACATTCATCACTGTAGAACCGGCCTTAAAGAAGAAACAAGTAAATAAACTTGTTCATGTTCAATGTTGCTACACAATAATTGGAAGTTTAAAGAACTTTATGTACATATTGTTTGTTTACTTTCTGGATTGTATGTTCAACTTATAACTTTATCGGCATGAACATCTTATTACTGCAGTAACGGTGTTGGCCTAATATTCTTCTTGGTGCAATATTGTAGGTAAAACTAGTTTTAATATGCTGTTTTTAAAATACTAACATTCTTTTAGCTCTGAGATTTTTAGGTGTTCACCAAACTCGGCTCTGTGGCTCACACTGCTACTACGGCCTTATTCTGTGTCTTGCAGCTATGAATGATGGAGGGACCTGTATGCCCCTTAGTAGCATATCCGCGCACGCAAACTGTATTAAACACAAATGGGACACGTGACAGAGGGAGGAAAGTGCTCGCCTCTGCTTACCTTTCCATCTTATTTACCTCCCTAATCCCTATTCACCCTCTACCCCAGGTGCACAGTATAAATGAGGGTGATGGGATAGAAAAAACTCAATTTATCCCTGTGCAGCTGCCAGCATACCTGAGACTCAAGTTTATGGTTGGCTAAATAGTAAATTACCTATAAAAAATTTTTTGTGTTTGATTTAGCTGTATAACAGCAGTATCAATAATTAATACTTACTTTCTATTAATATATTTCAGAAGGAAAACACAAAAATGCATAGGAATACCTTTTTCAGTTTTGCTGCAATTAGGAATGTANTTATCCCCGTGCAGCTGCCAGCATACCTGAGACTCAAGTTTATGGTTGGCTAAATAGTAAATTACCTATAAAAAAATTTTTGTGTTTGATTTAGCTGTATAACAGCAGTATCAATAATTAATACTTACTTTTTATTAATATATTTCAGAAGGAAAACACAAAAATGCATAGGAATACCTTTTTCAGTTTTGCTGCAATTAGGAATGTANTATTAATATATTTCAGAAGGAAAACACAAAAATGCATAGGAATACCTTTTTCAGTTTTGCTGCAATTAGGAATGTAGTAGGCCTACTAAACTTAAATGCTTTAGAATATCAATGCATCTGCAATGTTTCTGTCCCTTAAATTTTTTATTATTAAGTGGAAATAACTATGTACTGGTGGGCCAGATGTCAGCATTGCAGTTGTACACTATTATAAGAACTGCAACGCTAGGAACTGGCCCACCAATAATAACTCACTAAATCTATACAGCCACCTGGTATAAACATAAGATAACTCCTCTGCCACATGTTATCTCTTTATAGTTAGCCTCCTAGCCACTAGGTTCACCGATTGCAAACCACCACTCAACAGGCTGCAATATACTGTCACTCGCCATCTAAAGAAGCTAGCCCCGCCGGCAGAATGTTATGATTGCGCATCTGTGTGGAACATATGTTTGCCTGACTTTGTGCGTGTCTATTCGTGAGTACCGCCCTGTAAATACTTATGTTTTCCATCTCCTTTTAAAAAAAAGGATCAATATCTGATGATCTATAATCTAAACTCACCTCCTGCTGCTCTTCAGATATGAAAACTGCCTCTAGTGGTTCAATCTCCCCTTGGTCCTCATCGTCACTTGAAACTTCAAACAGTTCCGCAACCAGATCGTCCAGCTCTTTCCTTGAAACTTCAACAGTTTCATCCATCTGCAGCTCCTCGTTATCAACTACGCACATATCCCATTTGCTCACCCTACAACATCATCTCCAATGTTTCAAGTACTTGTTGCACAATGTTGTAAGGTACACCATTTTTGTAATGTTCTATATTAGTGGTAAATAGAGTGTTTAGACGTAAAACCTTAAAAAAGTAAATATTTATTTACAACACTTCAGGCAACACAGTGGTTGTGAGTATGGGTACAGTTCCTAGCGCTTGGTAGTCCAACAGGTAACCCCAGCACACGGGCCTTGCAGCAGGAAGAGATTCACACCCAATTACAGTGAGATACTAAAGTTATGAAGGGTTGCCAATCGTGACAACAGGCAGCCAGGGCACCATAACCAAATCAGCAGCCACCAACTTGATGAATCCTGCCCCTTCTCCATTTGTACAAGCCACCAAGGTACATGAAGATGATCAAGCTCTCAGAAGGTATTTGGCAGCTTAGTACGATCTACGCTGTTCATGTCAAATTGAGCACTTTTGAAATCAGCCTTTGAAAAATGTCACTGCTCCTAACTGTGAATATTTTAACGTGCACAATGACTGACCTGTGCACAGTTAAGGAGGGAAATAGTTCCGTGACTTATTGCTGAGTTAAAAGTGTTGGGTAAACATTTGTGGATTCTCAAGTTATTTCTTTTGCTTTCTGTTTTTTATATGCAAACAAGTATAAGAATTAGCATATTTGTAAAATATTCACTTTTCTAATAATTTTGCAATTTCACTTGACAGATGCACGAATAAAGTTTTTATTAAACATACAAATTAACCCAAAAATTCTCTAGCTTACCCCACAGGGAAAGAAGACAACTTTGTATTAGTGAAAACTTTGTATTAAAAAGGTTTATATTAATAAGATTTTACAGTACCTACTAAAACTATTTTTAAGTATTTAAATAAATGCTACATTATATTTTAAGTAAAACAAAAAATGTACAGGACTGGCAATAATGTAACTTCAGGCTGAGCTAAGTTGAGAACTTTTGGTTGGTGTGTAACAACAAGGTCTTGAGCACCGGAGGGTGAAATGAGGTGAAGATGGAGCAGTGGGAGAATGTAAGGGCAATGGAAACAGGAGTGGCCTGTGTTTATTCAAAAATAAATACTCCCAACTTTTGAAGAGAAAAAAATGGCATCTCAGAAATAGGGTTGGTGTTATACTTGTGATTTAGGCTGTTTTGCCATCCAGCAACATGCCACGCTACTGGGCAGAGGAATGATAATACAGCAGGAAACTGTCATTCAACAGGTACAATCTGAACACAACACAAATAAACAAGATATTTAAACATAAAACGCCACTCATCTCATGGCATATCAACTTCAGCTTATGAAGGAACTACTTTAATAAAAAGTCCAAGTGGACTACTTGGCCGCCGGACCNTCATGGCATATCAACTTCAGCTTATGAAGGAACTACTTTAATAAAAAGTCCAAGTGGACTACTTGGCCGCCGGACCTCTGTCACATGCTCGCGGACCACACTCTCATCCCACCTCCCGTAGCAAATATCTACTTTGTTTCCATAAACATTACGTGGCCAACACCACCATCTGCGGCATCCATGCATTCGTCGACATGAGGGAAAAGGAATCTATGCTATGACGAATCCAACTATTTTCACTCCTGTAATTTTCTCCATAACCTTAATTTTCATGTAAGACTCACACAANATGCTATGACGAATCCAACTATTTTCACTCCTGTAATTTTCTCCATAACCTTAATTTTCATGTAAGACTCACACAACTACTTTTCAAATTTGTTTCTGGGAAAAAATGTTCAAGTAAATATGGTATGCCAACATTTCAAGAAAGTTCTAAAAACTAGTGCCATAAAACACACAAAACATCAAAGTACTAATCATAAAGGTCTAAAATACTAGAACAAAGTAAATGAGTAAACTATAAACTAACCGTCTTCCTCATCAGCAAGGATGTTGTACTCTGGATCAGCATCATAATCATCCACAGGCTCATTTAGTTCTGGGGCTGAAATTAACATAGTATTTATCAGTTTTATTTCTTTACTGGGAATCTATATCACACACCAAGAAAAGTTATAGATATAATTCAGCACCACTCAAAGGTTTCATGAAATCTTTCAAGAAGTTCTTCCAGTCTTCATCATCACACTCAGAGTCATACATATCCGTGGTGATGTCAGGAGGTATGAACGCCTGTTCGATGGTTTCCAACGGCGTGTCGCTCAGAGACAGCTTGGAGCGCGTTCGCTGCCCAATGTGCTCCTGTAATTACATGACTTCATTAATATATGCCACCTTCTACCTCCACACACTTAATAATTTAAGTGTTGTCTGAACTCAAAAATACCACAAAAATTACCAACAAATGAATTTCCCACATGTGGGGCAATTAATGCATAATCTTGATACACAATACTAAAGCCAACAGTGACACAACATTTGATAATTTGAAATTTACCCACATGGCAAATATTTTATATTGCTTTTATTTTTAAATTTTTATTTTCCATAATTTTAATAACTTTTTTTAAGTCATCTACGACTTTGATAAACTGAATAAGAATGTTTAAATTTGATAGGGGTTCCCATTACATGCTATGTATTACCTTTTATGACAAGGTCACTTTCCTAGGTTCTTTCTACATATCACTGATATACAGGATATCACCATCCATCGACTCAGACAAACAGGTGCAACCACCAACTTGCCTACATGTGAAACTTATAGTTAGTAAGATTTCCAACAGTTAGTTAGCAAGTAACCATGAAGGTTGTTAGGCAACAAGACTGATAACCTGCACTGCAAAATACCATATCACTGGTGGTTTGTTATGATTTCCCAGCAGCTATTTAGTNGTTAGCAAGTAACCATGAAGGTTGTTAAGCAACAAGACTGATAACCTGCACTGCAAAATACCATATCACTGGTGGTTTGTTATGATTTCCCAGCAGCTATTTAGTATGCATACAGTGATACCTGAGGTATTCTAAAAAGCCCATCTTCAGTCCAGGACGTCTGTGTGCTGGTGTCATTGCTAGCTGTAGTGTGAGGCTGCGAACACTCTAGCTCCTGAGTCACACTCAAGGGTGTCAGTGCCTGCGAATCTACGTCGCTGGCACATGCCTCCTTCTCATCATCACTCTGCAAACAACCACAGTTGGTGGCCAAAGCGTTTTTACCGACCAACAGCTAGCTCTAGTTACACTTCGAGAAGACAAACTTAATACAATATACACTTCTAGCATAACAGACTATTCCTTATGATTATGCAACAAAACACAGCCACTGAGTTTGTACAAACACAGGAACACATTTATGAAAAGTAAACTGGGTTTAAACACTGTTAAGTGTATTCAGAAAGTGAAGTCTCCCACATTATAATTCTATCAATAACCACCTCCTTTCATTCTATAGGTTGCTCGTAAAAAAAGCACTTGTGAAATTAACGTCTGAAAAAAAAAACACAGCTCACAACTACATTTATACTTCATTACAGACTTTCATGTAGGCTCCTACTTAAGTTGGCCGTGATTAAATAAGAGTAGTTCTTAGTACTTAACTTTGTATTGTACATTTTAATTAATGGCCACTGATGTTTGATACATATTAGAATACAATTTTGCATTTTAGTAACACATTTAGATTCCTAAAAATTCTAGTTTTGCTTGGATGATGCATGAATAAAGTGATCAGATCAATAACATTGTTAATTTACATATGGCAGGATACAAAACAAGAGTAAAAAGGAAAAGTAGATCGAAATTGCTCAATTAACTGTAGACAGACTTTAACAAAATGATGTGGCCCCATCAATGAATTTAGGAATGGGGTAGGAAACTAAAAGTAGATGCATGTGAATGGGAGGCAGTTGGCTGGTTTGAATTGAGCAAAGCAATGGGTTTCATTGTTCGTTTGGTAAATAGCTTTCAAGAGGTTATTCTGTAACTGAAACATTAACAACTCAAGCAGCGCAAGGACATTTTTCTTCTCAACAAATCTGATAAGAACACACCATATTTAGATACAGTCCATTTTAAATTTTACACAAAATGATTGGCAAAATATGTAAAATATTTTAATGCAATTGGCAATGGCTCAAATGGTGTGCTGAGAGACAGAAACTTCAGAGGTTGTTGATCATCTAATAACCCTAAAAACAGAGACTGCAACCACTCAAGTCATAAATGAAATAATAATGGTGTCATGTTTTCTACTAATGCAAGATACCAAGTCTTCACAATACAGGGTCATTAAATCAAATTGCAACACTAGGTTACTGCTTATGTGAAGATCAACAAAATATAATTAAAACTTAATAAAAATAATTGGGGGAAATAAGCAAAATGATTATGAGAATTTATAATCTTCACAATAAAAATGTTGACACTCCCTGACATAGATTACTGACTCAGGTGATATTTCCTAGCTCAGCGTAAAAACCTGAATCTACAACACTAGTTTAATGCTTAAAGTATGAGAGACACAGATAGGCCAAATCATGTGAAATATACAGCATTACAAGGCAGTAAGTCTGTGCTCCTGGGGAGAAAGAATGTATGCACCTTCTTCATGTTTGTTTCCTCACCATGTCATGTCACTGTTCTAGATGATGTCTGCCTTTCATTTTTTCTCTTCATCTTTTACCAAAATGCATATACATACATGATTGCAAAAGATGGAAGTCTAAATTCATCTGATCACCAAAGTTGCTTACGGCCATGATGGCAAAGAAGGCCAGGTGCACAGTGTGATGACAAGTGAACGCAAGAGTGAGAGCGCAAAAATGTAAGTCAAGTGGCGTGGAGTGGAGTGGAGTGGAGTGGAGTGGATTGGAGTGGAGTGGAGTGGCATGACGTGAAATATGCTTCTTTAACTGACAGATCCTTTGCTGCCACACCTGCCCCAACCCTCAGAAGAGTAGTGAGTTACCAAACACCGTGCATAATGGATGTACATTTGTTTCGCTGTCTCACCACACTGTGATGATTCCCCTTGTATTCTCCGCATACATACACCACATAAATAAAAATCCTCAGCTTCTTACTATAGCTGTCAACATGAGGGAGCACCTTGAGAATGCATTACCAGGGAATTATATTCAATCCACAGCAGACAATGCACAACCCTAGCCAGCACTGCCAGTGCCACCATAATGTTTTGTTAGTAATGCATCAGTATGACATTACTAATTACATATTCAGTTGCTGATTATGAGATCAATAATGGACAGATACTGATTCAATTATGTACTGATTATTACCGTTCAATAATTTACTAAAGTTACCGGTAATAAATATAGACGAATCAGCACTTCCAGAGTGTTTATTTTAACATAACTGTTCATTTAAGGATACAGTATAAGCAAAGCAAACAATATCAGCACTCACTGCAAAGTGAAATGCAATTTAACAATGTTTGATAATCATTTCAAATGGGCAAGTTTTTGTTGAGGAAGACCAGCAGTCCCAAGTTTTTAGGTGACATAATTTTCCTTTTGTTTTGTTGAATATTTCCTGCTAGAAAAAAAAGTGCTATTCAGAGGAAACAAAATTAAAAAGTATTATAAAATATTTGAAAATTTCTTTCTAGACATGTGAATATATAGTTATCATTCTTCCCCCCTCCCTCCTTAACCAAAAAAAAAAAAAAGAGGAGGATCTGCAAAATATTTTTAATGCAAACAAAAATAAGCCAAAATACAGTATCTAAAATATGTACAAACAATTATATTCCCTCACAAAAAAAAATTAAACATTCTCTTAATATTATTTACTGTCAGCACCATTACAACTTACATACTGAAATTTTTATTATACTATGCACTGGAGAATCATAAGTTTGAGATTTGATTAAAAACCTAGTCAATAATAATTAATTAATTCATACTTAACTACTTTTCTACAATCAGAAAATCATAGAAACTGGGAAGTCAAAAACAAATACTTGACCACATAAATATGATACCAAAGAAATACAAGCAAGGGAAAACTAATTTTAAAACACTGTAAAAGTACATGGATACCAATGTAAATGTGTATTTTAAAATTAAGAAGACATCTTAATGGTTGTGCTTCAATAAAAAAAATTAAGGATGGGATGTAAAACTTACTTCCTTTTTTACTTAAGGTTGACATTCTCATTGTTAACACATCACAATAGCTAGGTGGGTAGGCTCTCTTTGTTTGCATATCACCGGTACAAGGACACAAGCCAGTACGCACCAAGTTCTAGCTGTTTTATTTGAAGAAATGTTTCAAACTATCACTGAACAATATACTGAGTGCATCATACTGCTGTCAAGACTAAGCAAAGATTTTGAATATCTGCTCTTTCTGGCACCTGAGGAAAACCCAGAAACCTTTAGCCAGATGTTGATAATGAAATTATATTCTTTGTAACTACCATTTAAGTTAAAACAAGAAAATTCCGAAGAGTAAAGTTTTAAGAAGTTGAATTAACAAATTAAAAACTTAAAAAACTAGTATAACTTTACCAATTAATATTTATAATAAACACGTATTAATCAAATCACAACAAACCATAACTCATGCTCATTAAATGGTCATAGCACACAAATGTAACTTAAAATACATGAGCCACGCCACATGTCCACAAGTGTCTGCTAGTTTGTACGGCTGCCAAGACGTACCTGTTCCTCCTCGTTTGGCTGGTACTCCTCATCACTGGAATCTTCCGGAAGTTCTTGTTCTATAAGCACCTGGCATTCTGACGCGTAATTTTTGGCTGGTGTGATTGGCCATGCTATAGTGGGCTGTGATTTCAACAGCTCTCTGTGAACAACAGCATCAAGGTCCAGCACTGAATAAGCATGCACACACACATGAACACCCAGTCACATGTAATAGAGTCAGTACGCACTAAAATGTGTAACCATACATCTTTTCATGATAAAAATTATTATTTTGGTTTAAGTCCTTTATAAGCCATACCAAATTATATTAGACGAGGAGCAAAAAAAAAATTCCCTTAGGACATAAAACGGCAGCTGTGTAATGTGAAAGGACTAAACCTCTACGGTTATATAAATTATTTTTCAGTATATTCATAATCTGAAAGATACACAATATAGTACATTTGTACTATTAGAACATTAAAAAAGAGTTTTCAAAATGGTAGACACAATGGATTGTCATTTTTCTTAAGTACACAGTTCTGAAAAATATATTTGTGATTCTTGAAACTAAATGGTCTGGATAAAGGCAAACATCAACCGTGCTTATTAATTAGTATATGGAATGCAACAAGTGTAATTCAGTCGGACTCTATGATGCATTCTTCAGTAAATGTGTTGGGGCAGTATTCACTGCAGTTGGTGCAATGCACAATGCATCTAAATCAATTATGCCTGCAAGAACAACTTGTTTTACACACTTTTTTACAGGAGCACTCAACTAGTTCTCGGCAAGCATCCCAAATGTGTGAAGTGTTGTCCACATTGGCATCCACTGTCCATTCGGCATATTCTAAACCCAATCAGCTGGTGACACTGGGACTCCTTCCCTGTTCAAAGCTTGTTCCCAAAGCCTGACCTGCTTGGTGAGCTATGTGGAGATAATACATCTTGAGAGCATCCAGGGTGGCTGGCAAATTCTGCAGCAAAGTACTTTTTGCAAAGAGCAATTCTTGAGCATAATTTAGATTTGCGACATTCCTGTTATTACAGTGAAGCTATACGACGTATTATTTCTCCAACTTATAACATCTTCAATTAATGACTCCAATGGGTGTGACAGCTCTTTGAAGGCATCAGTTACATCTTGATTAAACTTCCTGGTTTTCCAAGTAGATATCTTTCCATTGGAAGAGAAAAATGGTACAGTGTCACAGCTACTGAATGCATGATATCCTCTTACAGCAACTGACATCCCTTCCCATAATATTTTTCTGTTATCAAATTAATTGGGAACTGCACCAACTGCAGTGAAAACTGTACCACCACATTTATTGAAGAATATGTCATGGAATCAGACAATTACACATGTTATATTGCATATACAAATTAATAAACTCAGCTGATGTTCGCCTCCATTTTGAAAACCCTTTATTATTGTTTTTAGAATACAATTGTATTATATTGTGTCCCTTCCCCTTTTTGCTGTATCATGAAAGGAATGGCAGACCAAGGGCCCCGGTGGCTGAGCAGTTAACCTGCTCGCCTCCCACCAAGGCAAACTGGGTTCAATCCCCGGCCGGGTCACGCCTGGATTTTCGCATGTAGGAATTGTGCCGGACGATGCAGCTGGTCGGCTGGTTTTCTCAGGGATCTCCCGTTTTCCCCACCCTTTCATTCTGGCACTGCTCCATACTCACCTCAATCACCCTCATCGGCTCTCAAGACCTCGCTGTTAAGAGCCGCCCAAATCTCTTCGCTCACTTGCTCACTAATGGCAGACCGGCAGACATATATGGGTAAATATTAGCAACCTTGATGGAAGAAGAGGACAGTCATGTGTTAGTGAATGGTGTTTATTTTTAGATATTTCCAGTTTTTGAGTCACCAATAGTGGCAAAGTGAATCGCAATTGTTAGTAACCAAAATAAATACAAGAAACTTATTTACCAAAATATTTCCTTCAAACTTTTTACGCTTTCCCGAAAAACTTGTTATTTTGAGGGGGACATAGTGTTGAAAGCTGACAGTACATGCATACAAATACCAACAACAAAGTTAACGTTATTCTGCACACTTCACCACCTCAAGTGCTAACATTGCTAACTTTTTTTCAGTAGGTTTTGAACTGCTTGTGCTCAGTTATTTTTTTAGCTATGATGGAATCAAACATTTTCCCTTCACACGTAATACCTAAACTATTTCAGCCAATGAGAAATTGATTGCATAAGCAAATCCTCAAGTCTGAGCTGCACTTCTAATACCAATCTTATGATGTAAACATAAAATGTGACATAGTGAACTACCATCAAAATATAAATGATTAACATGCAACACACATTATCTAATATAATTTTTAATTTGATCATATAGTTGTGTAGCTGGTTTATCTACATTATATGATGAGAGGCATTCAAATACCAACATACTTTCTACAGGAAAATTTATTAATGATGGAGAATTTTATCTGTAACTACATATTCACATGAAACATCACAATACATGCTGACCTTATTGTCACTCACTTAGTTTTGGCCCGTGTCAGCTTTGGTTCATAAGGGCAATCCTCATCATCTGAGTCATCTTTATCGGCAGCTTTGTTCTCCTTCAGTGTGTGGCGAACCATTTCTATGACATGCTTGTTTGTAATGACATGCTGCATAACAAGAATAAATATCAGACATCAATAACAAAAATTGTTTACAAACAAGCTGCCAAATTCCGTATACCACTACATGGTAGAAGTAGCATGATATAGGAGTTTTGCTTTGCCAAACAAAACTGGCAGGAAAATCTCCCTTTCACACATCTTGCATTCAGTTTCATTGTTAATTTAACATTATTTAAAGTCATAAAATAAGGTCTGCAAACCAAATTTAACAAAAAAAGTCCTGAAAATGGGAGGTTGTATAACTCGACAAATAACTTCACCAACTACTATTAGTTCCGTTAACTGCTGTGGCACTAATTTTCTTCTGAAACACTCCACTTATATGGTAATGGAGCTCTTATTTTCCAATAAGTAGCATATGCCGAAGGTGTGCTGATCTGACACATAAAATAAAAATGAGCACTCTACTTTTGTACATTTTGGGATATCTAATCTACCAATTCAAAAAAAAATCTTGGAATTTTAATGACTTCTGCTGGGGATCTTTTTAGAAATTTTGGTAATCTTTATTGTCATTAAGTTTTTACTTTCTTTAATAAACAGACAATCTTTGCATCAACTATTTTTTTTTCTTTAGTGCCCACAGATTCTGACCTGAGCTAATAAAGTGAGTGAATGAAAAGATTTGGGCTGAAGTCTTGAGAGCCGATGAGGATGAAGTGAGAGTACGGAGCAGCGCCCGAATGAAAGGGTGGGGGAAACGAGAGATCCCAGAGAAAACCCGCAGACCAGCGGCATCGTCCGGCACAATTCCCACTTGCAAAAATCCTGAGTGAACCGGCCGGGGATTTAACCCGGTTCGCCTTGGTGGGAGGCAAGCAGGCTAACCGCTCAGTCACCATGGCCCCTCTGAGCTAATAAAGCTCCAGGATATAAGAAACATGTCACTGTACATTGCATTATACAAAAATAAACTATATTCAAATACTTTATTTTTATGATAGACACACACACTCACTTAAATATAAAATAAACTTTTTCAGTTCCAATATTCAGTCACAGAATAAATTTATTTTTTATGTCAATAGTATTTCCTTCATATAATAGTTTAATTTCCATACATAATTTGTCATACAATTTTATATCAGAATAATTAACGCCCTCGTGGTACAAAGTCTAATTATTTGGTAGGTAGTGCAGATTATTTATTTCTTGTATTATAATGATGTAATATAACATTCTTTTCTTTAACTGATTACAATTTTTACTAACAATAAATGCAGAATATATATATATATATATATATTATAAATGCTATTAGAAGACAGTCCCACCAGGATGAGCCACGGCGCGTGTTGCTTGCTTAGAGCTGTGAGTACAGGTCCACTGCCCCTTGCTACCGGCCACCTAACTTAATCATAATTGCACATTAATTCTTGGCGTCGTCGTGTTACTTTCCACTGCATACGCTATATCACTGAATTCCTCTTTGCACATACTTTCAGATGGCATTAAAATAAATGTATGTTTCAAGGAGAAAAATCATATATGGTTTAATTATTTCTGTCAATACACATGTTAAGAAGAGTCACTTTGTGGCAAATTACTTGCCCCCATACGTAATTTTATTTTGCGAAAACCGAATTTTGTGATATGCAACCGTTACGGAAATTTTGGAGGTGTCCACGTTAGGCAGACCAGCCTGTGTGTGTCTGTTTTATGGGCGTACGCAAACACACATGTGCGCACACAATAAAGTTAAAATATTAATTAAATTAAATAACTGTTTACAAGAGTATATCTTTTTCCTGGAACATATAATTCTAATTGCTTTTGCTTGCGTTTGAAAGTTTTTATTGACTACTGAATTGCTTCAAAACAATATACGATAAGAAATAAGGAAATGAAAATGGGCAAAATTCAGAGCCTTTGAGACTAGAATTACAAATACATTGCTAATGAACTGAACTGCAAAGAGAGCAGAATTTAACTTAGGAATTAAACAAAATCTTGTAGGCCCCTTACAATTTCAATAAGTATTTAATATAGACCCAAAAAATTTGATTTTTCCACATGTTTAATTTTAAAAAAAGCATGGAAATAGTTTTATTAATATTAAGTGGTTTTTTTACAAGAATCATTTGAGGTGCACCTGGTCCCTTCCTACACTTTCCTGGCCTACCCATTTCCTGCTGTCTATAAATGTAGCCCCAAATTCCCTACATACCCTCTCATACAACTCACTCGCTGCTACTGCCTTCCTGTAAGTTATTTACTTTCTAACCAGCATTCCACCAACTACTATCCTAGCTCTTGGGAACTTCTCCCGTACTTTGCTCAGCAACCCCCTGAGATCCCTTGTCCCACCTCCTTTTGAGCAAGGTCATTTCCCCCCCACATGAATCAAAACCATCTTTGAAACTCTGCTGCCTCTTTCTTCCAAATCCCTGATTTTTGCACCACCAAACGCAGCTATATATGTATTCCCTTTACAATCGAGCTGCCTAGGAAAACCATCTCTGGTCCATTGCCTACAACCCTTTCCTGCTTTGTGTCCCTTCCACCTACCCGCCTTCCCTTGCCTACTTCACCTCTTCCCTGATCCCTATCACCAGCCTCCTCCTGCACCACCCTCGATTCCTTTCCTTTGACCAGCCCTCTTTTTTCCCTTCCGACCATGAACTACCCATTTTTTCCCTTCTTACTGGTCTTTGCTAATCCCGCTCCTACAAGCCTCAACATATTGCTCCCCACATGTGATTACATTTTGACCAAGAATAGCTTCTGTTGTAATATATCACGACTTGCTGCTAAACATTCCTGTTGGAAGAAACTGTGGAAAAATTAGAAATAGTTCTAAATTAAATTTTTAATCCTAGTATTTACTGACAAACCTGGTCTAACTCAGACCTGGAAACAAAACTAAATCAGCCCTTTAATGAGTGGGATTACCTTCAAAATGTTCTTAACGTTGGTCACACTCAAATTAGTCTTTGCAGCTTTAGCATCTAACTGACGATCAATTTGTGCTTCCAGACTGCTGAATGCTTCTGCCTCACTTTCTTCCAGTTGGCTATGCCTTCGTTTCCTGAAAACACCAGTAAAAATTACATGTTGCGAAGAATTTATGTAAACCACCAAACATGTGCATATATACACACAAAAACAAGTGTTTTGGGAGAAAAAAAACTTATACTTAGGGTATTTGAAACTGTTCAGGAAATCAAATGGAATGTTATTTCAAAAAGCCACAATATTTCCACGTTTCACTAGTGAAAAAAATATAAATTTAAAAGTGTGAAAAGAGAAATACAGGTATAAGTTTTCTTTAGTCAAGAATGTTTAGTATTAGTTTTGTAAAAATGGGTTCCAGAAATTACAGAGCTTCCAATAACACAAAAGACATGATACTGTATTGGTACAAACAGTAAAGCAATAAATAGTATCTGTCAAAAAGAGCATCCTGCTGCCTCAGCGACTTAACACGATATGAGAAGGGATGCACTGTAGTTCAATCTGTCTATGTGGGTGAATTACAAGGACCGTAAGACACACACAGATGATAGAGCACTTCACCAAATTGTAACCTAATCCAAACACCTCCCAAATTGTACATACATACAGCAAATTGACTAAAGTGAAGTTAGCTTCGAATCCCAGCTACGACCAGTGATTCATGCCTTTTTCCTGGTTACAACCAACATTTGAAAAAAAATTACTAGCGGCACGCTCTCCCCACGAGAAACGGACAAGCACAAAAGCTAGAAACACAAGTAGTGCTCTACTTTGAAGGTTCTCAAGGGCATGGAATTGATATTATGGGCAGTTGCCCCAGACTGTGTCCAAATACAATAAGTGGGAATGTATTAAAGGATAATAAATGCTTTTCAGATGACTATGTTTTAATCCTTTATACTGCAGTCTATGTAAAACAGCAATTTGACACTTATGCTGGTAAATATTATGATTCCATTGCAATATTTACATCTGACAGTATAATATTTCTTGTTAGTTTACCTTTAAAAAGGATGGTAGGAATTTTATCACAATTTTATTTTAATGACCAGAATCTAATTTGTCTGAAATTTTAATTAATTGAATGTTTTGATGTCACAGGTAGAGTGATAAATGTTGTTTTATTTTAAGTGTTTTCTCCTTGTTAAACAAGGGCTTTGTATAAGGTTAATTTTATAGACCTAAGAGATTGTTAATTTTAACAGTTTAATAGATCAGGTTCACTTATCAGGAAATCATTTATACTTTTATGTGTTTAGGAAGAAGGAGGGATACCTTAAGCAAGCCCAGGGACTCTCTATTCAGACATGACAGCAGTCTGATTTTAAATTTAATTTAATTTTTTATTTTGACTGGCCATCATAAGGGTAGGGCAATGGAAGAGTAGCCATCGCAAGTTCCATAAAGGTGTGCAGGCTTCAGAAGCTATTTAAACGCGCCAGATTATTTATTTTAGTTTCTTCAAGAAAGAAGAGGAAGACCCAGGGCCATGGACAGTACTATGGTCGTAAGACTTTTACGCAGTAAGCTGTAAGTCTGGCATGAGCAAACGTTGCTTATCTATTATAATTTGCTTGTGATAATCACTAAAATGATCTCAACGAAGACCAACAGGTCCAAGAATCAAGTTGAACATTTGCTAAGCTAGCCGAAAATAAAATAAAACTTTACTTAAGCAACTCATTCTGAATAAAATGAACAAGTGTATGAACATTTACTCAAAGACATGTTGGTGTTATTAGAACTTTTAAAATTTCTTTCACTAACATGTTCCGTGTTTTGTTGGGGGGGTGAAGGGGGGAGAGGGGAGAGAGAGAGAGGGAGGGATATATATATATATATCAAGTTTTTTTATTGCTCTAAGAAAATATTCACATATTCACTACCTGAATCACATTCATAAGCAGTATAAAGCTATGAGAAATCAATGATTAATTCTAATTTGAGATGTTGGAAAGGTTATAATGTAGTATGTCTTAATTTATTTTGTCCTCAACATGATAATAAAAGTCTCATGTTTAGCTAGTGAACTTTGTGTAGATGTTAAAATCCCGTGCAAATTTACAAGGGTATATGTCTTGTTTAGGGTTATGTTTCGTCACCGCTTATCTTCGCCAGACTAACTACAGAAAGGTAAATGTTTCTGTAATTTACCTGTGGTAGAGCATTTCAAATTTTGATTAATTCCTGTTTATTCTCAAGGGTTTTATGTATACATCTCTTATCTGCACACGTAATTTTGAAGGACATTGCTCCATCAAAAAGAAAGTTAAGAAACCTGTATGAAACAGTTTCATTTGTTACACATGCACAACCATTTATACACAAGATAAAAATTTAAAACAAAAATTCCTACACCCTCCTAGCACTTCCTATGGGCGTATCGCAAAACTGGGGGCACAGTACCTCTACTTTTAAGCATATTTGTATACCACAGTTACATGTTAGCATATTTCAAGTGGTAAGGTTTTTGNGCACAGTACCTCTACTTTTAAGCATATTTGTATACCACAGTTACATGTTAGCATATTTCAAGTGGTAAGGTTTTTGTAACATGCTTCGTTTTCATTTTTTAAGCATATAAACATGCAACTGTAATTATAAAGAGTAGAGACTTTTTTGAAGGAGACGTAGTAGAGCCACAAAAGTTATATATATATATATATGGGTTTTGCATAGCTTACCTCTTTGATATTTACAAGGGTGTAATGATACAATAAGCAGAATGTCGAAAATAAAATTGATATAATAGGAGGAGATTGGCCGCTTTNTGTCGAAAATAAAATTGATATAATAGGAGGAGATTGGCCGCTTTGTTTACGTCGGACACCATGTTGTATAGCACTGTAATGCTGTAGTAAAGTGAACAAATGTGAATCGGCAGTCACCTGTCTGCTGTGGATGTGCAGACATTACCGTAGGTTAGTTGGCCAATATATGAAATACTGTGCGATTCGTGGTGAGTGGAGTGTTGCTGCGTACGTGAGTTGTGACGTCCGAATCCGACCGCGTGAAGGCTTGTTATTTAAGAATGGAGGGTGCAAGTACGACTACTTCTGTGCGTGATAGTAGTCTATGTAGTGGACGTTAGCCAGTTTATTGAATTAATATTGTTTTGGCCACTACTGTTTGATTATTTAGTAGATCATGGTGTGTTGTCGAATGAAGTAAGGTACAACTCATGCACGAGGGTAGTAGAATTGGCCGACAGTGAATTTTTCGCTGTCAACGGTCAGTTAGGACACGTGTCTGTAAGGTATATAGAGAGGTGCTTTGAAATTTTAGAAAATCTCTTTGGGACAGCATGTGTTTTGGAAAAAGTAAATTAAGTGTAAAGATGATTTGTAAAACAACATATTTTTATCTTACTATGGTATTCCACATCCCAGCACCAAATTTATTGGTAGAATGTGACATATTAGTATGGTTACCGTCGTGGATTGGTCGTCTTTTTGTTATGAAGTGATAACTGACTGGTGTATGCGTGAGATAAGGAATAAAATTGGGGGGTGGGGTGGGCTCTTTCGTTGAGATAGATGAGGCTGAATTTGGGAAGCGCAGGCATAGTAAGGGGCAGTGGGTTTTCGGCAGGATGGAGATACGTACTAATTGTATATTTCTTGTTCCTGACGAAAATAGTACTGGCAGGATGCTTCTAAACATAATCAAGCAATTCATAGAGCATGGAACGACAATTATAAGTGACTGTGGACGTGCGTATAGTTGTCTTTCAGAGCACGACTATGAGCACCTTCGGGTGAATCATAGCATGAATTTCGTTGATCTCGATACAGGAGCGAACACCCACCACAGAATAGTGTGTGTGTGGTACGATGTGAGGCATGGTATTTCCTCGATAAGGCAGAAGGACACCGCAATTTGTGGGGTACCTGGTGGAGTTCATGTTTCATCACCGGTACCCCAACGAACGCGAGCACATGCACCACTTCCTACTTGCCGCTGGAAAATTGTACCCACCATCTACTTACGTGAGTAAATTCCTATACTTCCAGTATGTGTGGTATATGTATATAACAGGTTTTTGCATTTTGTGGTATGTCATCAAGGGTTTGTATATTTATGTATGTGTAGCTATTTTTAATGTAGCGAACGTAACCTAATTCAACCTAACTTTGCAATATGTAACACACTGGTGTAATTATTGAAAATAGAGGCTTTTCTGAAGGAAACATAGTAAACCCACAAAAGTAACATAAATGGGTTCTGCACAGATTACCTTTTTAATATTGAGGGCGGCGTAATGATAAAATGCTGTCGGCACAGACATGAACTGCGTTCAGTTGCTGTTTAGATGCAATACAGTGCGGTTCATGAGTTGTGTTGTCCGAATCAGACCGTGTGAAAGCTTGTGATTTCAGAATGGAGGACGCAAGTAGGAGACCTTCCGTGCGTTACAGTCATCTATGTGACTGGTGTTACTTGGACGTTTAGTAGATCATTATGTTTTGTCGGGTGAGGTAAAGTACAAGTCATGCACTACAATAGTTGAATTGGACGACGACAGTGGAATTGTACCCGCCGCATACTTAGGTGAGTTAATACATATCCAGTATGTATTACTGTTACTTTGAAACCCAAAAATCCTAAATTAGAATAAAAACCTTGGTTAGCTTAAGGTCCTAAAATCCTAGATTAGAATGAAATTGTAGGTAAGATTAAAACCCTATAAGCCTAGATTACATTAAAACCTTACAATCCTAGGTTAGATTAAAATCCTACAATCCTAGGTTAGATTAACAATGTAAAATTGTGATTCACTCATCGTGGGGTTAGGTTAAGTTAGGTGGACACACATTACGAAATAGGGTGGACAGATGTTAAATTGATGTTTTTTTTTTGTTTTTTGTGGGTCCATTTTGGTAATTATTGAGTTCAGGGGCTTTTCTGTAAAAAATAAAAATAATTCGCGTAATATGTGCCCTCCTAACAGAACCTAACCCCACGATGGGTGAATCACTATTTTACATTTTACACTAACCTAGGATTGTAGGGTTTCACACTAACCTAGGATAGTCGAGTTTTACACTAACCTACTAATGTAGGATTGTAGGAATTTAAAGGAACAGTAAAACACACCAAAATTATGTAAATTGACTCACCTAGGTAGGGGGCTTGTATAATTCCTCTGACATTAATAGACGTAAACAAACATATTTCACAAGTTTTTTTTAATATGTTCTACTTATTTTAACATTATGCCCTCTTGAATATGAACAAAGTAAGCTGTGCAGAACCCATTAATGCAACTTTTGTTGGTCTAGGACGTTTCATTCAGAAATGTAAACAAACTGCCTCTACTGCTCTTTCGCAAATTTGTTCAATTTTTTTAAATATGTTGTATTTATTTTAAACTACGCCCTTAGTATATTCATGTTCTACGTGATGAGTAAAGTAGAAATATATCATAATTTTGAATTTTTTTTGTTTTTTTTTTTTNTAGTATATTCATGTTCTACGTGATGAGTAAAGTAGAAATATATCATAATTTTGAATTTTTTTTGTTTTTTTTTTTTCAGAAAAGCCCCTAAACTTAATAATGACCTTTCTTTAATTTTCAGGAAAGTCGCTTCTCTTTGCAAGTACCCTTCATTTTTTTGCAAATCTGAGAAAAAATGCAGTAAACACTGTGCACTGTATGATAAGTCACATGGCATTGTTTACAAAATACGTTTCGTGAAAAATAACTGGAATTGATAGGCATGGCTGAGACAGTTCATTTAACATGTGTAACTTATTTCACATAAAGATTACCTTGTTCGAGTATTTTCCTCCGCATGTTCGTGATCCGAAGTGACAATTTGTAAACAATCCGACGACGAATCAGATAAAATATCATCTTCATATACCTCTAAATGAAGACTGAAAGGCTGATTTGAAAAACCAACACTGTTCTGGTTATCTTGAGATCCAGACTTTATTAGCTTGTTTTCTTTTGATACGGAATTACACTCATTAATTTCCATTTCAAGTCATGATGGTTATCTTAACATTTGTTTTCAACGTCATTCAAAACAAAAAAAATTTAAAAATGCAACAACCAACCAACCGACTTTTAATATCCAATGCCAATCAGGATAGCCAACGAAAATGTGGCGAAAGTCCCATTCCCTGGCTCAAAATATCGTATGCAACACTGAAATTCCCACTACATAACAAAAAAAGCTGAAAAGCAACCATGTTTAACTGGTTTTTAGGTCTTAATACATTTTCCGGATGCAATAAATACTACAATGATAGCGTCAATATTACAAACACACTTAATTTCTTTCAATTCCTTAGTACACAGGCATTCACCATTTAATTATATGTTAACACTATCCGGGATGAGTAATCCCTCATTTTTCGCGGTGACATTGTCTACAGCAGCGCTTCCTTCACACTTTATATGTACTATAAAACTTTACTTGGAGTGATATGAGATTTTGACACACTGCTGAATTTAACATGTTTCATGAAACGGCGGGTTTTCGGGCGATTAGGGTCAAATTAAAGTTCACAAATGTATTAAAACATTTTTTAAAAGTACTGGAATATATTACATACGATATAATACGTCCGTGGATATTCATTCTGAAATATAGAAGGAACACACAAAATAATCATAATAAAACATACAAAAATTAAATTACAACAAATAACAATAAATCATAAATCCAACATACATATAAATGCTATAATCATATACAATTACAATTTCATGTATTAGGTGAATTAAAATATAGGCCCATAAACCACTGGAAAAAATTGACATTTAACTTAAAAAATTTACTACTTATTTGCTTTCCGACATGTTATTTCTTATAGAATTTGACCGGATGGATCAGTCGAAAGTAAAGTCTAAACACTCTTGACTTCACGATATCGAAAAATTGAAATATAAATTAGTAGTCAAGCAAGAATTATGCCGAGAATCAAACAGAGGTTATTTGGAATGAGTGTTACTTTATTATAGGGCGAATTTCTTCTCAGTATATTATACCAAGCATGTCTCAAATAAATATATTGCAAAATCATATAATTTGAAGAGGAAATAAATACTTTTATATTTTCGAATTAATTAAACTAGTGGGTTTTTGTTTTGAAATAAACTTTTAATATAAATTTCAAACTTAAAAATGTAAATTATGTAAAATACATTTTTCGTGAATATGATAATGATTTACTAAAAAAGATGTACCTACATCTTACAGAGCTCGCATAACCAACATTAAATTGTTTAAACTTTATCTTTAAAATTATACTGTGTTTTGGTGGTTTCTTAAAAGGATAGGAAATGTTAAGTAAGCTTCTCAAGTTAGCAAATATGTGAGGCCTTTAGAACATACAGGATTGTAAGTATCGCAATAAGAATAAATATAATAACGTAGTAGATACTAAGATTTACATATTAGGTATTCAACAAATCTTTAAAATACATAAAAGTTAACGTAATTTATAATAAAATAATTACACAAGTTATAAAAAGACTTTTCTAAAAGAAACTCAATTTTTTTCAAAACTAGTATACAGATTAATAAATAATGTGGAATAATTTTAAAAAAATGTAAACCAGCATTTTTTAATGATTATATCGTTAGCTTCTGTTTGTTAGTTTAAGGGGTACCAATCCCCGTCGTTTTAGATTTTCCGAATTTGTGCCGTAACTTGCATCACAGATTTTGTATTTTATTACGCCATCGACAAGTCATGTTCTGAAACTTGTATTGTTAGACTACTGTTGTCAGGACTATATCAGTAACAGCCAACAAGAAAAAATTTCTTATTTCTTTACGATGATCAAAAGTCAAAATCAATAAAGGCCGTAGAGATGCAATGGTTTGAGAAAGATGTATGAGATCTTATTTATTTCATCTAGTGCAAAAAATTTTGATAGACATTCTTACGTGGAACTTATGGCAAAAATTGTGAAAATCAAAGATGGCAGAAACTGATTGCCCTTAGGGGAAATTTTTTATATGATTTTACAGTAATCATGAATTTCTATAATTTTATTAAACTAATTTTTACTTTTAAACATAAAAAGCAGTGTTTTGTGTGTGTGGGCATACACACACACACTAACATGCACAAAACTGTTACAATTTTGGCTGATTTAAATATTTCACAACATTTATCACTACAATGTATTTGTAGTATTATTCTAATTAAATTTTTTTTTGGATGAGGAAAACCAATCATATGTTTTATTTTGACGTGGACCACTCCTGTGTGGTCTGGCATGTAAACTGTCATCACAACTTCGGCCCACAGTCGCTGCACCAGTGCGGCCCGCAGAACATGCATGTCGTGTGTCCCGATGCGTTTCCACATCGGTCACTTTAGAAAGGGTCATGACCCGATACCGAGTGATCCACCTGAGTGTCTGTAGTGTCCCAAGAGAGATATGTGTAATTAGGATAGGATTCAAGTGTGATGTGGTAGAAGTTACCCAGGACTGGTTGGGTGTTGAATTGCCCAGTGCCATAACCTAGTGGAGAGTTAATGATAAGTGTCGTTCGATCGACGGTCCAGGGGGCCCCGGAGATCTCCATCAGCTTTTTGATGATGTTGTCGCATACTTACTTTTGCACTATTTATACCTGATGACGAGACTGTAGGCCGTCTCGTACCTCCTGAAATATAATATGACATTGTGGGCGATGATGCAAAGGGTGTAGAACCCTACAATGACTTAACACAGTTAACTTGGCAAAGTGGTTTTTTCACTGTTCTGACTACATGAGAATAAAGATGAAAATGGACCCAGCACTTATGGCATGCCGGTGACCTTAGAGTGAAATAAATGTGGCATTATATTGATACGCAATAGCGTTAAGCTCTCTAGTGAGAGGGTGGGTGGCTCTTCGCTCGGTAGTTAAAATAAAGATAATAAATGTTCCAGTTAGTTAATGATAATATTGCAGTGATGTGATTACAGCCTAAATGATGGGAACGAGGGGGCTCGCGGAGTGGGCTACCAACGCCGCCGGTCTGGTCCGAGTGTTGTGATGAACTGGCAGAGTGGCCTCGGTTTGCATCGCAAGCGACCAAAACAGAGGTCAAATGGCGAATAATGAAACATAACATGTGCACTATGTGATATGATTGTAATTGTGAAAAAGCATATAAATTAAATAAAACACATTGGTGACACCGCCATCTATTAACAAATGTCTGTTAAGATTGAAGTTGTGAAGTTTACAGAGCATGTCACAGCACTAAATGACATATTACAAGGATGGAGGCCTTTGTAGGCAATCTCCCCTGTAGAAGAGATAATTGCTCTTATATAAATACATGTTAAATGCGTTATTATGTTTTCTTGTAAAAAGTGTTTAAATTTCACTACCTGTAACATGTCTGTATTTCACTGGCTACAGTGTTACAGGTGGCTGTCTCCTGAAGGGATGTACGAATCCACCTAGGCAAAGGGGTGTAGAATGTCATGCCCGATTGATGTTAACACAATAAAGCACACCCCTGACTGTAGCTGTAAATGCTATGACTGTGTTTAATGTGTATGTAAAAATGCTGCACACTACTGGTGACACTTTGGAGCACTTATCATTTCAGCTTCGACTTATAACCCAGTTCGACGCCACTTGGCAGTCCGTTGCGTCGTAGGTTGTGGTGCGAGCTGCTACGAAGCAACGACCAATTGCCAGTGCACCCAACGGCTGTGGCTTTGGGGTAAACACCATTTCGGATCGCCTACATATTTATTAAGAGAGTTACCTCTTGCGATAAAAGAGTAGGACGATCTCTTGAGTTACGTACTCCATGTTGGCAAGAAGGTGCAAGTTCCGTTCTTGAGGACCTGCACTGCGCACTCTTGGCCTGATGTGGTTGGTTTGGCCCAGTTTACCTGGTGTAGTTGTTGTGACTGCGGTGGTCAGAGTGGGCACAAGGAGCTCGTGGACGCGTGGTTCATGTCAAACAGACCTTTGCAGTACCTCCCACAATTCTTGGTATATTTCAGGTGTACGAGACGGCCTACAGTCTCGTCATAAGGTGTAAATAGTGTAACAGTAAGTAAGTGACAACATCATCTACAAACTGACAGAGGACTCCAGGGATCCCTGGACCGTCTAACGAACGAACCCTATCACTAACTCTCCGATAGGTTATGGCACTGGGCATTTCTACACACCACCAGCCCTAGGTCACCTCGACCACGTCACTGTTCAGTATCAACCATTGTCCTGAAGGTAGGTGGTATCCGGCTCCACAACCCCCTTACGTTGTTTCCTGCAGATAGTTTTCCGTCATCCGACCTCTTGAGGCAGTCCGGGCAGTCTTCATGCCAGAGCTCGCGCTGGCCATCACATAAACGACAGACAAACAGTGGTGGTTAATGTCCTGAGCGAGTTTGAACAGGTGCACAATCCTTTTCTGCCCGGAGTGTGACTATTACTTGGAGATAGGATTTTGTGCATTGAGTTTTCGTCAAAAATCGCTAGATCTGTTTCCTTGGCAACTCTGCCTTCTTTAGTTTAGTCTTACTTATACCTGTGCGAATGAGCAAAGTGGCAGCCACACTGCGACTTCATAAATGTTGTCACAGACGATCAACGCGATGACAAAATTTCACACAAGACAGGAAGATACAAAAGTGACGACACAGTTGGTTTTCTTAAATGAGTCTGCTAACGGGATGGATCGCGAGCATGGTTATAAAGCTGGCTGGTGGTGCAATGTTGACTTCACCTTCCCGAGCTGGCATGAAATATTTACAATCTGATGCTGCCACCACTCTTTCAAGACACTGAAATTAGCATTTGGGGACTCAAGAAGTTGTCAGGATTTTGAGTTTTGGTTGAAAAATAGGCAGGATTTGTACAAAAAATTATCAACATAAAATAGCACTTGCAACAAGAAGTGGAGAATTTACATTTTGGTTACGCATGAAAATTGTAAAAATTAAATTTGCATAAACAATCATAAAATTAAAGCCATTTTACCAACATGGACGGCCGACACTTGACACCAGCAAAGAGGCACTGGATCTAAGTACCTAAGAATTAAGCATAGGAATATTTGGAAAATTTCGCCACATCATTTTGTAGACATTTGATGGCATGTGGTGGCCTAAGTAGCTGGAGGTGATTTGACTTGCATGGTGTAGGTTTTCGGTTTCATCAAAGGAAATTGCAAATGGGTGCCAGCTAATGTAGAGCATGAGAGAAGGTAGGGAGTAGGCCATTTGCTTTAGTAATCCAATGTGTCTACCTACTGAGCATTGGCCCTCCCAGAATGCCAGTAAAGTGCTGTGATAATGTTTAACAAGCACTCTCGAAATTTCAGTAAAGTGCGGTGATAATGTGTAACGGGCCATCTCACACGACCAATAACACAGTTAACGCGAGTCCAAGCTCACCCACCTCTGCTGCAGTTTGTTACACCACCAGCCCCAGCTGAGCACCTTGCTATCGACCAGAGCATCTAGAGTAGCCAGCAGCAGTACCTCGTCGGTGTTTGGGAAAGTGCCTTTTCGACACCAACAACGCACGCGTCAGCTGACGGTCTCACTTTCATCCAACCATGTGGGCTACACCAGGGTGTTACAACGTAGCACAAATGAAGGAAAAATCAGACATTGTATGCTCCTTATCATGGTGGGTACGAGAAGCCGACGCAATAAGTGCAACATTGTGTTGCATGTGCAGTAGACCCCCAAAAGCAGGGTATATTATTTTACAAATATACCTAAGGAATTATTTAAGGTCCTGAGTGGGTTGTCATGTAATTAACGACTACATGAAATTAGTGTTTCAACAACTTCCTACTTGGCCACGGACTTCACCCGTACCAACCTATATGGATATTCGTCATCACGTGACTAACGGCCAGGTACATATTATGGTACATTAAAGTTTCATCGGTTTTAAATGGTAGATGTGTTAATTCAACAGCAATAGTATACTGACAGAGAGAATCAGGAGGCTGGCGGTCAAAAGTAAACCAAACATAAAATTATATATATTTTAATATAATTTGTAAATTGGGTTTGCGTACCTTTCTGCAAGGCAAATCGTATTAATTTTTTTAGTTAAGGGAGTTTTCCAGTCACATCACACATTGATATTATTATATTTGAATACCTTTCACATCTTTTCATCTACTACAAACGACTTCACAGCCAGGTAGCCGGATATACCCTGGCAGTCATGTCGACCCGGAGCAGGCAGAGAACAGACGGCTATTCATGATCGTACAGGCACAATGCCATTGTTTGACCAATCACCAGGGGCAATATATTTTCTAACTTGACTGGAGCATTTATTGTAAAAGTAACTTAATTTAGCTGGGGAAGATTTCTCAGACTCCTGATGATTCGTAATCGCCCAGAACTCGAATTCAACAGAATTTCTTTGACAAACCATGACTTTTGCAGGTTTTAGTGTAGGGTCTACTGTAGTACGATAACTCATATCGGGTATGTATTGTGACTCAAGAAAGCAGAATTATCAATGTGCAACCTCACATATTAAAGTTTTTATTCTAGGTCTCACCACTTATCAGCATGCAGGGAATGGACTCACCAACCAGTCAACCCAGGGTTTTGTGTCATTTTTATTCCAGTGTAATTATAATGTATTAATAGTCATGTGTGTTAATTGGCGTAGTGGAGTTGCCATACAACTCCACACTTAGAACAAGGTTTCTATCACAATTACATGTCACAACGGGCACTCCCCTAATTGTTGGACCAGTCGTGAACAGTCCACAGCTATTAGCCAAACTTCCCCTACAAACAGCAATGTACTTAATCACAAACACAGAGGATCAGAGAGGCAGGCCACCTGGGTGGTCGACCACAACAGCAGAGCAGTCGGCAAAGAGATTCTGAAAGACGTCAATGGAGAGTGATTTTTCCCGTCGAAACATGCACGCACCACCATGCGGAGTTGTTTCCACCATCCCCGTCACAGACTAATGTAGCAGATATTACTAATTATGTTAAGTTTGCAGGAACTTACAAGATAAGGCTACACACAGGAGTCAGTTATTGCGGTCGTGGATCTACCAGTCATGAAATAAACAAACTCGTGTTAGGGTTAAAGTATTTTTATTCATGAAAACAAAACCCTCATCTGAAGCACTTAGATTTTGTAACAGTGATGGCATGTCACCAGCCTACACAGAGTAAAATAAGACCTTATACAAAAATTATTACGAGGTGATTAGGTTCCTGGCATGTGAGTCGGCAGGACAATTATTCACTCATAATTAACCCTTGATAATATGACATACAAATCCAATTTCTAGAATTTAACAAATATAACTTGCAAAATATTTAGGTTGGTAAGTAAGTTGTGTAGCAACGTCTTTATTATTTCCAATGGAACTGTATTTCCTGGTCTGTTGCATTTTGGATTGTTATACACATGAACACTACAGTAATTAAAACACTTTTGGCAAAATATTTATCTTTTATGATTTTCCAGAATTAAGAGTGGCAACAGGGTGGTACGACACGGATGAGTCCTCTTCTCCCAAGCAGAGGTGAACGGTACCAATGCTCGATTCTAACTAAAAAAAACAGCTAGCTAATTGCTGCGTATTAATTTTAATTTTTACACAGTGGCACAATATAGTACATTTTTTCGCATTTAGAACACAGCACACACACAGAGGTGTTATCAAAGAACGGAGGGGCCACACGAGGGGTAACTGGACCGTGGGAACTACTCTACCATCTTCGCTGCATTCATTTCCTGGTAGTATTTTTACTGCGGACTCTTTTGTACGTAATTAGCCAGCTCGAATTATCACACCATCAGAATTTACTTCTTGAGTGCATGAATTCGGGACACACACTTAACTCCAGTGGTCCCATGGGGGTATGTCGGGGGGTGCACTTCCAGCATCATGCGTTGGATCTGGAGTTGGATTGGGCGGCCACCCGTGTTCGGCATGCGGCTAGTCCCTGGTAGAGGGCAAATCATAGCTGTGCATGGGTGTGGGACAAACTGGTTAAGAAAGGATGGATGCGGTATGCGTCAACCGATTATTCGTTTTCTGTACATGTACCAAACATATACCTAATTCAAATCAAAACAAATGTTAAAGGCACAAAGGCAGTGATGAACAGGTTTGTTTAATTTTCAAAAGAGAATCACTACGATTTGATTAAAATACTTTCCCTGTTTGACTTTAATTAAATTGCATTTAAAATTTGGTTAGAGGAAGTATACAAACACCTCAAAGCACTTGTTTACATAAACAGTTAATGCCTGTTGGCTGGGTGGTGTTGGGTTAAGGGAGGTTTTCAGGGGCAATGAAAAACATTGTTAGGTGGTTTGTGGATTTAGATACCCGAATAGGCAACAGACACCGTCGGCAGGCGGTGCAAATTGTTGCTGCTGGTGATGATCTACGGGTACGGTGTGCCGTTCGCACGGCTGTAAGCAGTCCCTCGGTGAGATGTTGGAAGAGGTTTGGGCCTATTCAGGCTGACCCACATGCCTTAAATTTTAAAAGCTCTGAGTTGAGCAAACTGGCTGTTAAGTGATTTACATGAAACTGGGTGAAGGCGGGTTATAAGGGACCCATACACCATAACACCCCTACGGCAGTGCTTGAAATAAAAGACACAAAGTCTGAAAACTTGCATGTAATTACACTTGCACAGAAACATAACACTCTTAGGTGAACACTTTATATGGACTCTGGCCTGCGGTCCGCCAGATAAGCAAACAGCGAAAAATACACATTTGTGCTTAAGAGTGAATTATTGGTGCATTAAGCTTCCCCGGGCGATGTTATTCTCGGGGAAGAAGGGTGGCATCTGTGAGTGCAGAAAGAAAAGGTTCTGGTACGTTACATTAGACTATTGCAGCTAAAGGTGATTGGCACGAAATGTGAAGGCACTTGGAGCGCGACGCAGCGCATACCAACCCCTTGAGACACTCGACAGCGACTGAATCTGGCGAGCATGCGCAGCGCAAACTGTGGCGACACGCGACTCGCCCTGCACTACTTTCTGCTTGCCTGTAACTTGCAACAATTAAAAGGACATAATAACTTGCATGATAAATTAACAAAATAAATACATAAATATTACCTGAATAAAAACAGTTACAATCTACACTTGGATGGCACGAAATGAGAATTAAATAACTGAGGTGAGAAATACACGAATTTGAGAATTACAAAATAAAAACCCTGAAATGCTCTGAACATTTACACTCTTTAGTATATCTTTCTTTACTTTCAAATACTTGTTTTGAAATTGTCCTACAAATTATACATGCTGGATCTGCCATTATGCACCCTCACCCACCCGTCCTGGGGATGGGAGGGATGGCACTGGAATTGTGTAGGTACTAGCGGTGCACTGCAGCTACACTGGTGCAGTTGATACGGTGGACGCGCAGCATGGCAAACACCATCCTGAGTCACAGTAATATAAAAATTAAAATGTAATCTATAATGTATCAGTATTTTTATACACTACTTAGCAAAATTATTTTTATTTTATGCAATACTGGCAGAGTTGCAAAGGAAAAATTATTGTGCAAATTAAAATAAAAATCAATCTGAAGATTGAGAAAATCAAATGTAACTGAGTCAGGCAAATTAAAATTTTTAAATAAATTTAACTATCACCTCTTGTTTGAGAGACATATTAAATTTCAAATTACGTGACAAAATAATTGATACAACAGTTTCTGGTTTGAATAACATTTTATCAGCCTCAGATTAATATGCAGGAAATTATTACACCTCAGCTAGCGTGCATGGAATAATTACAAGTTCTCAGACCTCTGGAAAGTCCTAGGTAGCCGAAAATGGTAAAACTTCAATATAAAATTATTAGCAATAAGTTCCAGAAAATAATTAACTCTTGATAAAAAAAAACCAGAAAATTCATTGATGGATGATGACACGATAGTAACGTAAGCCTTTGGAAATACTCGTTCCAAAGTGGAGTCGGCAGCATCCCTTATATATAAAGCAATCGAAATCTAAAAATCTGGCGTTTCAGGACTCTTGNTAATAAGTTCCAGAAAATAATTAACTCTTGATAAAAAAAAAACCAGAAAATTCATTGATGGATGATGACACGATAGTAACGTAAGCCTTTGGAAATACTCGTTGTTCCAAAGTGGAGTCGGCAGCATCCCTTATATATAAAGCAATCGAAATCTAAAAATCTGGCGTTTCAGGACTCTTGCTTGTCCACGTACATTTACAGAACTTTGAGATGCTTCTCAACACCTCTCCTAAGCTCACGATGGGCAGTCGTGGCAAAATTTTACAGAAAAATCGCCAGACAATATTCCCATCGTGTCTGGTTTGTGAGTCCCGGGTTAAAAAAAAAAAAAGCCAATGACCCGGAAAAGAATCTCAGATGTCATTTCTTGTTATCACAAACTTAAGTCAAAGATAGTAAAAGCACATTTCTCTGAAGAAAAAAGAAACTTAACATACATTTTTAATAGGCTGCTGCAAAGAGAAATAGAGGTTCGGCAGTTTTATTTTGTATCGTCATTATTGTCACTCACTTTGTTCCAATCAATGTGAGATCCATTCAAGTTGACTTTTGAGAGCCAGTAGGTATTGTAAACAAAATTGCAATAATGTTTTGAAACTGCAGTCTTTTACTACTTTGGAGGGAAGAATACCTGTAAAAGGTGGTGGGTTAAATATGGCATCTTTTTTTTAAAAAGCCGCTAGTTTACTGGTGCAACGGTTGACATCGGCAATGGCTGGTTGGATGGAAACACTGTTCGCTAAATCGACAACTCCTTCGTGCACGTTTTTTAACACCACGAACATGGTTAATGTATATTCCATCGTTTGGAAACCCCCAAATCTTCTGTTTCAATTCCAATTCCAGCTTTGATATATCATCTAGATAATTTTGACCTTGTAGATTTTTCATGTTGAGCGGAGCGTACTTGCTCAATAACACGTCGGAGACTGCAGTCAGGATCAATACGATGTTGATTATAGATAGGTATCGCAGCAGAGAAGTTGCAGCGAATGCTCTGATGGCGACCCCCACCATTTCTAAAGCAGTCAACATCACTGCTCTCGAAACAAATTTGATCACCAAGGCTCTGAATAAATATACCCTGTGAATACTGTTTTGTAAATTAAGGTGTTCTTGCATTTAACACAATTCAGCAACCCTAAAGAAAAATATTTGACATAAATTTTACGGGTTTTACCGCATAAACACCTTGCTCTTCATAGCCCTTTTCACCATCACATTTTATGGTATATACTGCAAAGTACATGAAGCTCCAATGAAATACCTATTAAATATGGTTGGTAATGACCATTTACACCATTTGCCGGGATTATTTTCATGTTTTTCAGAAAAGCTTCTATTCTGGATAATTACTATAAATTTGAAGGGCTTACATATTGCTGCCGCTAGCCATGTAAAACGCAGAAGACCTAACCAAATCAAACATAACTTCACAATAGGTGAATCACAGGGGGTGGATGAACCGATGTGAGCTTATTCATTATACTTTTTTTTAACACACTATCTCATGTCAGCACACTATCCCCCTGTAATTGCATATTGTGAAGTTACGTTAATTTAGGTTGGGTCTTCTTGCATTTAACACGGTTAAGGAACCCAAATGACATGTAATTTAGATACATTTTATGTGTGTAACCTCACAGTTTCCCTGGTCTCCCCACTATTGCATTTGGTAGTATACACTGAAAATATCATAATGCCCTTGTAAATTTGTGTTCTGTTGGATATGCAATGTTGATTTATACCATTTTCCGGAAATCTTTTTTCTTCAGAAAAGCCCCTATTCTGGATAATTACCAATTTTAGATTTTACATAATTAAAAATAATACTTTATATCTTTTGGGTACAATAATTTCGAAATATTTTTCAGCCTCAAAAGGTTTATTGAAGGGTTTGTTGTTATGCTGTACACCAAATAGAGGGTGGCTTACATAACCAAAACTTTAACATAAGTTTATGACTTGCTTGGGATTTGAACCCAGTACCTCACTCTCCACAGGTAATGCCATTATGATTTGGCCAATTTCTACACAAAGTTAGATACTCAGTCTGTCATTCAATTCCCACTCAGGAACACGGGAGTTCAAATCAGCATTGTATTTAACAACCTGCCCTTCTCTCCCCTCAAAATGACACCTGTGCCCTCCGTAACCATGGCGGTACTCATGGTAAAGAAATATTTTCCACCATTTCCAACTTCAGGAAAATGAGACTTAGCATTTATAGTAATGCAATTAACAGCAATTTCTAAATAACAGTCCATCAAAACAAGACTTTGAGTGTTAATTTATAAATAACGTTCTGTCGAAACAAGACTTTAGAATTAATTTAAAGCAAGATATCGCTTCAGCATCATTCTTCTCACTTGAAGTCCAACAACTGAAAAAGAAAACTCAGAGTTAAAATGTATATGTTCATAACAGTAAGGAACTAGAAAAAGTCACAGATTAATTATGAAACATGCTAGACTTCAAAGAACCATACAGTTACGTAACTTAGCCATCGGTAAATATTTTATTTAAAATTCTCTGCAGCATTTTTGAGCAACAATAAATTCACAACAAAATATTGGCAGAATCATGTGGAGCTCACTTATGAATAAAAGTATGAAGCTTCCATTGTAGCAGCAGCCAACGAACGAGTAAGTGGCTTGAGTATACAATAATAGGTATAAGTAACTGAATTCACCAATTTTTCTGGTCCCCTAGTAATGGTTAACTAAGCTCACCATTAATCTCATGAATAAAGTAACTGAACTGAAATGACATGCAAATTACAATATGTCACTCCCAGTGGTAGACAACTTCCAGAGTAGTGTAACGAGAATGATGTTTAACTACCCACCTACCACTATTCTGTAACTGCAATAGTGTGTGTGTTGCTCAAGCACATAAATAAATAGCAAAATACTACTGCACAAGAGTTTCTCTGGACATTACACGTAACCCTATAATAAATTGTAGTGTGATGAAGTCTCTCAGCCACGGGAAATATGATGAACCTGCTTGACTGGAAAGTCTATGACGTCAGCTTGCCAGTGCCGCAGTCAGTCTGCGATCGCGCAGACATGAGACTTTATATCTCAGGGTGCACCGGGCCCTAGACTGAACGTCTGACTAAGTTGCTATAATTACTGGCTGTTGGTTACTAGTAATGCCATTCCACTACTGCACTGTAACACGTGATACTTAAAAGTTATAATACTAAAATAAAACAGAAAGGAAATGCAAGAAATAAAAACTATAAAAATAAAGTTCAATTGACATCACACAATTTGAGTCTGTGTTAATGTGAACCCTGAGCTTGCCTGTTACACAGCCTGTCATATCTTGGCACCAATTGAGATGCAGCTACTCTCATTTCCTTCTCCACAAAGAATCTTGACCTGTACTTGGATTTTATGACAGCCACTGCTGAAAATCCACTTTTGCAGAGATGAGGTTTCAAAAGGAATTAATATCTTCAGTCCTCTCTTGCTCAAGTTTGGGAACCCCTTTCTTACTGAATACCAAAATTTTGGCAATGGCATGGATGGGAAATTCGCTGTTAGTGAAGAATCCAATGAAAGTTCTACGAGTTCTTCTTCTTCTAATGTGCTGAATCCAAAAATATAAAAATATTTTTTCATGATATGTGCAAATGTTTTTTTATGTTTTCACAACCTAATCTGAAGACTAGAAGCCTTTTCTCCTGTTCAGTAAAATTAAATAAAATCTTTCAGTTCTTAAGATTGACTGCATGCTGAATTTCGAAGGAGCATCACCACTGAAAGGATTTTTAACCCTACTGAAACCTGTCAGAATTTTCAGGGAAGCATTTTTCATAACGAACACTGAGTTCAGATAAGTGTCCTTTAATTATACAAGCAATATCCATTGTAAGGTCTTATTTCATTTTCTGTTATGAAATGTTTTAAATGCAATATTACCAGTGCCATGTTAAACCTATTATTTTTGTGTAAATATGGTAAATTTACAGAAAAGAAGCCTTTTATTCCAGAAACAACCCACGGCACTCCAGGGTGTGAAGGTTTTGAAATTAACTCGGACACAGTTTTTAAGTGTTTTATATTAGTTTTATTAGGAGACGATGCTCACACACGTATTCAGTATTTATCGTAGTAGAAGATAACAGTATTGTATATGAAGCACTGTTATTGGTCGAAAAGGCAAGATGGCCGACCAATAGAAATAGGCTTTACAAGTTTAGTTGTGGTAATTCAAATTTACTCTCCATCACAGGTGCCGCGGCGCACTGGTTGAAAATTCCTGGGTTAAGCTATCAGGGTGTTGTTAGTTAACAATAAAATAGACACCATGTTGATTCAACTGCACCTAAATACGATACAGTACAATATAAGTAAAATACACCACCATTAAATATGTAAAAAATTAGTCACAAAAATATTATCATATTTACCAACTGAGGCAAAATCTTCTGCACATGCTCTGTTTCCACAGTAGTTGAATTCTGACGAGATGCTTGTTGACATGCCCTCAGAGTGGTTTCTACAGCCAAAGTACTGCAAATTTCTGACACAAGAGTTGGAACGTCATCACTCATACGGGTTTTTGTGTCAGAGAAATGCATTTTCAAAACTTCTTTAACAGTCTCCTAGACAAAGAGATCACTAATGATAGATAAGTCTGTATACTGGCAATGCTAACCACAATGCCTCGTGCACGATGGTCAAAGAGCAAGAATGCAAATAAAGGTCCAGAAGCAAAACAACATGCACTTTGTGTTTAATCTCCAATAACATGTTCACCTGTTTTTTAAATAACTACCATAATCTACAAGTTTCGCCATGCTAGAGGATGAAAATGATACCTGTTTTCAATTTTAGCATATTTCATACTTATTACAGGAATGTTTGATTTTGTGATTTAAAACTTAAAAGAATGCTTATTGCAATTTTTAGAAGTGTTGACTAAATGATTACAAATTGTAAGTTGGCAGAAGTAGCAACATAAATAACGTGTTGCTATTTTGCTGAACAGTGTGTTGAATTTTCTTGCTGTGAAAAATACTAAAAATCACCAAAAGTTTGTACACATGTTTTTTTCACCTTACCTAGGCAAGTTATGAGGATATGATAAATGTGTTTTTCCAAGGAAGGAATAAATATAATGAAATGTTGGTCGTGTCGAATGCGAGTGATGATTTTGAAATGACCATTGTTGCTGCACCTGCATCACGGCCATTACACTGGGCCAATATGTGTGGATGTGCGATAGAAAATATTGGAGGTGGAAAGTAGCTTGAGAAGTGATCCAGTGGTTAGGTCGGTGTCACACTATTCCTGTCAAAATGCATAGCGGGACAAGAACTTGGCAGTTTGCTTGGAGCAGACAGTGTGGTGAGTTGATCAGTCGGTGGTGTCATAATAACGTTGTCGAAGTTGAAGTGTATACTTGAGCGGAGGGAACATTGCGACAGTCAGTACGTCGCACGTGGGTATAGTGAAGAGAGCAGTTTGATCTAAATATTCTAAAACAAGACCATACATTTTTTGGATATTACCGGATGTCAAAAACTGCATTCAATGAACTCATCGAAGTACTAAGACCACGTATCACAAAAAAATCATATAGCGTTTAGGAAAGCAAAAGTGTAGAAGAAAGACTATCAGTAAAACTGCGGTAAGTAAGTAGGAAGTAACCATTACATCAAAGTAGGCGTAAATTAAGCATTTGGACTAAAATAAAAATGTAAGTTATATTTTTACAATACATGTGAAGTTTGTTGGGCGTACAAGTGATGATTTTATGAAATTCCTAACACGCCGCTTACTTTCTCTATGAGCCTGGCGTCTAGCAAAAAGGACAATGATGCCACGCAAGTTGGCGTCCTTTAATTTTTGCTGCATGAGAAAATTGGCTTTACAAGCAATTAGCGGTTAGAAATGCCAGAATATTTAACTTAAAACACAGGTAAGTCAACACTGAGGCAATAGCAACGTACTAAAGGAATATCCTTCACCGTGCAAAAATGTAAAACACATCTACCTTTTTCTTAGCGTAGCAGAACATGACACAATTCCATTCAATTTGTATGAAAATTAATAACGAGACAAAACATGCAAATCACTGAATAAAGAAATTCTAACTACTTCAACGACTACGTCAAGCATAACACAGTAGGTAAGTGTGAAGGAATAGATGATGTACTAATTGAAATTTTTTTTTACGTGAAATAGACCTTCATAATTAATAAGAAAAATCATTAGTTCAGTGTGTTGTTTCAAATCAATAGACGACGTCCGTATTTAAGATGTAATTCACGTTGAACAGTCGTAACAGATTCACGAAAACCATGAAAAATAGCTGTCAAAATAAATTATAATCAGTTTGAAATGTAATTAATATACTAAATCACATCTTTAAACATTAGCTAACAAAAAGATAATTTACGTGAGTTAATTGTGAACTGGCTCGTTAAGATTTTCTCATTAATAAATCATAAAAATGTTTGTAGCACTAACTCAGCTTTGAACATAAGAATCTCACTACTGGCTTCTGGTATTGTTCGTGGAAACTTAAACGCCCTCATAAAATTTCAGATTAAATTTGACATCTTGCAAATTTACTTTCATCAAGTTCAAATATAATTTAGTTTACAAAACTAAAAGTCTGTAGCTCTCAAAATGTAAGAAGTTGCACACATTACCCAGCCTCTGTGGGCCTTACTTATCATGTTGGTGAAGATGGCAGCTGAAGTTCTTGGAAAACATTCCAAAACTAATTACAATACGACTCTGGCCACTTCTTTCATGCCCTGCATATTTAAAACAACTTGGTGCCCCTCTAACACTATGCCTACTCTTACGATAGGCGGTAATACAAAAAATTATATGCAAATCTTGCAGACAAAATCTTACGCTGATCCGCTCATCATGGCGTCTGGGGAGAGAGTAATTAGTCACCGGGGTCCATATGATGACGCTAATTACACGGGGAATTCCTAAAAGAAGTCACTTCTTTCTACATCAAAGTATAATCAATCCTGTAATTAATGCCTTTCTCAGTGGCCAAAACTTCTAGATAAAACCAAGTAGAAAAGCAAAGAAAAACAATGGCACAAACAAAATTAACATTGCCACTGACATCTGAGCTCATTTCTCATGTAACAAATAAAAGAATTAGAACTGTTAAAACGTAAAAAGTAAACAAAACCAGAAAATAATGTAAATATAAATTTAGAGGTGATATCCTAATTATACAAAACTAACTATACCGGAGAGTAGGGGCTTTAAAATTAAATACACAATTATATCTCCAAAATAAATAAACATACAGTTCAAACGAAAATAAAACATCAACAAAACTTGAAATGCTGAAATCTTTACAGTGGATGAACCAATGCAAGCATAGTTATACTTTTTCTAACACACCATCTCACGTCGGCATGCTCTCCCATTGTAATCACATATTGTGTAGTTAGGTTTAGTCTTCTTGCATTTAACATGGTTAAGGAACCTAAATGACATTCAATTTACATACCTTTTACCCCACAATCTCCCTGATCTTCATAGCCCTCTCCACTATCGTATTTGTGGTTTGTATTGATATGTTGATGCCCATAGTAAATTCGTGTTCTGTGTAATTAGTACAGTGAAAATATACCACTTTCCATGATTTTTTCTTTTGTTTTTTTTTTGGAAAAGTTACTATTCTTTACCATTACAGATATTGTTTGTATTGAATAAGTGTGTAATGATAAATGTTCGTGCTCATATTATAGTTTTATCAAAGGGAACTTTAAGTAACGTGACTAGTCTTATAGGTATCCAGTGTTTTATACATTTCGAATTTGGATCCATTAGACTAGTAAAATAAATAAAAATGTTGGGCCAAAGTCATTCCCAAAGGCTAATCATCTTATGATTGTAAAAACAGCAAACTAGGATTACTTTCTCTTGGTTGTTCTGTATTTGCTTCCATAAATTTGGTGCATACTATTAACGTTTATAGTGCTGATTTATGTCCTAAGCTCTCTTTTAGGTGGTAGAGGCAAATCCACAAACTGTTGGAGTGGAGTGATTTGGGTGGGAACATCGAGGTATTGAGAGTAGATGAGGGTGAAACAAGACAAGTATGGAGCAGTACCGGAACGCAAGAGCAGGGGAAATGGCAGATCCCGAGAAAACCCGCCGACCAGCAGCATCGTCCGGCACAATTCCCTCATGCGAAAATCCGGCAGCAACCCCGCCGGGAATCGTACCCGGTTCGTTACGGTGGGGAGTATAACCAGACCACCACCGCTGCCCCAACTGTTAGATACTAGAGAACAGAAACGTAATGTACCGTGGAAAAAAAATAACTCTGGGGCCGGTACTGATACGCACAATAGCACCTGTCGTTTTAATAAAAATAACAATACAAACAATTAAACTAACAAAAACATTCACAGAAAGAAAACAAAGGTAATGTTATTACATACATGCCTAATCTTAGCCGTAATTTTAGGTACTTCAAGAAAGTTCAAACTTGTGTTATAATTCATTTTAAGAATATTCAGTTTCATGTATCAAACTGCAGAGAAAAAAACTGATACAAAAACAATTGGCGCCAAACACGATAGAGCTAAAGTGATAGTAAAAAAGGTAGTTTTATCTTTTTTTTTTTTTTTGGTGGTAATGTGGCCAACAACATGGCCAAGGCCAAAAACGAAAACAGTAGGCAGACAAATAGAAGAAAATGAAGGAGAAATACTAGACGGGATCACAAATACAGCTCTCTTCGGTAGAGGTCCATCAAACATGGAGAGAAAAAAACCCATGGAACAGGGGATATCAAGGAAGGAGTGGGCTGGTTACCGAGGATATCTAAGAAAACATCAAACTCTTAAGATCAAATAACAATACCGTGCGCAAGTAAAAACCGAGCAAGAACGTCACAAACTATCCGAGGGTCATGAAAAAGTACCGAAGGGCAAGAGACAGGAAAAATCACACGAAGCCTACGAAGAGCAGCATACAACGAACTTGTATCGCCGCCAATGGAACCCTGAAACAAAAGATGATTCAAATCTGCTCTAGGGGACCCACTTACAGAGGAAGGATTAGGGATTACAAGAAGTTTATACGAATGAGACTGGGATGCAGTATGACCTGAAAGGAGACGAAAATAAGTAACAGATAAACTACGGGAACTCCAATGATGATATTCTTGCCGAGAATATGTAGAAAATAATCGTGCATATAAAGTATTAGAAACCGAAGTACAAGTTTTCCATGTCTGTTTCCAATGCCGAAACATTTCCCTGGTTAATAGAGGATATAAAACCGAAAAGGAAAGTAGGGGCTTCGAGACATCCTGTAAAACACTTAATTTCGCAAGTTTATCAATCATCTCATTCCCCTGAATCCCGACATGCCCTGGTACCCACATCAAGAGGAGAGGAGCATTCAGTTTATCCAAAAGAACACACTGTTCCCGTATGAGCCATATAAGCACTTCCTTATGTGAAGTAGTAGAATACAAGGCCATAAATACACTATTAGAATCAGATATAATCAGAGGATTTAAGACTTTGAAATCGTCAATGTAACGTAAATCCATATACATTGCAAAAGTTTCTGCATAATAAATTGTGGCGTAAAAGGGAGCTTAAAAAGCCCAGAACATTTATGTCAAGCATCAAAATAAGCAGACCCAACACCTTCGACAGTTTTTGAGGCATCAGTGTAAATCAAAGTACAGTGAGGATATTCAGCAACTGTAGCCATAAATTCTTGTTGAATGACAATGGGATAAACAAATCTAGTAGGAGAAATAAAGATAGGACAAGGAAAACGAAACGAAACCTCATACTGCAAACTGTGTAACAATCTAGGTGGAGGGTGAACAAAACTTGTCAACTGCCTGTGCAACACTCCTTATGCGAGAATTAAGAGTACGTATCCAATGTTTACCTTGCAACAGTCTATAACGGTTGGACAATGACATAAGGAAATATTCCATGCGCAAGAAAATAATGGACGTAGAAGAGAAAGTGCCAAGAATAATCTGAGTCAAAAAGTCTGTATAGTCTCCTAATTGTTTACCAAAAAGAGTGGCAGCTGACCAGCAACTGGAGTACCGTTGTCTAAAACAGAACGAATAGTAGAGACATAAAATAAACGTAGAGCAAAAAGGCTAGAGACCCAATGATAATGGGCGAGAGCCTTTAATATGTTAATTATTTTGCGACATTGGGAAATTCAACATGGGTAGTCCATCCACCATGAGATTCACACGGGAAAGAAGAGAACCTCTGATTGTTGGAGAAGGTGCGACTCTTTTCCACAGAAAGATTAAAACCATGGTCAACTAACCAAAGTGACAAAGAATCAAGGGCCGTAGTCAAAGAAGTACAAGCTTCATAATAGGAAATACATTCAACCTAAAGCACAATATCATCAGCATATCGAATAGAACGAACGTGGGAGCCCAGGTGAAATATGATATCTTGAGCTTATAGTATAAATAGCAAGGTATTAAGAGTACTACCTTGAACCAAACCATTGGACACCTGACGAACAAAATCTGATCCATCAGGAACTCTAGGCATATAACGACGAATGCTAAACAAAGAATGGATACATCGTATGGTACACCTAGTTTAGACATTTTACCATAAAGAAGTTTAAGATTTACATTATCAAAGGCCGATTCCAAGTCTAAAAACACAGTACCCACTACATTCCGGTGAGCATAGGCATCCCGAATACGTGAAAACAATACAGCAATAGCATCCAGGGTACTAAAACCAGAACGAAAACCAAGTTGTTATGGACGAAGTAAACAATGATATTCTAACCACCAATTAAACCTGTGTTTGAACAATCTCTCAAAAAGTTTCGCCAAACAAGAACGCAGTGCAATCGGACGATAGGACTCTCCTGATAGAGGAGATTTAAGAAGTTTCAAAATCGGGACTATTTCAAAATCACTCTACACATGAGGGATACAACCATAACAGAACACTATCATAGAATTGAGCTAACCAAACGAGAGTCGTGCGAGGAAGGAAACCATAAGAGATGTAATCTAAACAAGGTGTGGTATTAACTGTAGTGTACAAACAATGGCTTAATTCCTCAACTGTAAATGCCCTGTAAAAAAACCTGATGATTACATGAAGCCACATGAGAAAAAACTGAAGGAAAACATACGGTAGTATCCTCCAGGATGACATCAGGGGCAATGCGATTCATTAAAGCAGTAACAAGGGAGAGGGAGATATGTTGCGAACACTGTCCCTCTTTACTAGTGCTAAACACTTTGAATTTACCCCATAATATACGAGAGGGAGTAGTACGAGAAAGTGAAACACAATAAGTATTCCAGATAGCCTTTTTACGTTCAATCACAAATTTCGCGCATCTGCTTGGCATTTCTTAAGATGTAGAAAATTAGCCGAAGTAGCTTGACGTTTATATTGAAGTGCATTCAAACGTTGGTGATTAACCTCGTTACATTGTCCATCTCAACAAGTGGAATCATGCTTCCAACCACAAATACGAAAAGGGCGAAAAGGCATATAACTTTTAGCAGATTCCAAAAGGGATATTTAGAAGACATCATAAACCATGTTAATATTAAAAGCTGTAATAGTAGGGAAACGTGTGGTTGCTTCCAACATTAAGGAAGATAATTTGCACCAATTAGCCCGATTATATAACGATCGGAATATAACGAAACATAGAGGAAGGAGACGGATTAGTTCGTGAAGAAGTAAAAATAATCGGGAAGTGATCACTACCCCAGGTATCATTATGTACTGTCCAGGTTAAGCAGCTGGAAAGGCTGGCAGAAAAAAAAGTTAAATAAATTACAGTTGAGCGGAAATGTGGTGGCCCGAGCTATGTAAATTGCGTACTATTCAGTAGAGTAAAAGATTATGTAAGTAAAAATTCTGCCAAATGACGACCAGAAACATCCTCGAAGGGATTACCCCCCAAACGGCGATAGCAATTGAAATCGCCACCTACAATTACAGGTTGTGGAAACTGGGGAAAGAAAGAAGCCCAATCGTGTTCTGAACATCGAAACTTAGGATGGACATATATCGAGACGATAGTGATATTGAAGCAGCCGAGAGTCGACCGAATCGCCACTGTATAAACACCATAGAAAATATCAGGATAAATAATATTAAATACCTCGCCAGTTTACATATTACTTAAATATATAGCCATCCCCCTTTCATCCTTAGAAGAGATGAAAGACTGAAATGATCTGATATAGAGAGGGTGAGTGCATAACATCCGAGTTTCATATATTAGAATATCTGTAGTATGTGCATCCAAATAACGAAGGAGTGGAAATCTATTAGACAGGAGAGAGCTAGCGTTCTACTGCACAGCGCAAAAACGTGAAGGAAACAAGGGTAGCAAGAAAGTGGAAAAGAAAAGCAGACCCATTCACCTCAAAAAGACACATCACCATAAAGCAGAATTGGACGAAATGACTGAACAAGACTCTCCGGGTCAAAATTATAAGTAGAATCTTTTTTGCTATGGTGAACATATGCACGATGTACTTCGCCATCTCGTACTGAGCTACCCAGGTTCCCAACGTCCACAACGACGGAGCTTTCGCACCAGCCAGTTGGTCCGCAGGCTGCTATTCGAGTATTCCCAGCCACCCCAGAGCCTGGGGATCCCCTATCTGCCACCTGGGGACGCGACGAGTTGCGGAATAGTCACCGCACGCAAGCGGATGTAGTTTCGCCGCACTCGCAGAAATCCTTGCCTTCGCTGGTCCCAAGAGGCGGGGAGATCCCGAAGAGAGAACAGTCACGATCACGATGTTCATCCCACAGCAGCTCGGCTCGTACTCTATCAGCGAATTGGGACACAGCCTAACATTGCCATGGGTCTCATTACTTTATCCCTGCGTCGGTCAATTAATAAAACTGAGAAATTATTAGAAATGTAAATATGTTACAAATTTGTTAATGTTTACACTTCGACGAATTAAAAAAAAAACAGAAAGTGAAATACATAATTTAGGATAATACAAATTGTTATATAACACTTTTTATTCGATGTTTAGATGTGGAACTACTTTCCTTCCATGGTCACCAACTTTGCTGGGTGTGCTTCACTGAGTGTGCTAGTTAAAATATATGGAGGCAGGGGCTGTGACTTTTATCAAAGGTTGATTTTATAAGTACTCACTTTATCGCTAACAGCCTTTAAACAATTTGTATACTTATTAATATTCTTATACCAAAAACTAATCCTTATTATCTAATAACATAATAACTGCATTATTGGAGTGAATTGAAAAATAAAATAAAACCAAAATATAACACTTTTACAATGGCCGTGAATCGTGGAACATTCTTAGGTCGACTACGAGACACAGAGCAGAATACACAATTCATATTTCAGGAAAGAAAATGAGATTTAGCATTATTCTGAACTCTGTAATTTTTGCAGCCGTACACGGTATATGTTGTACCTCCGACATCATATGCATGGGCCATTGGCAACGGGTTATTTCATAATTATAGGCAGCTCATGATAAGGGTGGCACTTTTGTGGTTTTAGTTACTATTGTCCTATCATCAATTTTTCACCCTTCCACCACTTTTAAAAATAAATATTGACAAGTAAGTAATAAACACAGTGTATATATTTTACCGGGCCCGAAAGTTAACGTCTAAAGTTACGATAAAATATATTATTATTTTTCCATATGATAAGGCTTCAAAAAGGGTTCACTTTATCGAGTATAACCTATATAAAAAAATTTCTCATATTGTTCAACTTCTCTAGGCGTAAACAAATAGCCTATTCACACGTGGATCCACATAGCATTAAGGGCGCTGAGGTCTCAGGTGTATCCGTTTCACGTCTCAAGAGAGTACGAAGATCAAAGTCTCCTAATCATATTCTTGTAATTTTATTTAAAAAATAACTTGTAGTTGAAATTTCATTCAAGAAGAATCAAGTATTTTATAATTTTTACGTTGTTGTATTTACTAAGTACTTTTAGACTTAATAAATAGAAAACAATTTTTCCCGCCACAAATACATCTGCTCGTGGTTTCCCGCGTTCTGGCATTAAAAGACAAATGAATGGGCGCCTTATGTTCTGATTGTTTATGTCTTTATGATTTGAGGTGTGGTGTTTTGTTTTGTGGGAAATAAGATGGGGCATTTGGATAATCCGGATGAAAATACGCTGAAGCGTTATGAAGAGCTTTGTGCCAATTTAAATATGGATAGAGATTCAGCAGACGAAGCCTGGCGAAGTTATGAGACCATCCGTCAAAATTATACTTTGGAGGTAGGAAACTATACTTAACCTAGGCATAGTCTTAATTTATTGAACTAGGGATCAGAAAAAAACTATTACAACCATGTGCAGCTTCTATTACAAATTCTTAGGTTTTTCTGAGGCGTGCCCAATATTTCCCAGACCAGCGATTTCTGTTTGATGTAACTTGTGGGAAGAGCGTATGTTTCTAACCTTAACAATTTTGATATGTATATATATATGAAAACTATTACATATCTTGCAATAATTTTGATTCATATATTCCCTGGTAATCTAGACATTTTCAATTTATTGACTGACTCATCTGTTTACGTGGATTGCTTGTTACTAGGGACGTTAGTCTCATATTTGTGTCAACAGACTACTTGTTCAGCATATTTTGCTTACTTTAACTCAGTGATGTGCTATGGCATAGAATTTTGGGTACTATGGCATAGAATTCTGGGTACAGTCAAGATTTGGTGGTAAAATATTGAAGCTTAAAAAAATTCTAATAATTTTTTTTAAAACTTGACGCTTCTAGGCCACCTGAGTTATACAGGATGGTGGCTAGTAGGGTATATGTTAATTTACTTCGGTGCAGACTACGGGCACCTGTGGTTGTTGCGTCAGGGGTAAACAAATACTTGTATTCTCCGTTATTTAACACAAGAGTATTTTTTTTGTCTGACGGTAACATAAGTATTTACACACACTGGCGAGACTGAGCCTCCCTACAAGTCGAAGGGCTGGTGGGCGGTATGCTATACGTCGGGGAAGGTTGTTTGAAATGAGACGTTTCTGCTTATCTGTGACTGCGGTTTTTGGTGAGTTGTCTTCGTTGGTAGTTGAGGTCTGGCGAGTTGGGTGGCCCTCGGACTCGCTCTCGTTGGCGTGCTGTACTTAGCTGACTTCTTCCTTCGGCTTTGACTGACTCTCTCGGAAGTCCGGGATGGTTTTCCGGGGACTTTGAGTGTATCTGCGACCTCGGCTGGCGTTCCTTGTTGGAGAGCGCGTCTCCTCATCTGCGTCGACGTCCACAACGGTCCGGCTTGCGTCCCCATCTTCTCTGCCTTGCTCTGATCGACCGACGGTAAACAACTCCCCACCCCCCTGCCTCGGCTACGCCTGAATTTAACTAGTGTCCGCTATATTCAAGTTAGCTGTCAGCAGTTTCTCGAGAGAGAAATCAGGAAATCCCCTGTGTACCTCTCAGGTTTTTGTGCAGGATTTCGTGTCTTGTCAGCTGCTTGTGTTCTCCAACTAGGGCGGAGGGAGGGTGCGGCAGGTCATCTCGGGGATTCCTGTGAGCTGTGTCTGCATTAATTCTCGGCGGGGACTCCCCTAATTCTTTCGGTGAGGGCCGCATATCAGCTATTTCTCGGGACTCTCCCTGTTTCTCTTGACTTCGGTTCTTCCTCATGTGCCCTTATACGTAGGGACAGCCCCGAGGGTTTTCCCCCCAGGGTGTGAATACAGCGCAATGCCTATCCCATGTACCCGTCACTCGTCAATCTTCTTGCTTAAAAATTTTTTAAAGAACTCAAGATTCTACCCTTTTACTGTGAATACTTGGTCAGACTTTTAATGCTAATAAAAATAAAATTAATTTCCACTATACAAATGATGATATACATTTACATTCAACAAGGTTTACACAAAATCTCACGATACCTTGTCACTGCAATTAGAAAAAACAAAATTTACCCAAGAAATAAAATAATATATCCCAAAACCACCTATTTTATTTACTCCAGGAAGTTAAAGATCACATAACAGAAAGCCTATTCTCCAGTAATTCACAATATTAAAAAACATTGACCGTAATTGCATAAGTTCAGTCGTATATGAGACGTGTCAGTTTTTTCAAAAAACTGACATGTCTCATCTTTGAAACGGAATCTACGAGATGAAAATAAATAAGTAAATTTATTAGACTAATACAAGAAATGTGAAGCCGGTCCAAAATATATTATGCTCCCAGAAATAGCGTAATGCATTTGGTGTTATTTAGAACACATTTTAAGTGTTTGTGTGTGTTTGTCTATCTATCTATATATATGTGTGTGTGTGTGTATTTTTAACCACAATATCTAGTTTATATTTTACAAGTCGCTGAACATACAACTTCGTATTACCTCTGTGAGCTTTCCTAATGTAACCCTCTTAGACAGTGGCAGCTCGATTGTCACGTGTCTCATATTTCCTAGGTGCTGATGTTGCGAAGCACGCAGCGCCACGTCGCACGCCACAACTCACTGTTTGTGTTGTTAAGTTGAATGTCAGTACATGTAGCTAGGATTCGCAGCCAACTGCACTTCAGTCGTTCAGGATGTGTAAATTGAAGTGAAGAGGCTTGTATTTTATTTTTTGTAGTAATTAAATTTTCAAAATTAATTTCTTTTGTAGGAAATTTTTTTTTTCCACAGAAAGATATTTTTTATATATCCGAATTTGCTTGTTGATATAAGAATACTAAACTGTAATGTAAATACGGTAGTACGTCTGAGACTTGTAGTTTTCTTACGTGACGTTATTCAATGTAACTGTTATAAATTGCAGCATAAAAAAATAATTGTATATACCAACAAGTACTATGAAATGCGATAGGCCTAGTGGGGAGGGCTATGAAGATCAGAGAAATTGAGGGATAAAACACATAAGAATATGTCAATTGGGTTGCTTTGCTGTGTTAAAAGCAAGAAGATTAACGTAACTTCACAATAGGTGAATTACAGCGGGTGGGTGTGCTGACGTGCTATGCATTGGATGAAGTACAAAAAGGACTGACATGAATAAACTATGGTAATTAACTAAATTGTATGGGAATAAAGTTTAATCCTGCGAGTCCTGGCTTTGTTGTGCCCACACACATGCGAATACACTCTGTGATTCGTCTATTGTGAAGGTGCGTTTAGTTATACTCTATTCACGGTTTATTCACACTTTTTGAACCAAACCTTTGAGAAATCACCCCATGTGTGAGGTTGTTTCCTACATATGTCATAAATCACCAGTGTTTTATTCTTACGTTAACATAATAGTATCTTAATTTTTGTTATACTTATTTTTTCTATATATTTTGTTTATAAATTATATTATTTCATTTAGAACCAATACAAATAAAACCAGTGAGAAAATAGGCGTGTTGGTAATGCCTAGTAAGAAATAGTTCTCGTGCAAAATATATTAAACCTAGTACACACCAATGTGGTGTATGTCTCTTTGGTGTAATTTTCAATACTTGGGTAACCTTTGTTTGCATGAGGCGGAGGAATATCCTGAAAGTAGGACTTCAGCAGGTCTTCAGAAAAGTTTGAAGCGACCGTGAATGTACTGTAGTTCAGGTCTTATTACATTTAATGTGGTAAAACAACATGATTTAATTACCAAAACTATTTCTGTTATTCATCGTTCTTTTAACAACATGCAGTGGTGCATCGGCAAACCCGTCCCCCGTGATTCACCTAACATGAAGTTAGGTTTAGTTCTGTTAGGTCTTCTGCATTTGACATGGCTAGTTGGCAGCGGTAGGCAAGCACGTATATTTCACGCTAACATGCAATACATCACAGTACAATCCACTACACCGAATACGATTTCCATGCTAACACATGACTATTTACAATTTACAACCCGTTAAACTGATTATCCGAAGATGAATGATGTTACTCACCCATGTAGGCGGTGGATACACCATGGTAATATTCTTCTGATAACACACAGTCTGAACTCCACAAGCACTCGTATTTCCGCCACATTAATTATATTTAACACTTCACACTGTAAGAATCGCAAAGAACCACGAGTGTGATCTAAGTGAACCACAATCCCCAAATACACATTCTCAACTAATGAAGTGGGTGAACCTATCAACAATTTCCTCTTATAATTTGTTAATGATATTTCCAAGGGACGACGTATTACAAAGCACTTCTGAATTCCAACAAGATAAGTCTTGCCATAAGTACAGTTTTCATAGTTCGTGGATGTTTCCTTTAAAACAGCAGTAATTCTTAATAATTAACTTCTCATATGTTTGATTTGTGCTCCCGTTCATTATCTCTAGCTTGGTCTATTTAATAGTGTCTATTTTCCCCTGGATTTCATAGAAGAATTTGATTGTACTACCTGTAATTTGATAAATGGTTTTTAATATCATATGCCAGTGAGGCGACAACATGGTTGGAAATTGTGGCATTATCTGAATATTAGACAAACCATTATATTCGTGCCCTTAAGCAAAATGTGAATAAAAAAACTGGAAATTGCAAATATAAATAATTCATTAAACAAATTCTTGTCCAACCAGCTTGAATTTAGAGAAAAATTCAATTCTCAGGACCTCTGGGTATGCAATTACTCAAATGAAAATATTTAAAGTTTCTCTTCACTTTAAATAATTAATGTGATGATTTCAACAGTTGGAAATCTCAGTGGGCCTTTGGATCATACTATTCATTACAGTCGTACTCTCTGAAGATCCCATGGCAATGGAGTGACAAGCGTCCCCTTGGACATCTTCTTGGTGACTTGAAATCTACTAATAAATTAAAACTGGCACTTTTTAGGCCTCTTCCTTTGCCTGTGCGCATTTATAACATTGGCGATGGCTCTCCATCACCCCTTGCCTTACAATGGGCGGTCTTACAAAAATTTAAATAACATTTGCAGGAGCTATTCTTACATAACCTGACCACTGTCAAGTCTAGAGAGAGAGTCACTGGACTTACAAAAATGTAATCCTACCCTGCTTAAAAAAACCAAGGAATAAACATCTTCCTGATAGGAAATCTTATCTACAAAGAAGTTAACATAAGTGACCTCCTAGGAATTTAGCGTATCAGTATACAATGTTATGGTATGACAAGGAGCAATCACACAAATTAAGAAACAGTAATTATGTAAGTATGTGACGTTAAAACATTCAGTGAATTAAAATTCAGGTAATAAAAAAAAATCATGATAACATTTCTACTATTATTCTGAATGTAAACAAACAAAAAATTATTAAACTGACAGATGTAAACATTGAAATGAACTCATAATATTTACCAACAGAAATGTCAACAAGAAATGTAAACAAATGGCAATTCTTATATCCCTATAGAAAATTCCCCCTCCGGAGGGTTAAACTGTAATTTATAGGTGTAAGTTGAACGCTACATCTATCGTAAGGTAGAAATTAAATTTATAAGTTTCCAAAAATCAAGTGTGTGTTTGTAAATATATCTCCAGGTGTTAATTGTTATGGTTCAAAAATATCCAGTTTAGCCAATATTGTAGATAAAGAGAAAAATTTCTGTTAATACTAATAAAGACAACAACACGTGTTTACATAACATAAATCCTTAAAACATCAAACAACATTAACATCATCATTACATAATCAGTTCTTCAGGAAAATTTCTGCTGAAACAAAATAAAACCGTATTACTCATATTAGAACAACAAATTCAATATAGTAAAATACTGTTTTCAAATAAAGAAGCGAGTTTCTCATTGGCCACCCAGTGACCAATCCCAGCTGGTCTTGTCGGAAGGCGCACAGCAGGTTTCGAGTCACAAACAGAAACCGTCTTCTTCGCATCGCCTCGCCATATTGTTTGCCGGTTCGTTGTGGAGCCCACGGTGGAAGATCTTGTAGAAAATGAGCTGCCTTCCTGTCGAACAAGAATCAGTATCAAGGATTATCAACTGGTAATATTACCACAATGCAGCAGAGCGTTTGTGTGGTAAATTTTATTGAACTGCATAGCATTTTAAACGTTCACTGTGTGTTCATTCCTAATGCATCAATCATCTTTAGTACGTGGGTGTTGGCGCACAATCACTTTTTTACTAACACTTTTAACATAATTGCATTTCTTAACAGCATAGATTTCAGTTTATTCGTAGCACTGTCTTGAAAATTCACTTATTATATTCTCACTTTTGCTTAGAGTTCATGGAAGTTCAAAACTCACTATGCTGCCTTGGACTTAGCAACTCAGAGAGAAGAGAATTAAGTGGTGTATGTACTACTTTGAGCACATCATCCTAATAATGGGTTTTCTCTAACTTCCCTCTAGAGTTGAAATTCAGATATTCTAGCGGCAACTAAGTGAGGTGATTGGTTACAGGAGCAACAGCCCCAACTTCCTAACTCCTAACAATAAATTATTTCTTTTAACGTAATAATCGGTGCTCTTATAATACACATTCAAATACCCTACAAACTTAAACATAATTATTTAATAAAATAATAAATTATTTGCAATACAACTTGTATTCAAACAAACCAAATCTACAATTCTCAACAATATCAATGGAAGAAAATACGTGTGTAGCGAAGTGATGTAACGTGCGTGTAACAACATGTTATTGGAGAAGAATGTGAGAAGATAAATATATATATATATATTTTTTTTCAATAAAATTTTCAGGTAACTAAAGGAATATACACCTTCAACAATAAGGATGTGAATTAACTCCAAACTGTAATTACCAGAAAACAACTAGTGTACATATAAGTGTATTTTAGAGTGTCACTGTGGTTTTATTAGGCGAGCGTAATTCAATACGTCGTGCAATCTGATAGGCCAATACTTGTTATGTGCAAGCTTGTCAAGGTGATATCTCCTTTCTCTCGTGTTGGTGTAGTATATAACACATAGTCTTCTGTGCCCATTATCGACTTTACAGCCCCATCGAGCATTAACATCCTGTTACTTAGCATTACCCAAATTCTGTCATTGGTGAGCTCCACTTTAACTCAGTCCTAGCTGTCGTATTGTATATCAAGGTGCGGTGCAGCTTGTAGATCAAGAAATTAGTGAGCAAACATCTTGGCAAATACGACAATACGACATATCTTGACAGTTACAAATACACAAAATAAAATAATGGGTGGTCTTACAAAAATTTTAATAAAATTTGCAGGAGCTATTCTTACATGGCCTGACCACTATCAAGTCAAGAGAGAGAGTTCCTGGTCTTACAAAAGTGTAATCCTACCCTGTTTTAAAAAAGTCAAGGAATAAACTGTTTCCTGATAAGGAAACCTTATCTACAAAGAAGTTAACATAAGTGACCTCCTTGGAATTCAGCTTACCAGTATACAATGTTATGGTTTGACAAGGAGAAATCACACAAATTAAGAAACAGTAATTATGCAAGTATGTGACGTTAAAACGTTCAATGATTTAAAATTCAGATGATTAGTGACAGATAATTTTAAAAAAAAATCATGATAACATTTCTATTATCTTTCTGAATGTAAACAAACAAGAAAATATTAAACTGACAGATGTAAACATTGAAAGTAACTCGTAATATTTACCAATATAAATGTAAACAAATGGCAATTCTTATATTCCTATAAGGAAAATGGTATGCTTAAACACTTTTAAATGCCACATTATTATAAGTAGAATATTCCAAAATACTTTTTTCCCGCTGCATACATTACAATCTGGACAATATTTGCCTACGCATCAAAATTACTACTGATAATAGTATGCAACTTAAAAGTATAAATAACTCCCAAATTAATAATTGTATGTACATACACCATGTGTAAGCAAATGGCCGGTTTTGTTACAACGATGATACAAATGCTGAAAATGGTTGTCGTAAAACCCCGGTGGCTGAACCAAATTGATTCAAAATTTTACAGCACACTTCCATTGCAAAATTTATCACTTAATGAACGTTTCATGAAAATCCGTTCAGATGAATTTGGTTTTTACAGGATGTAACAACATGAAATTGCATTCACACATTTAATGCAGAATCCAATTTTCCATCGGTAAAATTGAGGTTATTCGTAGCAGCTTGGAATGCTCACTGTTTGTTGGCCCAGACACATTGAAAGGTTCAATAAAATGTTAAGGAGATATTTAAACATATTAAACATAAACACATTGTAAAATGTTTGACGAGGGACAATGTGTTTTTTTTGTGTGAGACGAATGGGATAAGGGGAGAGAGAATTTATTTAATTACCACTGGAAGTCAATAGAAATACCTTAGTTCTTACCATTTGCTTTGTGTAGCCCAATGGAACTGCTTTCTCAGCTAACTATATTAGACTAAATATACATGGCAGATTTTCCACTGGTACCAGCATTTTCATAGCAGAAAGAAATTTCTTTACTCACAAAAATGAAATTCAATTCAGTAGGTATGATGGTACAGAAAGAGTAAATTATGTAAATAAAAAAATCAGGTTACGTTTTGCTATAATGTTTTATTTCAAAAATTTTACTTTCATATTTGATTTAATTCTTAGGAATGAAAATAAATATTATATGCTGACAGAAAATGTTAGGTTATCTTACCGTGTGAATGTAATGGAAAATTAATGTAGCAATGTAAATTGGAGTATGATAACTTCAGAATACCACCATCCTTACAATATTATTTTAAAATTAAAGAAAAGCAAAAATATTTAACATTTAAAATATTGCTGCTCTACCAAATTAAGTTTAGAGAATTAACTTCTGAAAAATCAATTTGCTAGTTGCCGCACGCAACTGCAAAAAAAATGTTAGTATATGAGCTCCAGGTAGAAAATTTAAATTACTGATCCAAAATTCTCCAAAATCACTAAAAATTTAAAAGTTTTCTCCTTAAAAAATTTTTAAATACAGATTCAAAATTTTTTGAAAAAATTTTAAAGTTTTTCAGGGTTTACAAAATAAAACTCCGGCGTTAGCTCACTTGGTAGAGCGGCGGCTCACTTGTTTGCCTTCCTGCATACAAATATGAATGAATAATCTATTAAAACTTTTGTAATGTATGTAGAATGTAATATTTTTAAAAATTGGTTGGGTACCTTGAAGAAATAAAAGAAAAAGAAGAGGATAACTACATAACAAAAGTACATACTTGCAAAATAGGGACTGTAATCACAAACATGCAACGCTGTTGAATTGCACAAAAGAATCAACATGAATTAGTAGACGTGAACTTTGATAATACATTATAAATTATAGTGATTTGATTAAACATTTGAGACAGAAGAAAATGTACTGCCCTCACAAAATTACTAACAAATAAATTTGAAATATGAAATTAACATAAATGATACCACCTACGTTACAATACTTTCGTACGTGGGAAATATAAATGACAAAAAAAAATTATAAGAGAAAGAAAATAATAATGACGTGTTGCAGCTTGGCTGAGTTGAAACATATTGAGTATCGTCTGTAATGTTTATGTAATTTAAATGTGTGTAGGTAAATCAGATATTAAAATGTTATTAGTCCTGTTCAAAAATTCAATTAAATTAGTTAATGGGTGATTCTCCTGAAAACGTACTTTTTGGTGCCAAGAATGTCATATTTTATTTTATTTTTATGACGCGTGATGTGTCCTTCCACCCTTAGCCCGTTCATCCGCAACACGTGCACAGTTGTAACATGCCACGACTCCTGCCTCGGCACGGTGTACTAGGAGTGCACCCTACCTGCACGACATCCGAGGCACTGCCGGAGTCAGGTGACCGTCCCACGTTAATGTCCTCGAGAGGCAACTTTTGAGGGTATATTAATTCGGGCCGACCACTATCACCAAACAACATCCCTCCCCCAGTAAAGCTGCCACCGGGGAAATGAATGCAGCGAGGGGCCACACCGGCTCTAGAGTTCCAGCAAACCCCTTCGTACGCCCCCTCTACACGTGTTACGTCCCCATGTGTGCATGTGCTGGCAGTGTGAGTGCGGCCTGACATCAAGGCAATTTTTCGTAACATATCAATCAATACCTTTGAATTCAGCCCAAATAGTATTGGCGGAGATTTCTCATGGATTTATAGCCATTCAGGCATGGCTACCCACATTCTTCCTGGGGTGAAAGTGGACTCGCCCAGCTCGAGCCACCCAGTGCCACTTTACTATAATAAAAAATTGAGAGTATAATTATTTTATAAATTCTTTGTTTGCAGTGTAATTGTGTTTTTAATTTAATGAACGAGGCAATGGACTGGGAGAGACAGCCCTGGAGCTTTTCAACAATACGTTGTGTAACTTGTTTACTGCCAACACATTTTCATATTCTTACGTAATTTGTTTGTCAAAGTTAATTAATAAGTGTTAATTTGTTTTTTAATGCAGGGTCATGATGTTTTAGTGTACTTGTTCTTTTTGTTATATATGCTTTGTATTTTCTTGTCTCTCTCCTGCGCCTTTGGGTTGAGTCTTGGCAGATCTCCGCCATTTTCTTCTTTTGATTCTTGAGTGCTACCGGGGGTGGTCACGCGTCTCGTGGTGCCTCTGGGCCTCACCGTTTTTGCATCAATCCGCACATAGCTTCAATAGTCATTCTTTTATTATGGAACCGTAATGTAATTTTCGTCACCCAGAGGCAGCACCACCCCCACTTCCCGGCATCTTAGAAGCGTCGGGTCCGTTAAAACCTGTAGTTGTTCATCGGCTTCACGCCTTTCTCTCTCCGTTTAGGTTGCCAACACACCAGAGCTGTTGGAACGATGTAAGTGCCTTTCAGGAGGATTATTGCAGTGAATAAAGATACTGTTTGGCAAATGGTATTTTATTTCGCTGACTGCTACTTCACGGCCACGTAATTTTGGGTAATCTACCCACTGAATCACTGCACCCCATAAGTGACGTGATTGTAGGGCACATAAGTTCTATCGGCATATTAGATAGCCGTAACAATCTCACCCTGAAATTAGCGGCGTATGAGGAGGCCTACATCCTCACTGGGCAGGCATACAGGTATAATTTTTCAATAATACGTCGTCGTCATCACGGGGTGAGTCCAGGAGCAGCCACGCGGGCGAACGGCACATCCCTAGAGCTCGACCAAGCTGGAACCCTTATCATAATTAACCTAAACAAACTGCCTTAAATCTGTCACCGCAAGGCCAAGACATCCCGTGATTTAATTAATAATTCTTGTACTATTAATGTAACAACTGCCTGAAAGTAGTAGTACTACAGGAAATCTTTTTATTATGAAAATAATATATAATTTAATAAAGTAGTAATGCACGGGGGTGACACAAGGATGCACGGAGGTGACAACTGCAGGTGTGGTACATAAACTGGCCCAGGTTGTAAATAAAAAATTGTAACTAAAAAACTTTCAATTCAAATTTGAAAAAAATATATAGGTGTGCGTGTGTGTATGTATATATGTGTGTACGTATGTAATATATATAGACACACACACACACAAATGTATAAAATTTTCTAGATAATAGTTTTTAAAGGCATAGAGTTTATTTAGACGAAATCCATTTTAATTGCTTGAATACTCTTCATTGGATACAGTTCAACAATAATCATACAGTTATGTTAACAAAAGAATATGCAATTTTTAAAATTAATTTTATTAATTTTTTTTTTAATGAAAAATTATAGAGATAAAAATTACATTCTAATACATAGTTCTGCATATGATTTATTGAAGGCCCATCAAGAACTTTTTTAATACTAGACAAATTAACACAGGAGAGATCCTGACAATTCTCTCTCCTCTGCAGGAAGGAAAAATTCATAACTGCAGAGTTTTTTTTTATTACGCTCTGATATGTAAGGTTAGGGATCGTAACTCTTCCAATGAAATGTTTTGGAACACCTTTCCAAGAAGGGGCATTAAAAAATATGTTTCCAGGAGAATGACCATAAATGACAATTAGTGATTTTCAATTTATTGATATGTAGAAGATTATTTCGTTACGTCCAAAATAAATTGAAAATATACTGGCTAGCAGTAGAGCGAGCACTCATCGGCGGCCTCTGGGATTTAGGGAAAATAGTTGTAGCCATCTGATTATTATCTCAACCTTCTTGAGAACAGGCCACGAAGCAAATTACATAAAATAAAGGATATTATCATTTACTGAATGAAAATTCAGAAGATGGTACAAATATCTTCAGACAGAATATGACAAGAGTACACCAGCTAAGAATTCATTTTCTTCTTTTAAATCAGCCTTCCAAATTCATATTATATTCAAATTAGGCTGCATCAAAACTATAATAAAGATTGTGATGGTTCAACATTCAAAAGAAAAATTATAATTGCCATTTATTACTTTCTTTTTAAACAAACTCCATAGAGAAAGCAACACCACTGAGATATTTCAACTCCAAAGAAAATACTAAAAACCAGAATTATTACTCTAATATCAAAAAATTATTCTGTTTTAAACATTGAAAATGGGTAGGTGGTTATTACAGTGATTAAATTCAAAATTATATAGTGGTTACCAAAGTTCATACCGTAATTAAGCTAAAGCAAGTTCAGAAATACACGGATAAGGCCCTCCGGCTCAAACAAAAGCGTAGTGCCATCTTCCTGCGGTGGCATCTCACTCATAGTTAATGGCGCTGCATCTGCCAACAGAAAGAACTCCAAAATTAAACAACGTTTTAAGAACCTCTGCCTTCTTCTTTTCATGGCCAGATTCTCCTCAAATTACTCAAGCTTCTTGGACCAATTAATATACTGTATCTTACGGTGGCGCCTCGGATTTTCACGATCTAAAGTCCGGCGTAATTAAACTCGGCCGTAAGGTTTAAAAGTCCCACCCAGAAGCTCACTACTGCCGGCAACTCTCTCTTGCTTCAGTACTATCACAAAGAACTACTTCCGGTGAAGCGCAAAATAAAATTATGAGAAAACAAAATACAATTAAAATAAAAGTGAAAAACAGTTATTTACCATTTCAAAATTACAAAATTAATTTAGGGAAATAAAAATTCAAAACAAATTTATTATTTAAGATTTTCAGGTTAAATTTCTATTATACCATAGTCATAAAAAAAAATAGATGTGTGGTTTACTAAAATAAACATTTAGTGATTCTAAAATTACTGGAAATAACTATTTGGGCTAAAATTTTATATGTTAAAATGTAAACAAACCAATTTAATCCGTATTCAAAACAAACATTACAGGTTAACAGTCATCATAACAAAAATACTAGTTTTCTATAGTGAACTGCCATAATATAAAGCAACTTCCTAGCGTTATTTGTTAAGACATTAATTAAATACATATCAAGATGTCGACTTGTAAACTGTTCTCGACAGTCTTGTAGATAATGACACGCGTCCATCAAAGTTCCAGAATTGCTACACATTATCGCAAATATTATTGAATGCACATGGCCTAAGTTTCTTCAAGATCTAAATTATGATAACTAACTTTAAATGCATGTAGATGTACTGGCTGGGTCGACATATTATGTGAAATAATATACTTCTTGCAACTAGAAATGTCGAAATACAGCTAAAAGGAATTATAAAATGCACCACTTCATTGACAACATATATACAAACCTAAATGTTTTATTTATTGTGTAAATAATTTTTTTAATTCATTGAATACAGAGCATTTTAACACTGGAATGGTAAAGACGTAAAAAAAAATAGTAAACAAAACAATGAAACCTGTATTTTGAAACGATGCATTGGCCAAGTGATGTTATGGATTTGTTAGAAATAAAAAGGTCTGATTATTAGGCTATTTTTATTCTTATGTGTGCAATACAAAAAGACTGTGATCAATTTCAGGTTTTGTTAATGTTTAATGTAGAGCCTAGTGAGAAGTTAACACCTAGATATACTTCTGATTTGCTGCCAACTTTATTGTGAGTTTTGCATTGAGTGCTTACATTTACATGTATGCAGGTACAGGCAGTGATTTTTTTCACAGGTTGATTTCAAGAGTGCTCACTTTATCGTGAACCACCTTTACTTTTTATTTTTCCACACAGGTGCACAAGCTTTTGTGCTAAGTGGTTCATATACTTGTGGCAAGTTTCTTGAATCAACTTTCACAGATCCTAATTCTTGTGTCATGTCATTACTGATGTGGGGTTTGTCTTCAGTGTTTGTTCTCTGCCAATGACACAGCACACACTATTTCTATTTCACTGTCGTCACCCAGCAAAGTCTCCAGATCTTATTGATAAAGTCTATTACAGCATAGATGAATATTTTTAATTACTATAATTTACTTTAATTTTGTAGATATGTCTGCTAGAATTTGTACTGGAGTTAACGTTTATTTATATGTAATTTTTTGTACAATTTTTTTTGTAAGATTTTTATTTAGGTATTTATTATATATATATATATATATATATATATATAATGTAACACCAACTGACAATTCTGAGCACATATATGTTGTGTAAGTGGAAGCTTAATAAATAAGTAAATAAATAAATAGTGAGTGAAGATATTTGGGCAACTCTTAACATCATATGTCTTGATAGCCGATGAGGGTGAAAAGAGGTGAGTATTGAGCAGTGCCGAAATGAAAGGGCAAGAGGAAACTGTAGATCACCGAGAAAACCCATCGTCCGGCACGATTCCCACATGTGAAAATCCGGGAGCAACCCCGCCGGGGATTTAACCCGGTTCGCCTAGGTGGGAGGCGAGTAGTCTAACCACTACACCACCACGGCCCAAATAAATAAATATATTGTTTTCTAGAATGGCAACATTTCACCAACAGATGCAATTTCTGTGGCAGGAATAGCAGAAAACTGTTTATCATTTTCAGTGTTATAACCAGTATCCTGAAAAAATTCCTTACTACTGGAGTCACTATCATTTTCCAATTCACCTTTACCGTCACTTGGAATACTCACTAATAATAAGCTGATAACATCTCCTTATATTTTTCATGATTTTCTCTGGTCACTATAAATTATTGACACCTGGAAATAAATGCATCTTGGTTATTACATTTGGTAATATATTTTTATGTGCTGATTTGCTAAAAATTTCTGTAAATAAAATGACTGGAAAACTATTAGCAAACATTAATTGTAGACAACATATTATCCATGGTGTCCCATATATGAATCAATCAATTCTCAGCAGTTTACTAATGCATTTGAAGGGGTAGTAAAAATGTTTTTATACTTGTAAAACATATTCAAATAATAAATGAAACAAAAAAATATCTTACGTAACATAATTCCAAAATGTTTTCTTTTAATGAACGGCAAAATTCAGTTAACAAGCATAAAACCACACCACAGCAAACTCATTTTTCACAACATAAATAAGTGTCGTCCTTAGAGACTGTAACACTAGGAATGGTAAAAGAGCAAAGAGGTGTCTGTCAGACATGAATCATCATGCAGAAAAGGCTTTTTAATAGAAAACTGAGCAACATATTGAATATAATGATTCATATGTGAATCACTATGCACTGTATTCAAGTTGTGCAAGGTTCTTTGAGGAGCTGAAAGTGATTTACAATTGTTTATTTTTATCAGAGTGATATTTTTATGACATCCGCATGGGATCAACCCTTAAATTTGAACATGAAAATGCTACCAAATGTAATGGCATATGTAAATTGAAAAAAAAAAAAACAGTATCCAAAGATACCTTCAAAATCAAGCTTTTCTAAAAATGAAACTTTTAAGTTGGCTACATTGTCTTTTTTATGATTTGTCAGTTACGACAGACAGGAATTATTTAATTTTCCTGTAACTGTTTACTGACACTGAAATAAGAGCATAGAAGAGATGTAGATGTAATAGGTCAAAACTTTATTTTGGGACTCTATTATGTTGTATTAGGACTCACAGTGGGCTCGGTACTTCATCACTGGGCTCCCTGGCTGGAGAGAATTTTTCTGCGTAGGATTCTTGCATTGGGAGTGTGGCAGGCACTGCTNTCTCCTGAGGGTATCGTGTTTCCTCTCCCATTCTCTATTGTCTCTCTACTGCTGCTCCACCCACATCTCACCTCATCCGTTCTTGGGACTGGCCACATTGTTAAGTGCATGTCGAATAGGGCTGCTTGCTCCGCTCAGCGCCAGCCTTCTCACGTGCATAGCGGCCCTACCTACGGCTGGGATAACATGCAGGTTTAAATTACATGACACTGTAATGTAGTGGGACTTAGTGACTGCAGCAAAAGCAGCTAAACCTCCCAGTTACCTGGGACATGTGTTTAGAGTTGGTGATGGTATGTTGCGCAGGGGGACCAGATCCATTGGCTGGGGTGTGCCTTGTACGTGGCATGTCGCAAGTCTTCCTCGCCGACCATAGGGCGACCAGGGACGATGGTGGAAGGTAACTGTGTGAGCCTGACCAGGCTTCTGCGACTCTGCAAGCTCAGGTGAGTGAACGACAACCACCTTCTTTGCCAGTGGTTTTATGCATTTACTTAAATGTTTGAAATAGATTTTTTAATATCTCATGGTTATGTATGCGAGTTAGTTTAATACCTTATGACTACTGCCACTGAAAAAATTATTTATTATATTCTTAATGAAAATTAGCGCTATCTGGCATCATATATATAAACCCTTGTATGTGCTTTTATAAGTTTATTTTCCTTTTAGTAATAAGCTATGAAATATTGTAAAGCACGCATTCTTTATAAAACGAAGCCATTTGGAAAATAAATGGTTATTTCTTTATTTCTGCGGATGATCTATGTCCTGTGAATGCAGATTTTCACCAGGACACATATTAACTTTGTTAAAACATCCGTCGAAGCAGAAACCTTGTTGTTGCCTTAGATATTTTAGTATATTCTTTTTTAATAGCAACTGGATGGTACATCTTACCCACAAGAAAATAACATTGTAAAATTAATTTTCCTGCTGCAACAGATTTAACGTGATTGGTTCAGCGTTGGTTATGAAACACAAAATGCAATGATAATTCTTTGAAAATCTGATACAATCATTCCGGCAGTCCCTATGACCATTATAAAAATACACATTTTGGCATTCCTACACTTGCTACCATAATGGAATTGTCCGATAAATCTGCTAGCATAGTCTGATAGTTTCAAAACTTGGGCCCCGGCACTGGCATATGGACACCGTGCACACTTGGAGATTGCAAATACCACCTGGACTGCCACATCAGACGAGCTGCCATTGCTGATTGCACTGCGACTGCAGCACAGATTAGGGCCACTGTTGCTCCCAGGGTGTCAGCTAGGACCATCACCAACCTTTTGCTGAACTCTGGGCTATGATCAAGGGTGCCGCTCGCCAGGCATCCTCTCACACCTCATCACCATACATTCTGCCTCGGATGGTGTTGCAAATGAAGCAACTGGAGGGATAAATAGCGCGGAGTTGTGTTTAGTAATGGGAGCAGATTCGGCCTTGGCGCCAGTGATGGTCGTTGCGATTGTGGCATCTACCAGGAGAGCGGCAACAACCTGAGTGTTTACGGCAGCGACATACAAGACCAACTCCTGATATCATGGTCTGGGGGGCAATAGCCTACAATGACCGTATGCCTCTGGTGTTTGTTGAGGGAACACTGAACAGTGAATGCTACATCCAGAACATCATCCAGCCCATTTTGTTACCGTTCCCACAACACCAACGAGAAGTCCTCTTCCATTAGGACAATGCACGTCTCATGTTACCCAGCACTCTCTCGAAGGTGTTCAGTAACTCCCCTGGCCAGCACGATCACCCAACCTGTCCTCCATTGACATTGAACATATGTGCTACATGATGGGACTGCATTTGGTGCAGTCTGCAATACCGGCAACAAATCTCCACAACTTGCAACAACAGGTGGAATTAGCGTGGAACACTATTCCCCAAGATGACATCTGACACCATTATGGTAGTCTCTACGCACGACTGCATTACTGCATCGTCGCTAAAGTTGGCTACACAAGATACTGTCGTTGTTCAAGACACTCTTTAGCCTCTGTCCATAGGTGTACGACCCTGTGATCATTATATACAATGTACAACCTGTGTAATTATTAAATTAAACCTCCACTCATGTGGGACCATTGTGTCTGGGTGTTCATTTTTCATTTTCCACCAGTGTATTTTGAGTGCAAGAAACTGGTATAGCCGACACTAGCATTAAGTGGTAAGGAGAATAGAAATTAGTTGTGATAGCGATAATTTGTTTGAAATACCAGCTAGTAGGATGCCACTCACAAATTACCATTTACTGAGACAATGTTCCAGTTGCCACTTTTAGTTAATAGTTGAATTATTTGCTATAATATTATTGTAGTCTTGCATATAGTTGCTGTGTTGAATTTACATTTTCTTTCTTTTTTTCCAGCCTAATACAATTCTTCAACAAAAGCAAAAAATGGGCGGATATGGCAAATATACCACCTGAATTTCGTAGCAAAATTGATCGCCTTGAAAGAAATTTTGTCGTCTCAATGGTTATCTTCAAAAAATTTCAACCAATATTTATCGACATGTTCAGAAACCCGGCAGATGATCAGCCAAGACAGACCAAGTCACGAAAACAAAGGTATGCAATGTCTTCTCGTTTACTTGTAATGATTGCTACGGTGGATCATGTACAATTTTTCAATTTTTTTGTTATTTGCTGCCTTTCAAAAAACTAAATAAGGGGCAGGCAAACTAAACTTTTGTGTTCTTAAAGCTGGCCACATCTTACATGCACCAAGACAAAAATAAACAGTGGTAATGGGAATTGGTTTATGAAAATTTAGAAATTCTTGAGAGTTCTCTTATAGTTTTCTTGGTACTGTAACTCTGTGTTGTGCATGATCAGGGAAGCTTGTATTCACCGGTCTTGCCGTGCCTTCAGTTGTTAGTGTGGTATCCTGCAGGTGAAATGCGCAACGAAGTAGCAAAGTCCGAGCGGTAAGACCTGCTACCAAGGCTCGTAGGTGGGTTTGCACTTAAGAGTTTAAACTCGAGCTGATTGATTCTGTAGCAAAGTTAATTTCAAGTCTTCTTAGTTACAAAAGCAAACTACAAACTATCAATCATACGACTGACATAGAGACGACGTCTGGTACGGATGCTGGGACTCCACTGGAGAGTAAGTGCTCGGAGAGCATTATATATTCACACAAGCTGACCGTAGCCTTGAGCTGGTGGTCAGCTCGTTGTCCATCTGGCGAACAAACACCACATGTACTTGTTAAAGTTGTCAACATGTTTTCCATTTTTCAACGTTTGTGACTCTGTGACACTCTGACTGTTCTGATGGCGACCATCAGCTGGCTACAAGTTTTAGGGTATGTTGGAAAATTCTTCATTACAATTGTGTGGCTTGTGCGTTATAGTGCACCGAGAGGCGACCTCCGGCACTTGCCTACAGATGGCCTTATTATCAAAGAGAGTGTTACAACACAGAATGCGTATACGGCTGTCAAGCCTGAAATACTGCAGAGTGCACGCAGCGTGGGTACGCGTGGATTTAACATATGCTACATTAAACTATTAAAATCAATAACACTCCTTATGTATTGTCTGTCTCATGTAGCTTGGCAAGATTTTGACAGTTCGACAAAAGTAGCACCAAATGTTTCCTTTTTGTTTATGTATCCTTTCGCTATTAGTTGGTTCATCAAGTGGAGGCTGTATATTTTATCAACACGCTGTCAGCTAATCCACTTGCCATTGTACTGTAATGCTAAACAAATTTTAAGGTATTATAGACTGACATCTGTCTAAAACAATTTGTAGGTTATAAAAGTAAAAATGTAAAACCTTGCAAAAAAATTAAATATTTGCTAACTCTTTTTCAATTTGTCCGAGACAGCGAATTTGGGTTAATATTTGCGGCGGAGGTTGTAGTTCTTATCACACTTTGGACGTCATAGCTAATATAACTGGAACTAAAAGTAATCCGGGAAACTTGATTGACAACGCACTTTTATTCGCCAACAACTCACCAACGACTATTGATTGCAAAGCAGTTATTCTGCTATTACTGATATCAAACAGTTTGAGTTGGAAATATGTGGCGTGGAATAACTTAAGAATTGCTTAAAAACTATTCACACGTGTCCCATTTTCTTAGTTTTATTAATACAATATAGTTACAACACAGAAACAATGAAATGGGTTTTCAGGAGAACAATATGGCATATAATTTACGTAGACGAACGATTACCGGCCGAATAGAAATTACTAGTACTCAAAATCACTGTACACGAAATATATGTTACTTTAAAAATTGTGCAGAGCTTGCGGAAAAATAAAACGATTGGTATCTTTTCGTAAATTTGTTATATATTACACATGAAAAGCTATTCTTTTCTGGCTGGTAATGCTTCGAGAAAGAGCGGATAGATGGCGTACATGGCATGATAGGGCGAGGTGTGAGCCGTTTGCATTGTTCAACAGGTAGCACGTTAGCCTGCCTCTTTATCCCATCTTTTTAAAAGTTGACTGTTCTTTTATTACTGGCTCGAATTGACACGAATTTGAAATGTATTTCGTCAAATTATTAGAAAAAATAATTCAACAATATTATGCAATATTTCTGTATGCTTTTGGAATTAATATCAAGAATGGATGGAGAGTGGGGATACGACGTGAAAAAGGTTTTGAAGTTGCGTTTCATTTGGATACGGATCGTTTTATTGGGCATTTCATTTTGAACACCTATACATTACTACTTTATCACGAAGTTTAGTGTGAAACACTAACAACCACTGTTTTGTGACCACGTAAATTAAAATGTATTAATTAATCTTGGAACACTTTCTTTTTGCGTATTTTCTGCTAGTCTAATGTGCGTCTGCAGTGCACCCTGAATAGCCAACGTAATGTTAACTTTTTTTCATTCGTGCATCAGCTGATACAGGATTTTGTAAATGGCATTTTGTATGTTTCGTATATGTCAAGTTGCCACTCACTGAATGACAAAATCTCGCCAACTTATATGAGGCAGACAATAGCACTGTATCTCTTTACCAAATGCAGTGTTCAGCAAATCTATTACTATATTAAAATTATGAATGTGATTTAATTTACATTTGAATCTCGATACAAAGTACACAAAGGGACTTTTAATTTAATACTAAATGTGGAATGTACTCTATACCGACCAAGTATTTAATGGTAGCCCATCTGCCGGGGATTTGAAAGAAGTATGGTACTTTGAAGTGAAGTACTGTGCAACAAGGTTTTTCTGTATAGAATTATAAAAAAAATTGTATTCCTGATAGTTGTGCATGTACATATTTTTTAATTATAATTTGTGTACTTTATGTATTGGATATAACAGCAATTTTCATATTTACTGCAGTACTATACAGTCAACTCGTTTTTAAGAACCCTGAAATACAGACCTTCTTGAAATAACAACCATTTTTATGGGGAACCATGAAAAAAATTTAATCAAATAGCTTTTTCCAATAACGTCCGTCCGTTTGCCTGGAAACCATGAAATGTCTTAGAATTGAGAGTGTAATGTACATGTTTACTGATTAACAACCAAAAGGTATATTTCTAAACTAATTGATGTAATGAACAATGTGGTTACAAAGTATGTAGTTTAATTTGCTTTACTGTTTCAATACCCTTTTTGACAACTAAGCAAGTAGCTACATTTAAAAAAGGTTCACTTGTTGTGGGGATGGAATAGTTTAGATTTAAATGTTAATATTAACTAATTTCATTTTTATGTGGTTTCAATAGAACTTTTGCATTGTATTACCTTATTGAATTTTAGCATTTCAACACACAAGGTGTCAAGGTTTCATCTTCATTATTTATGTTATTCACTTTGTTTGTTGGATGTAATTTTTTGTACTAGAGTTTTGTATTCTTTTTCAGAAATATACCGTGTTCGCCATCAAAATTATTTGACTTCTGCTGGACGTTGTTTGTTTCTGTTAAGGGAGAGTTCCCAGATATTAGTGATGATCTAGTAAATTCTTACCACTTACTTCTAGCTTGCTGTGACATGATCTTTGCAAATGCAGTGATGGCACTAAAGCGAGACATCCTAAACCCAGAATTCCCAGGTGAGATTCTAATTAATTTTTGGCCGTAAGTATGCATTGTAAATTGTTAATGATACCTACCACACCTGTGTGTTATTATGTGTTGTTGATAGGCAAAGCACAACAGGAGATCAAAAATGTTCTGCACCCATTCTTATGCCGCCGCATTAAAAAATTAAAAAATAGTGGTGGTACCCATTTTTGAATCAGACGTTCACATTATAACCAGGTGTTTAAGGTAGAACTATTCAAAAGGTTTTAGACTTTTGATACCAATAGGTAGTTGCTGAAAACATTTCTTAAACTCCTTTTTTTAGTTGATTGTAAATAAATTTATTTGTGTTGATTCTGTATCTGGGGAACAGCACAGGTAGAAAATATTTGAATAAGTGTTTGACGAGAGAGATGGAGAGGGATAGGAAGACTAAAGTTGAGAGAGCTGTTAGAATTGTGTACAGTTATTGTCTTTTTACTCAGGTCTAGCCTATACCCTCTGTTTTGCAAGGTGCATTTAGCTGCGAGTGCTGATAATGCTTCACAGCATTAAAGAGAACATTAGTGCAGTTTTGCCATATTCAGTTGTTTGCTGTGGCATCATGTGGGCAGGTATGAGCACAGTATTTTTCTATGATGTTTGTTGTGTTTTCGTAGATTTGTTTTCAATATAACATATAGCCTACGTCTATTCCGAAGGGGTGAAAACCGCCCTTGAAAGTGTAGTTAAAGCAGAGGTTGTTTGCTAGTAACACAGCCAGAATGAGCAATAAATGTCTTGAGTTTCTGGATACTGCATTATTAAACGACGACGTACAAAGCCCAAAATTATGGGCTCCAATATCAACCCCCATCAATGAAACTGGTGGGGTTGGCAGCACATTTGTGCAAGTAAAAATGTAACTGTTGCACTTTCTTTTTTTTTTTTTTTTTCCTGTGGATTTTTAATTTACCGCACATGGTGAACAAAACTTCCGTCCAAAACCTACTGCCTGTGTAATATGTTTGGTGAGATTTTGAAGCACAGGAAATGAGAGTGCAGTCAGATTGTTGATGTTTATGATGGTTTAATGAGTGAAGGAACGGTTAGGGAATGGTGTTGGATTTTCAAAATTAAAGAAGGGCCAATGTGCATGATAATGAACAAAGTCAAAATCTCTTCTTTTTTTTTTTTTTATGCCAACGAGATAACTAAGCACATATTAAATTACTGTACTATATTATTTGTTGGATATTGTCCATGAAATTGTAGGAAACCATATTCTATCAAAATGTGTAAAGGTTTAAAAAATCTGGTCCCCGAAAGGTTTCTTTTTTTCCATACTGCCGATCTCTAAAACACCCTTTTTTTTGGAGGTCCAGTTGGATGGCATCCCTGATATAATATTTATTGAGATATGAAACCAAGTTAAACTACTATAGAACTAGTAACCCATGTAGCACAATTGTGGAGCCAGCAACATTTTTCATTAGCATTGGTATAATGCTTTACTGTGTTTTCATCATATTTTGCCTCTCGACAGGTGTGTGATCAGTTGTGTCCTAGTTTAGAGAGTTTCAAATCTGTAAGAACAGATATTTGGCATTTTAGATGTGTACCTTTTTGTTGTGTTTTGGACTTTTCCAATAACAAAATCTTTTGATCGTAGGTTTGCCTAACAACTACTTTGATGAGAGCTTTGCCCTTCCAAATGAACCACCTTGTGTCATAGACCAGCTATGTCAGACGCATGATGGCATTCCTCTGGAGGCAAAAAGCATCAAAGAGTACACGTGGAAGAGCCATATTCGTTCGTTGATTGGAAAGAAGGTGAGTATGGTTAAAATAACATTGATGGTTTTTTTTGTGTTAGCCAGGATATTTTGTGGTTTTGCTTTACAGGAATTGTAGCCAAAGTTTAAAATAAAGTAGGAACAATTTTTTTTATTTTTATATTTGTAAATTTTAGTAAAAATTTTAATTCAAGCTCTTAAATTTTGTTGGTGTGTGTGTGTGCACGCATGTACATGCACGTGTGTGTTAATGTGAAGATTTGAAAAATACGTAATGGATACCTAAATAGTTAAGAAAAAAATCAATTATCTAACATTTAGAAATACATCAATTTTCTATTTAGGGAAGTACCTTGTGATGGTGCAAATAATAGAGGGGGCCACGGTGGCTGAGCGGTCAGACTGCTCGCCTCCCACCTAGGCGAACCGGGTTCAATCCCCAACCGGTTCACTCCGGATTTTCGCAAGTGGGAATCGTGCCAGACAATGCTGCTGTTCAGTGGGTTTTCCCGGGAATCTCTCATTCCCCCGCCCCCTCATTTTGGCACTGCTCCATACTCGCGTCACTTCACCCTCATCGGCTCTCAAGACCTTGCTGTTAAGAGCCGCCCAAATCTCTCCACTCATTCATTCTGGTCATCAATATATATATATATATTATAGACAGTTAGATATAGAAAGATATACATATAGAAGTAAATATATAGAGTTAGATAGAGAGAAATATAGATGGGGATATATACACACACACACATTTGGACAGTGCTTAACAGCTGTCTGAAAGTGTCAATGAAGGTGAAGTGAGATGAAGATATACGCTAACAACATTGTCGTATTTGCTACATGTGAAAATCTGGTTATGACTCTGCCAGGAACTAACTTAGTATAGAGATCTGCCAGCCAATAACAGATGGTTCATAGACTTTGTGATACCCTTGGCATCACTTATTTTTTAAGAAAGAGAACATTTTCATGGAAACATAGTTAATGGTTTTTATTACAAATATTTCCAGTCTGTAACACATTTGCAGTGCATTTGTTTGTAGTTTTTTTTTGAAGCCATTACTGCTGAATAAAATATATTTATTTGTTGGCAAGTTTGATTGGAAAGTCTGTGAAGAGTAAGATGGATGGATGTGCACACAAGTGTGTGAATTGAGAATGATGGTTGAAGGTGTTGGGGGTTTTTGTTTTAGTGTCTGAAGGGAGACCCAGACACTCTTTGTGGGTTGTTGGAACCTGGCAATTTTGAGAACAACTGCAAAGTTATTAACAAAGCATATGAAACATATGTTCTAAATGTTGGTGACTTTGATGAAAGAATATTTTTGGGTGAGTATTGGTTTTGAAATTTTTTGTTTGGTCGGTAAGATTTTTCTGTATAGTGCCCAGTCGTAAATATTTTTGACAGCCTAGGTGTAGAGTAGTGCTTACTTTAAGTGACAAATACTTCATAAAATTTATATTTTAGTGATAAATATATTTAATGTGAATATAATGGTGTAGAATGCAAAGATTCTACAATTGACATTTTCACCTAATTTTATCTTAATGGTAGATGTTGAACATCATAAAGTTCAGTGAAAAACATGGGAAATGTTACACAAAGGAATATGGTTAATCAAAAATAAGCAAAATGTTGATACTGAAAGAACAAATCAAATTTAAGTAATATTCTACTATATCCAATAAGTAGACTGAAATTTTGTATGTAATAATTTCTTCATTTACGTCAAAATCCTTAAATAGATAGGCCAAATTAACCTTGGAAGATCATATATATATATATATATATACATCACCAACCTGTCACCAAACAAAGTGTTAACACTACATGGTGTGTAACTTGTAGTTATCAGGTCTGTTCCAGTGGCTTTTCACAGAGAAGCAAAAAAAAAAAAACAATTAACAAAATGTTAATTTATTTAAATAAGTAGTAGAAATCTTCTGAATAAAATGATGCCTCTACTTGTCAAGTAAACTGTGAACACTGATCATTGTGCGACTCTTAGTGATGTCTGTTTTCTGTGGTGTTTTGCAAGCAGTGGTGTCTCTTCAGGTTAAGTTAGTGTAGTACCAGAGGTGGACAAAATTCCTGACATGCAAAGTTTTGCCAGAACATGAAAATGTATCATTGAAATTTCCCAAAATAATATAAATTAATTTTTTACAACCATTCCATGACAATTCAAATGAAATACTGCTACGATACAGCATAAGTACACCTTTATATGTAAATATTTACACACTAATGTTACATGATTTAGATTGTTCAGAAATAAATGGTAGCCTTCCTTTCTCCTTATGAGTATTGTCAGCGACCTTTGATTTAATGAAGATTGTCAGCTTTGAAGCAGCAGAAGTTCTGGTAAAAGTAATATGGTCTACCATTGAAGTGCTTCTCCAGGGCCTATTTTAGGAAAGAGGATGAATCTTGAACTTCTGAACCATTCCAACTTCGGAAAACCTTCACGGTCCGATGGTGTAGGTGATTGCCAATAACTGACCATACATTCTCGTATACAGCCGCACTTGTTGCTTCGAAACAGTTTTCCATCTGGGATTCCTTTATGTATGATATCATTGCTGTAGGCCTGTTCAATAACATCTGTCTGAATGAGTTGGTGAATTTTTCAGTTCATCTCATTGATTCACTCTTTCCTTAAATAATGTGTACCTTGCAGAATTACACTATCAGGGTGTTTACACTGCAACCACAGTTTTTAGTCGAGATCTGCGAGTTTCTTCAAAGATTTTTATTGACTCGTATAGAAAACATGACCTCATTTATTCACCACTGGTGATTCAGATATTCTATGCTTAAGGGGTGAGGAAATGAATTAAATTCTGTTTTAGAATTTGAAATTTGTTCTGAACTTCCAGTTTAGCATCAGGACTGCCAGGACACTGCTTGGAACTTCTTGCTTTGCCCCTGAGCTCCAGATCTTCCTCATCTTTCACCAACAGCCACTAAACAGATCTCTTGCTAGTCTTTCTACTTCTGATATGAGAAGAGAAATGCTCTGGGAGCTCTCCCCTTTCCAGGTTTATCTCGTCTTCAAGTTTTCTACATAAAACTTACAACTCATGCTGTATGCACATTGCACACGTTGACAGCGTGACTAAAACAGCTGAGAATCACAGCTAGCTGTAGGATGTCAATAGTCCCCTAAAGCTGAAAACAGAACTTGGAGGAAAAAAAACTCGTTATGTTTGGTGTTGCACATTTTTAATGAGATCATTCCATTTCTTCTGAGAGTGTATAAACTAGGGGGAAGTCTTTCAAAAAAAATTTTATAAACCCTTACTTTACACTACAAATTTTGTTTTTTTGTAAGGATTTCAGATTTAAGGAGGATGAACCAAGTTCATCAGCTACAGCAATAAGCTTTTTGTATGAAAACCCCCATTTGTAGTTCATCACTAGGGCCAAGATTTTGTAATGTTATTTTAAGGCAAATGTTGTTTTTAAATATATTAGATCGTGGTGGTATTGGTTTTATTTTAGAAGATTCATAAATTGAAATGTTATTACTAAAATTGTGTGTTATTAAAGCAAACATTTTGTTGTGTAATTTTAACACAAATTTTATTATTAAGAATTATGGATCAGTTAACAACAATTTATTCTAGTTAGAGGTGGGACGATACCATGTTTTCGATACTCAATACAGTTGTCAGCGCAATACCCTTGAAACTTTCAATACTCTATACTCTGAGTAAAAAAAAATTTCAATGATGCATAAAAATTCTTGTAAACTACATTTTCATTGTTTTAACAACCAAATTTCTGATAATGTTTAAAATCAAAGATAAATTACACAAGATAATATTACAAATGAAAAAAAAAAATTTGAAATCTATATAAACTTAGCATCTATGGCAGGCCTGTCAGTGTTAAAAAATTTTAAATATTTATATGACATTAAAAAATTGCCAGGCATGTCAATTTTTGAACTAAGAAAGTTTAAAAAAAATTTTATTTATGAAAACAAGCATTACATTTTTATATGGATTAAGTCACATAGGAGAAATGTTGGGAATTGTTTATCGCCAGATGAAAAACAATGGCAATTCTTCAGCTACCGGAAGATAAAATAATTATTCCGTTTGCTGTTTTGCGTTGCTCATTTCGCGTCTGCGTTCCGAAACATCCCAGCGGTGGTTCTATTGGATTCAGGCCAGGATGCAGGCCAGTCCATTAGTGGGACATTGTTATCGTCAGACCACTCCTCACACGTCCTGCAGTATGGACGGGTGCTCGGTCACGTTGAAAGAGACAATGGTTATCCCTGAACTGGTCTTCGAAGTTACGCAATATGAAAGTGGTTAAAATCCCAACGCAAACTTATGTCGTGACAGTGCCACATAGAGCAACACAGGGGTCAAGCCCCCTCCAGGAGAAATGTGACCACACTACTACCCCACCACCTCCAAATTTCACAGTCGGCACTATACAGGCTGGTAGATGTCGTTTACCAGGCATTCATCACACTCACACCCAACCATCGGATTGCCACATAGTAGACTATGATCCACCACTCCACACACTGGTTTTCCAATCTATTGTCCAGTTTCGATGCTTCTTACATCATGCGAGGCGGTGTTTGGCACTTATTTGCCTGTGTGATGTGTGGCGTTCGGGCAGCTGCTTGGCCATGAAAACCAAGTTTCCACACCTCGTGCCAAACGGTCGTGGTGATTGGAGTAGATCCTGATGCGGGTTGGAATTCCTGTGTGATGGTGGCGATGGATGATTGATGAATACACTGTACAATCCTCTTCAACATGTGAGGTTCGCAGTGTGCTCCTCGAGATATTGGACTTTTTATTTTGGTCACCGCTCCGTTCGCAACTTGATCTCAGTTCCCCTCCTCCTTTTCCTTCTATACTTGCTCTTTGCCGTTCCCATCCCACCACGCATGTGTGCTGTGACAGTGTCGTCCCTATGGCGAGTTTGTTTAAGGCAGTGTTTCAGAATTAATTTTTCATAGTTAAAAATTTGCAATTGACATAGTGTAAATATTTAGATAGCAGTATGGACAACATTTTTGTTCGTATTGTGATAGCACCTGTCACTACGCAGTTGTGTGCATGTGCTCCTCAGTAGCTCTCCAGCTGGAGAAGCATCATGGAAACAACGTCCCTTCCTTGTCCAGGTGACCTTGAAATGTAAGAGCAGCTTGTCCAGGAGGGCAGATGATGATTTTTAAGTAAGGATGGTCTCAGCTTTCCCCAGTACGTGTTGCAACAATGGTCTAGGGGCTGCCTGGTCATTGTTACACAGTTCATCACTTAGTGGTTGGTAGGGCATTTGGTCACATTTTGTACACATGTACAGTGTTTTATTGAGTATGGCATTTCACTCCAGGTATAAAGTGCTATTGAAAATGAATTGTACAAATGGCAAGTGAAATTCACTGCGATTGTCTTTGCTGATATAATGTAAAGGAATTCTGTGAGGGGCAAAGTTTGCTGCCCTGAAGAACAGGAAACTGGAATTTATCTACAAAAAGTATGTTGACCTCATCATGATTAATAGCTTGTTTTGTTATACTAGAATCAGAACTTGACACAGTCAAGTTAACTCTTAATTGTTTGTAAAAGAAACAACAGTGATGAATTAGGTAAATGTTTCGGCACAGTTTTTTTATAATAATAAAACTTCTAATAAAACTTTATTGTCAAAAAATAAGTGTCAATGATGCAGTGATGATCAAGAGAATTTTTGTCTGTTTTTGTGTCATTCTGGTGCTGGAATTGTGTACTTGTTTGATGTTTGTGCATTTTTTACATTGTTTGGTTGGTAGTTTATATTTGATATTTGAACACTTCTCTTCTAAAGGTCTTCTTGCTTGCCGCCACCATTTCACTCCTCCATCTCTACCTCCCTCTTCCTAGTTATATTATCTTTACCATAGCTCTGGCAATGTGAGTCACAACTTCACCAACTTTTAGACACACAAGCCACCAATGTGTGCAAGAAAATCAGAGTAGATACAAAATTAATTATTATGTATCGTAAAGAAGTGAATTTATCAGTATACGGCACACTTAAACGTAGGAACAAGTTTAAAATGATATCACAGCAGCAACTGAAGGGAACTTGTGCAAGTACCATCACAGTTGTGTAGTGAACGCAGATTCTTCTGTGCTGTCTTCCAGGACATGGCTGGCGGTGAGCCACTGCAAGAATGAGGAGTACAGTATATGCAGAAGTTAGTTGCAACCGATAATAGTACGAGAAAATAAATTGCTGCCTCACTTGATAAAATCATTAATAATTCCAGCTTTAAGCCCAACACTGTGCTCCTGCTCACCTTTTATGAGCCATTTCTTGTAAAAACAGTAAATATTGTCTTTAAATGATCTCTTCGTGCTAGTGTTCTGTGGCAGGGAGTTAGTTGCTGAGCGACCAGCACGGTGAACGCCACTTTCCCATTCCTTCAGCTTTGAGAGGAAACTGATTTGACCAGGCAGACTTCACTTTCTCTCTCAATTTGTCTCGCAAGTGGCGAGGTGGTTACCTAACAACCAGCTTGACTTTCCCCCTTGCCCTTCCTTCAGGGTCCCAGCTACACTCGGCAGGGCTGGTCTTATCCTCAACTCAATTGTTTTGGTAGTCGTTTATGACTCTCCAAGTCCCCAAGAATAAATTTGACTTTAGTATAAACTGAAGGAAGATATAACGTGTTAAGGGATGGTCACTACTGGTATGTATGTCAGCCGCAACTCGTCACAGTCTTGGGCAGTTTCTGCTCATCTCATCCTCGCTTTGTAGAAGGGGTGGTTGATGTGCACCAACCTATCTGCTGCCCAAAGTGTGAGGAGGGTGGTTTGGTATGAGGAACATCAGTACATATGCTGGCACGCCCAGCATTTTAATTAAAACGTCATGGTGCTCAACATGAATGTAACTTTTCTACTATAAAGATGTTTTTACTTTCATCAATGGTGCTGCTAATATCTGATGGCAACAACTATGCAATAAAATATGGTATATTAAAATGTTAATTTTTTATTTACTTTACAATTTTAAGAAACTATACACATTTCTTTGGGTAATGCCAGACAATTGGGAACAAATTACAAATAATTCCCCATATACAGTCAACTCCCGATTTTCCGGGGGGCGGCTTAATCTGGTTCCTGCTTAACCATGGAGCTACCAGTTCAAAGTCAAATATTCAACAGCTGCCGCCAGTCTAACGCCGCTGCTATTAATAACCCATGTGCACATTGTTAATTACCAGGCTGAGTCGAGTGATGCTGTACTGACTTATTTTAATATTAAAAGTGTTTGGGTATTAGCCTATTTTGCTGCTGTGTTGTATACGTGTATCTAGCACATCCTTTTAAAAGTGATTTTTTCATCTCGCGTGGGCTCAAAACAACTCGGGTTTGAAATATATTACATCAAATTGAAGTAGAAATATTTTAAAAATACTCTGCGATAGATGTCTGACCTCTTCAATTAATATGAAGCATGCACGTGGCGACGTTAGCAGCAAGCACTAGTTGCAGCGTATGATGAAGACATAAACAAAGCTAAATTATTGCATAAACGAAGCTGACTATCCATTTTGTTTAAACACCTACACATTATTGTAGAAAAAAGTTTAATTTGTTACATTAATAACAGCTGTTTCGTATCAATATAAAATAAAATACATAGACATTTTGTCTACGATTTTCCTGCCCGCATATTTCTCTGATGTCTGTTGTGCTAATGTAGGCTGTCAAAATAGCCAACGTAAAATTTTATTGCATTCGTTCTTGCATCAGTTGATACAGAATTTTTTGTATGTTATGATGTTAATATCATTTATGACATTGCCACACACGGGCTGTCAAAAAATTGAATTCTTGTATGACTATATTATTTGTTTACATAATCTTCGTGTACAGTATGTAGGCCTAAAGTAAACATTTTTTTCCCCATCGCTTTAACTGTAAAATTGGTTATCTGTGAACCCTTAACCAGTCATTACCCCGGAAAATTGGGAGTTGACTGTAGTCTCATAAATCAAAGGTTTTCGGTGGTTTAGTAATTTTATGAATAGAAATGGCCGTAGTAAGTTTTAAGAGAACAGACAATTCATCCAAAGTCCGACCTGATGAAAATGTAAGACAAATACTGTAACAGCAGTATAATTTTTATTTGATAACATTTGGCATGCTGCTGTGTAAAGTAGAAAATGAGGATTGCCATGGTTGTCGGCTCGTCTTTCTTCGGGGGCTACTTCTCAGGGAGGAGTTGGCCAGGTATACAGTTGGCGGTGGTCAATCGGACGGTGGTTGGTCATCCTTCGGCGGTAGCTCCTCAGGGAGGAACTGGCAGAGAGCCCCGGAGCTAGCAAAGAGCCCCAGTACAGAGAGGTGCTGGGGTAAGTTGCCCTGGGTGCACGGCCTTATGTTCACCTGGTGGGGGGTTCCATCTGCTGTGAGGGCTTCGGTCATACCCTCTCTTCCTCGTGTGCAGGGCTGGCTGTGCCGTGCCGGTGGATTGCGAAAGGCTGGAGGTAGTTTGCATGTTCGGCGGGCCAGTATTTGGCACTCACTTACGGGCAACATTATTACGTTGCTGCATTTGTGTTCTCCCTTCTTAGGTAATTATACATTACACGTGTACTTGGGCTAACTATTACCATTATTTGTTTCTTTCTCACTCTGTTTCTTCAGTGTTCTGAGCTAATTATTATTAATTGCTCATCTCTTTCTTCCTCAGTTTGTGACGTGTCCCGGAAGTCCTGCCAGGCTTATAGACATGCGGTACTATTGTCTTGCACATCCATGGTCATGACGAATACAGCATCGGTGCTTGTGGTTCACACCTCTCATTAAACTGGCTTCTCTTTCTTTCTCATTCGCCCTTGGCTGGAGAGGACTGCATAAATATCCTGTAGATTTGATCATTGTCACGTCGCAGGTGATGATGTGGAGTTGAAAAATATATTAGCCCTTACATGTCATGTCTCCCCCCCCCCCACCTCCTTTATCTTGTTGGGGTTGCAGTGGAGAATCATTTCATGGACACGCTTAAGTAGGCTACAGTGATGTAGAACTGTCTCTGTGATTATGATTTATCAATTCCCCTTTCTAGAAGTTAATAACATTGCTTCTGTACGAGTTGCTGTTCTGTACACTCTGTGATGGGTTACTGGTGGTCGCGCCGCTAATGGCTTCATCACCCCTGGGGCACAATGGGTTGTGTGTATACCATAATCAGCTGAGGGCTGTGGAGACTATAGCAGGATACATTTTGCCCTGAAATTGCAATTTTACATGGGTTCATGTAATATTAACCCTCTGGGGAAGTTGTAAATGATAAACCCAAACTCACAATGGGGTGTAGTGATTTTACTGTAGCTCCCATAGTGCTGATGGCATTATGTAACAGGCTTTGCTCTGAAGCGCCTCCTACGGGTCTCATGGCAGGTGCGTTACTTGTATCATTAGGGTCTAACCCACTTGTGGAAATAAGTCCTTCTGCTACCTATTCCTACTATATACAACATCCTATCAATTACGCAAGTTACACTAAAACCTTAATGAAACGTTATCTACAAATAAATTGGCGTACAGACCACCTATGATATATATACACATACATATATATGTGTGTATACATACACACGCGTGCACACACGCGCACACACACAGAGAGAGAGAGAGAGAGAGAGAGAGCCGTTGGTAAGAAATATTTACAATTTGTATCTTGGTTCAACTTTTAGTTTTTCTTGATCGGCAAATGCCTTTACATGCTACATTTACACTCATATCCTACATAACAAAATTTTTCTCTCTTCCCCTCTTTCTCTGACTTTATGGTATTCAATTTAACTGTTAGTTGGTCACCTTCAAGGTGGGCTGGTGTGGTACAGTGGAACCACTCACATTACTATTTACATTAGGATCAGTTACACAGTGATTCGTAACACAGAAAGTTATGCTGTAACACCAATTCCCTATTCTGGTTATGATGTCCTTTCTTCATAGCCTAAGCCCAGGCTTACCTTTGATGTTATTAGTTCTATTAAGTTTCGCCCTTTAACGTCAGGTTTTCTGGAAGTCCTGTTTTCCCCAGTCGACTCACAGGGTCCCCAGCGTACACATATGTTACACTAGTTACATGGTTGATTTGTCTGTCCCTGTTCGGTGCCTTCTTAGTGCGGAGTGTTTGTGGATAGGGCAACAAAAACTTCCTCTTTGGTCGCCATACTGCCTCCTGGTACCTGCCAGGTTCCCCCTGAATTTTGGTCCAACAGGCACGCAAAGACAGCTATTTTCTTCCTTGTGGCTCTGCCATCATAGTGACCTCCTGGTTGACTTATGGCTCAGTGGTTTGGCTGGGTGCATCCTTCTGTGGTGGTTGTACCGCCTCCTGGTGCCTGCCAGGTTCACCCTGTATTGTGGCCCAACAGGCATGCTGAGGTAGTTTTCTTCTTTTCGATGGCGTTGGTCCTGTTGCCATTATTGTCTGCGCCTCACTGCCGTCTGGCTCAGCGACTCGGTTGGATTTGTCTACTTGGGCGGTTGGAGGTATGTTGTACATTTGGGGAGGTACCTCTGGGCAGCAGCCCTCCGGGGTTGTTGATCTGGACTTGTCGGCAGGACAGGGGTTGCTTGGGGTTCCGCCTCGTCTCCGTCCACTCTGCTGGACTTACCGTTCTTGCTTCCTTCAACTGCTGTCGCAGCAGCAGCTGGGCATTCGTTGGTGTTTGTCTTAGGTTCTGTGGCCATCAGCTCATCCTCTGACTGTGTCTTCCTATCTCTTGGTCCTTCTTCTGGCTTTGGAGTTGCAGGAATGTCGTTACTAGAGTTTGAAACGACCTCTCTGGCATGGTGATCTGGTGTAGGGCGCACCTCTGGTGTGTGCTCACCCTCCAGGGTACTTTCTTCCAGGTTCCTCTCTGATTGACAGCATATTCCTCCCGAAGGAAGGGGAGGGTCTCCGTCCATTCTCTGCCTTGAAGGAATTATTTCTTCTCTTGGGTGGAGATTCCCTGTTCTGTGGTGTCCCCCATGAGTGGGGTGATCATTCGGTTGCCACGCTCTCTGGTTTGAGACTCCGTGTGTCTCTTTGTGGGTGAACTTTGAGGGGTTCAAAGAGATTGAACGGGTGGAGGTATGTCTCTGGTTCAATTTAACATGCCAGAGTAGTGCAACTGGCTGGTCACCTCTCTCGATATCTCTCTAGCTCGTGGCTTTTGACAGCTTCCCTTCTCCCAGTTTTACCGCTCGCATCGCTAGGCCTTCGTATTTCCAGGTGTATCCTGCGGGGTTTTTCTGCACTTAGAGGGACATTGTCTTCCTTCCTGTCAGTCCAGTAGTTGACTGGTGGGTTAGTGGGTATTCCCACTCCCTGTTGGATGGGGTCACATCTGTCCCATCGTTACCTTGCAGACTGCCTTTTTTGTCCTCTGTCCAATAAACGTTCTCCCTGTCGTCCCACCACTGTATATGGCCCTTCCCATTTCTGGATCAATCCGGTGCAGAACTTGATTGCCAGCTCTGCTTAAGGGGTAGCTCTTAAGGAGAACTTCCTCTCCCAGTCCAAAGTGTCAGATCCCTGTTTTAGACTGGGGGTATTTCCTCTCGATGTACCAGTCTTGGGCTTTCTGGGCTTCTCTGTTTCTGGCTAAAGCCTCTAGGCAGACTGTCTTGGGTTGGGGCAGGGTTGAGAGTTCATGATCCCATTGCTAATTCCCTGGTCAACGTAGGGTGTGTCCTAATACGAGTTGGCCGGGTGGATGGCTTCATTACTCTTCCTACGGAGGGCGAATAGAATTTTCGATATGCGTGCATCCCAGTGTCAGTAATCTTCTCCTACACTGAGACGGAGGCTTTTCTTCAGTTCCTTATTCCTCTGCTTAGTGGCGTTTGTCTGCAGGTGATGAAGGATGGTCAATGTCTCGGTTCCCTACTTGTTGCAGGCTCTCCGCCATTGTTGGTGTCCGGTAAACTGGGCCTCGTTATCAGTTAGTATGGCTTGGGGATACCTCCAGTGGTGGAATATGTCTAATAAATAATATTTCTTTATTATCCCTAGGGTTTCTAGACTGGAAGGGGAAAGGCTTCCATCCACCTGGAGAATTGATTGTTGACCACTAGTAGGTATAGGTTTCCTTTCATAGTTCTCGGGTAGGTTCCCATGAGATTGGCCGCTAAATGGGTCCATGGGGTTCGGTGCCGTCTAGGTCTTCCAGTTCGTCTGGGTACTGGATAGGACTTGTATCTACAACATTTCTCACAGCTGATGATGTATTGACAAATATCCCGGTTCATGCCATCTCAAATGTATCGCTCCCCTATGTCGCGGAGTGTCTCTTTTGTCCCTGGGTTTCTGGCCTGTTCATGGTCATGGTGATGCTGGAAAATTCTCGACCTAAGTTTGCTCCGGACCCAAATCTTCCAAGTGACTCCTAGGTTCCCATTGTGTGACCATACTATTCCATCCCACAGCTCAAACCTTCTAGGTTGATCTTTCAATAATTGTTTAACCCTTGGGTCCTTTTGCTGGTAATGGCTCAACCGGTACTTGCTGACTCGTAATTTTTGGAGCCTGATGTGTGTTTCTATACTCTGTGGAGGGGAAGGGAATAGGGCCATCCATTACTAATCCGCGTTGTCTTTTGTCCTCCCTTGACTATCTGGCTGGGGGGAGAGGGAATCAGGTAGGTCATATAACTGCCCGGGAATTCTTGAACCTCAAATAAGAATTCCTACAGGAATTTTTTTTTGTAAAATGTAAAATTTAGTGTTAAATTTTAGAAAAAAAATAATTAAACATAAAAATTTGCAAGTTTTTTAATGTGCCAGTATTCCTTGAGTAATGTCATTATTCCAGTTTTGTGTGTTGTAGTTTGCACCTGCATTCTTATCGGATGTGTTTTCTGCTAAATTTGCTTTGTCTCTTCGCTTATTTAGTGTTTTATTGTGTTACATCTATGTTGGTGGGCTGCACGTGCCACACTATATTTCCACGCTCTGAATCATCGCACTACAAATATTAATTTGAAAACGCTCCCAGAACAATTCAACATTCAACAGAATTAATTAAACCAATGCATTCTTTATTCCTTCACACTATTATGCTAAAACAACTAGCCTCGTTACTCTTTTATTTATACTAGCATGTTTTCAACTAATTAAAAAACCTGACATTACGAAATAGTTTTCTGCAAAGAATGTGTCTTTTAAATTTTATGTATTTGGTAATTATTGTAGTTATTATTGTATACAGTGCAACTTGCTGCAAATGGCTAATTTCAATCAGGGGTTATATGTTTATTAATGTATTATACCTTGAGTCTTTGCAAATATTTTCAAAATCAGGAATTATATTACTTATTTGTAAGCCATTCTTTAGAATGTGCTAATGGAGTTTTGGACACAGTAATTATGTATGTTCATATGTAGTACAATGTAGTGATTTTGTATCAGTTATGTTGCTTTTGGCTGCAAATATGTATTTATTCCATAGTTAGCGCATGTTAAATTGTTTTTGCAGCTCAGAATATTTTATAATAGGTATGTGTTTTCGTTTGCAGTGTGTAGAATTGCACTTTTAGCTTATTTGTGTTAAGTTATGTGAGCCATGTTCTAAGAAAGTTTTCACGTGGGTTTTGCACAGCCGAGTGTAGGCGGCTGCAAGCTTTGTTACCAGATGCTAGATGCAGCCATTTGATAGCGGGATTAGTGTCGACAAACTGCAAGCCATTTGTAGCGTCTAGAGATGAGAGAGGTGAGGTTCGCGCAACAGTTCTTCCTTCATTGTTGGTTCATGAATGCATTTCTTTGTAAAAATTGTTTGTATTTCACAGGCTTCGCCACTGCAGTGTATTGTTTTGCAGTGTAAATGAATCAAATAGATCGTGCTCTGAAATATTAAAAGTGTGCGATAATGGGTCATGCTGAGATTTTTGAGCTACTCCGGTATTACAAATGAAATAATTCTGATTAACTAGCTCACCAGATTAAACCTAATTTACATAGTAAATTAGGTTTAAAATTGTAATAATATTGCATGTTCTTTAACAGACGACAGCTTTGAAAGAACAGATTATCATTAGAAAAACTCATGTCGTGTAAAAAAACTGGAAGTTGGCTAACAGTAATGACAACCACTCAATCTGCATTGCTGACATCTAATTTTTGTATGTCTTTTTCTTTGGGTTGCAGGGAAATTTTTTTGTTAACTTTCACTGTAGAATATATTTTGTGGTATTAATTTTTTGTAAACTTTTTTGCCATGTCCGTGCTACCCCGCAGCCATGTACTACATTTTATTTACTTGCGTAGTTTAATAGTCCCAATTCATGATGTCAGTTTTGTTATTTTTGGAAGAAATAAGTGACTGTATTGTCATGAACATCAAATATATTCAGCATGGAAATTTATTTAATCCTTTGACTTTGACTGTTTTTAATACCTTGGCTGTGAAATTCTAATGCCATTAGAATTACCAAATTGGCCTTGACGTCTTGTCGACGGCGATAGCATTAGATATGGAACCAGAAACATATGCAATAGTGAAAATTACAAATATACATGTCTTACCCAGAACTTGAACCTTTAAAGCCTCGTTTTGCAACAAACTGTATTACGGAGTTAGGATTCAGAGCATCAACTTCAGTGGTAATCAGTGTAATGTTTTGGTAGAATGGGTTTACTAATTTTCAGTGGCGGATTTACACATTTGCCGCCAGTAGGCTATTAAAATTTTGCCGCCCCTACCGACCTCTACAATTGGATACCCTAGTTCACAATCATATTAATTACAATTTTTTTGTCAATGAAATTGTAACTTTATGATTTGTACACTATCGTCATAATTACACCACCGTTTTCCCGTAATTAGTATGATTGTGAACTAGGGGATCTATGTGTCAGTTTCTAGATTATTTTTACAACCCAACGATTTAGTTAAGATTGCACAAGAAATAGTTTTTGGGTATATTTCTGAGCTAATAAAAGCTCAATCATGTACTACTAATAAGGCGGGGTAAGGTATGCCTCAAAACTTCTTACGCAATAATGTACATTCAGTAAACGTAATTTAATAATTTTTATTGCGCTTACTTACAGTTTAAAAACAATATATTCAATTATCTGGTAACAATCNTTGTTGAAGTTCCTGGTCTTTCAACACTACTTCCAGCGCCGGCCGCCGCTCTATATCTATCTCTCTGGAACTCAAGTGCCACCTCGCGGCGTATGCCTACAACAGCACGACCCCGCTTCGGTTCCTGCGCTCGTGCAGTCAGTTCGGCCAGACACACTTAGCCACACTTAGTCATGTCACTCGTTCCCACGCCGCAACCAAACGCGACTACGCAAATTGTAGAAAAAAATTATCAAAATTTGGCCCCAAATTTGCCGCCCCTAAAATCTGCCGCCCTAGGCTCCAGCCTACTCAGCCTGCTGGTAAATCCGCCACTGCTAATTTTGAATATTTACAGGGTCATCAATTTAAAAACACGTGCATGATTTGTTTAAATCATCTAAGTTTACATGGACTACAAGAGCACTGTTTGGAAATAGGTTGATTGATTCCCTAGATTAATTTTTTTGTTTGGAACTATTGTACAAATAAGTCCAAAAAAGAGGGGGCTCTGTATAGGCATAAATGATGCTTCTAATAGATACTGTCAACATACAATGCTTATGAATTTTGTTAAATTGTTTCATAAATATGACGAAATTATCTGAATTATTTATATGGCCGCCATTTCGAAAATAAGTGTCTATGATACCATTAGAAACATTTCAGTTTACATTGCCCACCCTAGTACTACTAGTTTCCAAAGTTTAGTAGGAATTAGTTCGTTATTTCCTAAAATATGATATAAAAACTTAATTTTTATGTGGCACTATTTTACAAAATGGCAGACAAGAGAGGCTTTCTGTACACATTTGATGTTTGTAAAATATATACTACCGGCATACAAAGTTAAGTTGAAATTGGCTAAACGGTTTTGTAGTTACTGCATCCTAAGCTCTTTGATGCACGTAATAGATTATTTCAGAATATCGAGTTTGGTCAAAATTAGTCAAAACAATATGGTGGGTATAGCAAATGAACCTAAAATACTTTTACTGCTATTTTGAAAATAAATGCATTATCCATTTGCATTGCCGTTTCTATCAGATATTACTTACATGCCAAATTTGCTGGGAATTGGTTAAATAGTTTCTGAGACAGTATAGCAGTTTTTTTTTTTTAATGTGGTGCTATTTTCCATAAATGGCGTACCAATAACGATACCCTTCTCTTATTCAGTGCCTACATAATGCTCTGTCAACATACTGATTTTGATTTGAATAAGTTACTAGTAATTGAGATATGACACACTCCTAAATTTAAAAAATATCCACCATTTGAAAATAAGCTTCCAGCTGGTCGAAAATTACGTATAAAAGTCTGATGTCCTGTCTAAGTACTGCATGTGTACCAAGTTTGGTGAAATTTGGTTGAGTTCTAAAGTTTTTAGGTGGGAGAGGAGTTTTGTCTTCTCCTGCCATCTTTAGTAAAAAACATATTTTTCAAACAAGCTGTTAACTTGTAAAGAGTTGTTGCCTTCGTGTTGTGCTAGGATCACAAGTTCGATAACTGTGTTGAATAACTCTCTTGTGCAATGTGTAATTTTGCTATATAGATAAATTATGCATATTAATGTTATTTGTTTTATTCCGAACTTTTAGCACTAGCGGCTAGGTGAGTAATGAAAATAATGTTATTTTACTAATAAGTTAAATTCTACTTAAGAAAGCACAGATGCGTTAACATTTTTTGGCTGCATTAATCAATTATACAATTTATTCAGTGCAAGTCCCAATAGATGGATGATAATGACTGACACTGACGCCTGCTGCATACTGCTTTAATTCTGAAGCGCCGCTGTCATACCCCCGCCATCTTAAACCAGCATTTCCCAATTTTGTAGCCTCGGTAGACGCATTACCGCGAGGCCGGCCGGCCCGGGAGTGGACAGGCAGTTGAGACCCATGGGAAAAGTGGAGACGTGTGGGAAAAGGCACAGGAAGTCTAGCAGTGTCGCAGAAGAGGGAGCTCTGAATTAAGACGCGTGGGAGAAGAGAGAGGCCATGTAGCGTGACGCCGACGAGGGAGCTCCGAGTTGAGACGCGTGGAAAAGTGGAGTAAGAAAAGGCACAGGTAGTCTAGCGGTGTCGCCGAAGAGGGAGCTCCGAGTTGAGACGCGTGGGGAAAGATAGAGGTCGTCTAGGGTGTCGCCGAGGCGGGTGCTACGAGTCAAGACGCGTGGGAAGGAGGAGGAGTCGTGTCGTGGTGTCGCCGAGGAGTGGACCCCGAAGGGAGACGCGCGCTGTGGTCACCTTGCCGCGGAGAGCCAGCCGAGGAACGAGCCCAGAAGGGAGACGCGCGCTGTGGGCCCCACACCGAGGAGAGCCCGAGAAGGGGCACCCAGCTGATCGGATTTCAGCCAGCGGCCGGAACCAGCCCAACAGGAACCCCACATACAGCTAAGTGCCAGTGTTCATCGCTCAAGGGGCCTTTGGGTCCCCGACGCCTAACGTCCACCACGGCAAAAGCAGTTAGTACTTTGGTATTTGTTCTGCCCTCCAACTTGCTGGGTACAGACTTGGACAGTGTGTGTATATTTTTGCAGAATATAGACTTCTTTATTAAAACA
>NQII01001569.1:437880-460465 GCA_002778355.1 Clitarchus hookeri
GACACCGAAGCCGCATCAGTCGCAGACCCGCCTCCCTGGGTAAGAACAATAACCTCCCCCCTTGCCTTTCCCCGTCACAGAGGACAACAGCCATCTTGGTAAGAAAGAGTACAATTCGCTTCCAAAATTCGCCCCCGACGAAGCTTTGCCCTTACGGCCACAGAGGGAAAGTAGCCAAAACATTGCCCAAGGTTTCAACCCTCGACATCCAAGGCGCCCTATAGTGAGACAACTTCAAAGTGGTCTGGATGTTTTAGATGAACTTCTTGACCCACTAAGAGACAATAACTTAACAAATGAAGCCCATTCAGAAGCAATAAGTTTGCATGATTATTTTTCTTCCTTCAAGAACCTTTAAAAAGCATCCATTTGGATCAAAATCCTCTAATGTTTTAATCAAACAAATCTTATTTTGCAATCAAGAACACTACCTATTGATGTAGTACTAGAACATATTAACGAGCTATCAAAAGAAATGCAAATGTTACGAGATAATTGGACTAAAGCTCTATCCAAATGTGAGGTGGTTGTGGCTGCTATGGATATTTCAGCTGAGCTTAAAGAAGAACAACAGACGAAGACCAATGGATTAAAAAAAAACACACCTATCGTCAGCGTCGGCACCCGAGAAGATATTTTTAAGAGAGACTTAGTTTTACTCATTTTAGACATGATCATATTTCAACTATATCAAAGATTCAAAAGTTTGAACAAAATTGTTGTAAATTTTCCCCTCTTCATAATTTTGAAAATTTGATCACTAAAGAAATCAAGGATAAGTGTAGCTTACTACTCGAAAAATATCCAAAGGTCTTGACATCTTCACTAGCAGATGAAATAGTGCATCTGTAAACATTTTTCAAGTGTTCATTAGGGAGTGCTCAGGCTCAAATTTAATTTCTTCTAAATTACTAAATATTATGTATAATCTTCACTTGAAGGGAGTTTTTTCTAAAGTTTATTTAGGCTTACGAACTGTTTTGTCTCTACCTGTAACTGTTGCAGAAGGTGAATGCCCATTTAGCAAACTGAAACTAGTAAAAAACTACTCAAGATCGACAATGCTGAAAATGGACTGGTTTGGCAATGCTTTCAATCTAGCATCAGTTGGCCAACAATATTTATTTTAATGATATCATTAGAAATTTTGCCAAGCGTTTGATGTAAATTCAAAAATCAAAACCAGTTAACAACTCAATTCTATACTTTTCAAAACTAAGGTTTTATAGTTCAGCTGGTTGGTTTTTATTTGGTTTTGTCAAATGATTAATTACTTAATTTTAATTAATTACACATTTATTTGAAGTTCACGAACACTTTAAAATGTTTGTCAGCATTAGGTTTCTTTTTCATTTTTTAAATTTAATTTTTTTATAACTTATTTTAATTTAACTTTGAGTAGAATTAAATTTTTTTAGATAAATTTTTTTTTTTTTTGTAAAATTATAAAAAAATTATTAAAATTGTACAAATTATAAATTTTTTATTTTTGCCCTTAAAAAATATAATATGTCATTTGAATTCATTCAAGTTTTTAGAAAACTTACAAATTTCACAGATACTAAGTGTAAAATATTAATTATTTTCTTTTATAGTGGTAGAAATGTATTTGCCTTTGACATAAACCACCATATAAATATAAAAAGATAAAAGGATTGAAGAGAAAAGGGGGAGAAAACATATTGGGTTAAGTGGAGGAGGACACCCGTGAAAGGAGCCCGGAAATAATTATTTGTGATGGGCATTGAAATTCCTGTCAATGGCCCTGCTGTTAGAGCACCATTTAAAAAAAAGGTATGTAAGTTTACATGGCCTACCACAGCACTACTTGTGTGTAAAATTTGGTGGGAATCGGTTTGTCTCTCTCAGATATGGTATAAAACCTCAATTTTTTAATGTGACAATCTTCATAAATGGCCTACAAAAAGTTTATGTCTATACATTTTATGATTGTCACAGAATTACCAGCATATAAAGTTTAGTCGCAATTGATGGGACATACAGCATACTAAGAAAAAATATTTTCAGGGCTGTTATTTTGAAAAGATGTGACTACCCCTTAAGTCATGTAAATTTAGATGGTCTACAAAAGTATACCTTGTCACGCAAATTTGGTGGGAATAATATAATTGTTTCCTGAGACGGGACATAAATTCTTAATTTTGCGTGTGGTGCTATCTTCCAAAATGGAAGAGAAAAAAATTTATGTATTAGCCCACTATCCAAAGTGTATTTGTAATTGGTTACATGGTTTTGCAGATATGGTATACTAAGCTAAAATGTTTATATAGCTGCCATTTTGAAAATAAGTGCCTGACCCACTTTAAACATGTCTGTTTACATGGACCATTGTAGTACTATTTGTTTGCCAAATTTGGAGGAATTAGTTAATTGTTTCTCAAGATATGACATAAAAAATTAATTTCTTTATGTAACAAAATGTAGATAAAAGAAGCTTTATGTAGGCATATTTGTAGTGGTAATAGATAATGTCAGCATACAAAGTTAAATTGAAATTGCCTTCATGGTTTTGTAGATATAGTATACTAATCTATAATGTTTATATTGTCGCCATTTTGGAAATTTTACATACACCAAAACCATATAAACTTATATGACCTACCATAGTACTACTAGTTTGCCAAACTTTTTAAAAATTGGTATTGTTTCCCATATATTACATAAAATCTTAATTTTTTAATGTGTTCCTATCTTACAAAATGGCAGACAAAAAAGGTTTGTGTTGGCAGATATGATGTGTGTAATAGATACCTTCAACATACAAAGTTTGGATGAAATTAGCCAAACACTACCGTATATACAGCAAATAAACTGAAAGTATTTTCATGGCAACCATTTTAAAAATAAGTGCCTCATACATTTAAATTGTACGTGTTTACATGGCATGCCATAGTATTACTTGCATGCCAAATTTGACTAGAATTGGTTGAATAGTTTTCAAAATATAACGTAAAAAAAAAATTTTTTTTATGTAGTCCTAATTTTTTAAAATGGCAGACTAACAATCATTTCCATTTTTTAATGGAATACTTACATGATGCACTGTCAACATACAAAATTTGGTTTAAATTGGTTAGATGGTTCCCGAGGTATGACATAGCACCCTAGATATTAACATTGCTGCCATTTTGAAAATAACACCTGGTGGGGCCGAAAACTATACAAGGTGGATGTCCTTACACTATGGGTATCAAGTTTGGTGAGATTCAGTTCACACATTCCAAAAGTTTTTAAGGGACGTGCACACATGCACATTCACGCACACACAGATAAGAAAGTGATTTCATAAGCCTCTCTTTCCTTTGGAAAGTAGGCTAATAATAGTATTTAGTGGCAGTCTGCATTGAAGTGAGCCAAGTGCTATGTATGCAGTTTGCTTCACACTCCCTTCCTCCCCCCCCCCTCCTTTTTTTTCCCCCATGATGAGCTTGAGTGGAGATTTTTCTCCTCCCCATCCCTCCCTTTTTCTTTCCCAAAACAAAGAGATTTAATGGGTCACTGTGTATGTAAAATTTTTGCATAGCTAGCTGCCTTTTTAGTAAAACCTTACATAAACTATATATGTAATATATTTTATAATTTTACCTTTACAAAAAAAAATGCTATTTTGTTGAATACTGGATCTCATAACCGGGTTCTTTCGTAAATGTTCTACTATACCAAGTAATTTTTCTGGGGAAAAAAAAGTACCACTCATCATATTTTCACCCATACCATATAACAATTTATGCTTGGTTTTGTTAAGAAAAGAAAACAAACATGCAAGATAGTGCCTAGTGTTCTAAATACTGACTGGTCTATGAAACCTGGAAAATGTATGTGAAACATTATGAATATATCAGCACTGATAAAAGAAATTTTAAAAGCCTGCTACCAAACCCAAAACTCTTTTTTACGAGTCGATGCATGGGAATTGAAAATTATCAGAACTGATGCCACACATTTTAAATCATCTACCTGCTGCATACATTCAAACATTAATAACAGCAGTTTTAAAATTGTAATTACTTACACTTTACAGATTATCACCCTTTAAAAAATGGTTAGTTATTTTTACCTTGTATCATTCTCTTCCCAAGAAAATGGCCTCACTTTGCCAGGTAGATGATGAACGTTTCATGGTTTGTTTCAACTTAAATTCTGGACAAAATGTTTTTGTCTAGCATGAATTCAAACTGCAAAGAATCCAAGTTGCTAGCTATACTGTGCAAACAATTTGGTTGACTTATTTATGCAGTAAAGTGAAACGTGTACAAATTTATTGCATTTTAACAACAAAATCCATAAGGACATAGATTTTTTTCATACTTCGTTATGATGATCTAATATTTCTAAAGTCTTAAGTTTATAGGTGTTAATGAGTATCCCATATAAAGCTGGACTTTTGTGTGTAAACATGTTTTTACAAAGTGCAGCAACCATGTGACTTATAAAGAAAATAAAATTTCAACCAATTAAATATTAAAAAAATAATTCAACTTATTATAGATATTTGTTTCATTCCAGAATGTAAGTTACAGTTTGGGTTTGAGAGTTATGAACCTAAGTCGGCACTGTAGCTACGTCAATAATTGTAGTGTTTGTTAGGGCTGTTTGAAAAATTAGAAAGTATTTTTCAGTTATATAACAGAAAGGGGCAGTATGGTATGTTAATTACATAGAAATTGATATATGCAAAATTTTACATGTAGTTATATCAGCACTAATCATTTGATAAAATGGTTTTATTTTACCAATTTTTAATGATTTGTTTTATGTAAACAGCTAACGAGGACTGGTATAGCCCTGCTGTTCTGTGTAAAAGGAATTGTCATTGTCACTGGGTAACGAGCATTCTCACATTGATTCCAATTGTTATAGCTGTGGTCACTCGTATAGGGTGATGTGCATTTTTCTTTTCCTGGTCCTACAGGCAAAGATCTTAAAAGTGGCGGTGGGTACCAGGGGATGATGGACACCATATTTCCTGTGGGAGGTTCAAGACCTCTGAAGTAGTTGACTAGTTCGACAGGAATACATATTACACAACCGTGAATAAGTACGAACTCGTCTGATCCCTGGTTGGCAAGCGCAGTGCTGCCAGGGAGCCGATCAGTAACTGCTGGTGATTGCTCCTGGTGTAGCAGTCACCAGGAATCAAGCACTTTAGCACTGGGAAGATTGTGAAATTGACAGAAACCCATCAGTGATCCTCTTGGTGATGACACCAGACCAATGCCAGCCACCCTTCCCATTGTGCAAGCTCGGCCAGGTCAGGCATTGTAGCTGAGAAGCCCAGACCCTAAACTGTTGTTAATCTTCCTGTGCAAGCCATCCACAGAATAAACAATACTAGGTGAGAAAACTTAAAGCAGGAGCTCATTGTCATTAGGAAACTGATTCATAAAGTGATTTGAGAGACCACCTTGCAAACCCTGTGCTAGAGGTGATCTGACTCCTGCAAGGAAGTTTCGTGATGTGACAGAATGGTTTGGCCAGCTTTACCACCTTATGATGGTTTATTTTTAGTTTAGTTTTGCAATATTGGTAATAATCTCATGTCAATAACTTGTCATTTCAAATATAATATATACTTGGAAACAATGATTAGTATTAATAGCAAAATCTTGTAGTAAATTACAATTATACTGGAGAAAAAAAAAAGCCTCAGTATATAGTACTTTTTTACTCTGTGATGATTTACTTAACTTTTTTAGTTGCTCATTTATTCACATAGTGTGCCTGTGATAAAACTGCATTTTTGTAATAAATCATTAATTGCAGAACTGTGTACTGGATTTATGGTGAACAAATGTTCTGATAATTTTGTTTAGAATGTTTTCATGTTTTGCTAATTGTGACGTTCCCTTTCTTCATCTATTTTTCAGCATATCAGACAGTTTTGTAACTAAAATAAGCAAGCAGGTGGTGAAGATAATGCAAGATGCTTGATTAGGTTTTCCAGAAGTCTTGAAACCTCAAAGTTAAATATGCATAGTCAAGATATGTGTGTTGTAGAAATATAATACTCTTATACAAATCAGTCTCATTAGTATATTATCATGTACAGCCAATTTAGAACACTATTTGCTCACCAGCATGTTTTGTGTTTGTAATTAAATATTTTTTTAGTGCAATTTAGGCTATAGTATGTATTTTTTACACCAAATATTCTTTTAATATTGTATATTCATTATTGTACAACATTGACTTGTATAAGTGGCAGTCACTGTACATTTTGTCAGGGATGTTTCTGAATTATTAGTCCAGTGTGTATTATCCGTACTTGCTTTAAGTTTTAATAATACCACTACACAGAAACATTTATGAAATTTTGTATTCAAGGGCTGTGTCATTTTTACACATTATTTGGCTATTTTAACATGTAGTTAATTACTCGCTGTCTGTCTGTGCAGGTGACGATGCTAACACAGACATAGGCACACCAACAAAAATCTGTAGCAGCGGCGAATTTGCTGAGAAACTGCAAGCAAAAAAGAACTTAAATCAACAGTACGGAGGGGTGAGTTATAGCAAGCAGTTGTTTGCACAACAAGGTTTTTGTTGGTTTGTTGGTAGTAGCTGGTGGAGCTGTTGAAATGTTGTAGATGAAGCAGCTGGCACCACCAACCCCTTTGACGGGGAGGGAATTTCTGAAGGGGAAGGATGCTCACCAGGACATTACGCCGATGTCCACTGCCACCCAGAACGTCAGTCGCCTGCATGCTATGTTGGCAGGGAGGCAGGCATTCCCGAGTGAACACCTCGTCTCTATCTTCAGGTACAGTACATTTCCATTCTCTGTTCCACTCCATCTGGAGAAATATTTGCATTACTATAGTTTAGGGCAGTGGTTTATCACATTTATTATATTCATTGCATGTTATCCTTTTTAGTGCAGCACACTAACATATGACAATAACTCTACAGGAATAAACAGGCTCAGGTTTCTCATTAATAACTCTCAGTTTTTTTTCTCTTAATTGTTTTTCTTCTTCTCCCATCAGTCTTACAAAGTCTTGAAAGTTTTGCTGTATGCCTAGCAAATCTCATGTCATGGCTTACCCATTAAGAAACCACTGCGTAGAGAATGTGTGGCAGGCCGGTCTTCAGCAGCCCGATCATATACAAGATCAGTAGAAAGTTTGGGATTTCATAGAATATAGCTTGACATACACTTACAAAGCAACTCATGTGCAATGTTTCGGAATTAAGTTCTTGCAAGTTTAAAACCGACTACCAAATTCTAAATACACATTTTTATTTGTGGCATCTGTAAAAGTAATTGTACTGCTGGAAATGTTGTGGTCAGATTAGTGTTTATCAGTGAAGTGGTCTGTCATTCTAATAGCAGAATCAACTAACTTTCTCTGAAGAATCCTAAATGTCTGTCATCAATAAGAGAAAGAAGTCATTATGAAAACAAACTAAAAAAATTTTTTTTGTAATGTTAACGGACTTGTGTTGAACAGTGGTGCATGTATTTATGTTTTTTTTTTCAGGGGGTGTGCAAGAGACCCTCAGGAAAAGATCAAGGAGCAGGTGAAGGAATTGGGCCACAAGTTCTACACACGCTATACACAGCAATCGGATAGGAATTCCCCCTCGCACATTGACTTCCCCCACAAGAGGCTGCAACTGGGGGAGACTTTGTATTACAAGCTGCTGGAGAACATTCTCGTGGATGAGCGCAAGAAAAAACCTCCAAATTTTGATTTCAGTGTAAGTGTATCTTGGTTGACTCTTGGTGTAGCCACCATCCATTTATCACCTTCCCTAATTTTATCTTTTTCGTTATTAGAATCACAATTCAGTGTGTTACCTTACCCTGCTGTTTTTTGCTGAAATTCTTTTGTGTGATGTTTTCTTTGGTCTATATAATAATCTGGTGAATAATCTGGCTGTATGGTGACTGGATAGAATTAGTGAGTCAAATGCTGTGATCAACACCAACACCACCGTTACCACCACCACGACCACCATCAGTAGTTCTAGCCAGTGAAGTCTGCTTGAAGCAATTAACTTTTCATCTTATTAAGTTTGTCCAACACCTTTTGTCCTATGGCTCACCCAGTCGGTTTCCCTCTCCCCCTTTCTACTATCTCACCCTCGGTTTTCCTCTCTATCACGTGTCCTTCATTTGCCATTCCAGCATCTTTTTTGGTAACCTTCCCTTATCCATTCTTAGCACGTGGCCTCACTACCTTAATTCAGACCTCTTTTCCGGTCTTGAACAGGTTTTGCTCTTATTCTCTGTCTCACCTCTTAACCTGTCCATTTTTGTAATTCCTAATCTACTTCTCAGAAATTTTATCTCATGCTAGTATTCTGCTGACACCTCTCTTCTTCATAACCCATGTTTCTGCACCATACAACAATATAGTAGGTACCCACTATACCATGTACATCACTTCTTTGAACTACTGTGACACCTCAGTGCTCTATACTGTATTTACCTGCGTACCACCTGCCCCCACTCAGTCCTACAAACTTTTCAGTGCCACAGTTGTGTTATGTAAGCTATACATAGGGTCCAGAAATTATAGTGAACCGCAAAATGATACAAAATAAAGCCAAATACATGTGTAGTAGTTATTTTTATTTGCAAAATTTTGTAATAATTTTTGTATTCGAGAAACAGTTGAGAAATTACTCAATAATTGTATCCAAAACCACAATACTGAGCTTCTTCCATCATGAAAAGCCTTACAAACAGTTAGAGTAACTATGCTAGAAGTTAGTATAGTAAGAGAATTTTTGCACATACTGTGTTAAGTTTTGGAAACCTGTTAAATTGTCAATTTAGATTAACCTACATACTAGATGAAACTTATAATCTTCCCTTCTGTTTGGAAATGTGTGCAAAATCTTGCCTAAATAGTTTTCGCTGTAGCGATTTAAAAAAAAAGACACATGTTCTTGTATACCTGAAGTTTATAGGAATAATCCACATGTGCCACTAGTTAACACTTGATGTGCATAACCTCACCAAAATTTTTATTAAAATTGTCATGGGAATACTATAATTGCCTAATAAAAATTTTTAGAGCAGCTTTAATATTGATACATTTTAATTTTCAGACCTTATGTTTATATCTAAACCATAACAAACAGCAAAAAAAAAACTTCTTGCAACCAAAGACAAAAGTACATCAGTAATTTGACATGTTTAAAAATTGCTGCATAGTTGTAGTTATATACAGTAGAACCCCTATTGGATTATGGTTTTGTTTAGTTTTAAGATTTCTATTTTGTGCATTTTTCTTATTGGCAACATATTCACGCACAGTACATGCATAGTTCCTCACTTGTGTGTTTACAATCAACAAAACAGAAAATACAGTCTACAGTGCTTGTAAAATCCCTTCCTTTTCTCAGCGTACTCCTATGTGCACGTCTTAAATGTGAATTAATCAAACTGAGTCAAATGTAAAACAGTTGATCATGAATGCCAAGCGAAATTTTCCGCTACAGAGGAAGTTGTTTCCTGCTGAAAGGTTATGCAGTGCTGTGTTTAAACACACCTTATTCTTCTTCTTCTTCTTCTTCTTCTTCTTTTATTNAGGAGGTTGTGTGTATTCTTCTAGGTTATAATTTCATTCTTAAAATGTCTGAATGCTAAAATTAATTTAAAAAATTTAAAGTAAAACTGCTGATTTTTATGCAAAAAGCAATTGAAAATGTAATTTCCACTTGTTGAAAATTATACTGCGTTCTGTTTAAACTTAATTTTTTCTGTGAAACAGTGTTTGCACGAAACTTTCTAGGGTATTATTTTATTCTAAACACATCTAGATATTAAAATAAATTTATATATTTCTAATAAAATGGCAGATTTTACCATGAGATGCAATTGAAAATTTAATTCACACTTGCTGAAAATTATGGGGTGCTCTTTTTAAACTTAATTTTTGGCATCAATTAGTAGTCATGCCTTATTTTCTAGGTTATTATTGTATTTTAAAGACATCTAAATATTGAAATAAATTTAAATGTATTTAATACAAACTTTCATTTTCCTGCAGGAAGCAACTCAAAATGTAATTCATGCTTGGTGAAAATTTGCAGGTAACAACCGAAAATACACGCAGTGATAATAACACAAGCGGCAGACAATAACACACACTGAAGCTGTTTGTCAATTGTTCCAGTCTTGAGTACAAACCAAATACATACTAAAAAATGTGATTTTTAAACATAAATATGGTAAACTTGTCATTTTATCTCATATAATTACTGTTTGAAGAGTTCTTGGTACTCCACTATGAAAAAGATGACAACTTTAAACAAAAACTTTAAAAATGTACTGCTCACTTGCCAGACTGAAGCCACTCTCCACTCCCTGCTCGAAACAGTTGTCTGCTTTATTTCTGTCGTCATGTGGCTGACACAGTCATCCCTGCCTAAACCATGCGCTTATCAGTGGGAAGGAAAAGCGCTCTATCTTCTAATAAACCTCACTATTTTCTGTCCTGTATTTTTCCCCAGAACCTTAAACTCAATGAAAACCTGCACCCCTACTTTTCTAATAATTTCTGAGGTAAATGTGAGTGTGGTACACAGGTAAATACAGTATATTGGTTTTAAATTTTTTGACAATATGTATTGTTTTCTGCATTACTTCTTTGTCTGTGATGTATGTAGATCTATTTTTTTTGAAAGGGTAATGTGATCTTAATTTGTTTTCTTGAAATAATTCTAGTCAAAACCATTCCATAAAATTATTTTTCTCCTACAGATATCTTTTGGAACATTTCAGTATACTAATTACCTTTGATCACATGTTGAAATAATTTATAAAATATCTGTGTACTTGCTGCTGTTCACTATGAATGTTGTTTAAAAAATTGTGTACTTTTTTTTAGAGCTTACTGGAGCAAGAGATCTTCCATCAGACACTGTTTGCGTGTTCACTAGAGATCGTAATTTACTCGTACAACTCTCATTGGACATTTCCCTGGATCCTAGAAGTGCTAAATCTTGAGGCATACCATTTCTATAAAGTCATAGAGATTATCGTTCGTGTGGAAGACCAACTATCACGAGATATGGTCAAGCATCTCAACCTGGTAAGTGCTTACATAATTATATTTATCAATTTTTTATCATTTTGAATATGTTAATGCTTTCTCCTTTTGTGTTTTAGGGGTGGTGCTTTCAAGTCAATTCATGATAAAGCCGTTGTTGAATATCTCTTGCAACAAAATTGCTTGTTGCACTAGGCCCTCAATTTTACGAGGTGCTCCAGTTTCCAAGAATGACTGTAAAATCACTATCTTCATAAAATCAAAACCAACCAATTTTGATCACCAAAAATTCCAAAAATTGCATTTAGTGTGTTTTTCTTCTAGTGAAGTCATATTTAATAATCTTTGGCATAAAATTAATACAATTTCTAAATTAAATGTTGATTTAATTCAATAGGCAGACATGTTACAAATAAAATTATATCCCATTCACTAAAAATGTCAATACTGTAGTTGTGCACAGCGCAAAGTCAGTTTTCATTGACTTCTTGTCGGAAAATCAATGGATGTGGTATATAAATATGTATTGATGTATTTCAATCAACAGAAGTCTTAAGATTTAAAGTGATATCAAAGAAGGGCATTTACTAATATCTCTTTTGTTGCCAAATAATGCGCAAGTGCCATGCCCAAGCACTGCATTATTGGTAGCAAGTGCAAGTAGAATTTTGTGGGGAAATCAGGGGATGTGATCTTAAATTATTAGTTATTGGTCATAAAATAATATCTTAATGGATGTGTTTATTTAATGCTTTCTCAAAAATCACTCTTTTTAAAAATGAAATATTAATTACTTAATGTATCAAACAAGACATCCATCCATGGTGAAAACATACATCTAGCTAGTAGGGATAAACTTCAAGCTGTCTTGCTTGGGTTATATTTCTGCACGAGTAACGCGACCTCGTTTCCACCCCTTACTTTGCAGGCAAGAAGGGAGTTGGTTTCTTAGCAACCAGCATAGCGTTATTGCACACTTCCATTTTTGGCCACCTATAGGAAGGGAGTCTGTGGAGGGATGGTCTCAGTGTCTGGGCCACTTCAGCATGTCTCCTCCCCTCTCTCAGTTCACACACATTGCATCACGAAAATGGTTACTGTAAGCTATCCTTACCACAGTTTTTAACCACTGTTTACCAAGTATTTTTTTTAGTTTTTTTCACTATTTGGTGTACCAGTTAGGTTAACGGCAATACGTAGTGTCCCACTTTTATGAGCTGATTTCGTCATTAAAATGTCACCATTTCATCAAAAAAATATTTTCATTTCATAAAATAAATGTTATAGTAATAAAGTGCATACATTATTATAAGTACATCAATCTGTTTTTGTAATGATTTCACTGGAATTAAATGGAATTTGTTATTCATTCTTTTAATCAGTACATATTTAAGTGTAAAACATAAAATAATATTTAATGATAAGAATGAAAGCCCAGCCTTACAAGAGCACACTTGTCATGTAACACTCATTGTCACATCACAGTAATTTTGGCATTTTACTAGATTTTTACATCACACACACACACACACACACAGCTTTTGTTCATTTGTAGATAACAATATTTTAATTAAATCCTGTTCAGTTCAACATCACTCCAACACAAATCCACAATCTACGTAACTACAAAATACAAATAAATATTTTATTAATGATAAAATAAAAATACTCCATACATAGTAAAAATGTTTTTACAATGAAGTGGCAGAAACCTTTTTGTTTTTGTTTTCTTGGCAATATGAAAATTACACAAATTTGCTCCTAATGCAGTTGTTTTTTTAATTTTTTATGCCTTTCACTCCCACTAAATCACTGTGTTTACGGCACGGCAGTGTTTAAGCACGTGTCTTTTCCCACTCGCTCAATGTTTACATTGCAGTTTTGCACTTTGGTCAGTTTATAAAATATAAAAAAAAAAAAAACCTTTACTTTCAAACTTTTGAGCACAATTTAAAACAGTAACTATTTTTTGGCATATTTAACCAGTTTTGCGACGTAAGCAGCTAACAATCACCACTCTCGCTCAATAGTTTCAAATGCCGTATTTGCTATTTGTCAAGAACCTAACCACAAAGCACAGAAAATGAGTTAAGTCGGCAGTGTTTACAGATACTGCGCGAATGTTTAGTGCGTAATTATTACATTCTACAAAAATGAAATACTCGCCTGTGTTATATTTAAGTACTATTTACTTTCATCATATCACCAACATTTTTGGTTACAGATGTACGTTTATAAATAAAATACACGTAGGCATGATTTTTCATGTGAACAAATGCCATAGCAATTTGGCTCTATACATGCAACAATAATCTTTCGAACTTGCTACCAATCGATTTATGAATCGTTCTCGTGACATTAACTTTTGTTTACTTTTTTGTAGTCAACCTTGTGATCACCATGCAAATAGTTTTGTTATCTGCACTTATGTGAAGTAAATGAGAGATAATGCTGTATAACAAATGGAAAATTGTAAAACTTAATGTTTGTAAAAGAATTTATGGTAAAAGAAGCTCGCACTGTGGTTTTAGTTACACTTAAACAAGCAATTTCGTTGGTGTTTCACAAATATGGGAACTATTATAGAATTTCGTGAAAAAAACATAATTTCCCAGTATTTCACATTGTTTTGCATTATTTCGTGTTTCACGTTCACAATAATTTCTAAGCCCAATCNAACTTAATGTTTGTAAAAGAATTTATGGTAAAAGAAGCTCGCACTGTGGTTTTAGTTACACTTAAACAAGCAATTTTGTTGGTGTTTCACAAATATGGGAATTATTATAGAATTTCGTGAAAAAACATAATTTCCCAGTATTTCACATTGTTTTGCATTATTTAGTGTTTCACGTTCACAATAATTTCTAGGCCCAAGCAATATGTGTATAGCAACCAAAAGAACTGCAGCCAACTTACCTATTTCTTGTCACTTTTCCTTCAAATATTTAACTTTTTTAACTACATTTGTTATGGCATGAATTTTGTTTGTTTGTTTTTAAATTGGGCTTTACAGGTACGCAAATACAAGTTGAAGGTAGGAGAATGTTATACAAGGCAATTTTGCTGGGTCACATTATTGCATATTCTCAAGACCTTATGGGATTCAGGGCTTACTTTTTAGTAGTTTGTTGCAGAAAAGTGTGTTCTGTTCTGAATGGTGGCCTCCCAAGTTTGCCAGCATTTATGAATTGTGATGTTGAGTTCACGAGGTTCTCATTTTTGCTCTAGATTGAAGAGCAGATCTTGGAGTCACTGGCATGGCGTGGAAATAGCCCACTTTGGGAGAACATAAAGTCTTCAGGCCAAGTAGTACCATCCTGCGAGGAAGTGTGCTTGCCAACACAGCTTGATGACACTTCTACCAACCTGAAACAAGCTATGCGGCAGCTTGTACTTGATACCAACCAAGGTAATCACTGATATAGTTAGTATTGCTTATGCTGGGAAAACTTATTGATTAGTTTATATAGGATCTGAATATGATATTTAAAACCATGCACTCGACGTAGTAAGGTTTTAGGTATTGAGGTGTCAGAAATGAGGCATCTAGTTCAAATGCATGTAAAATAGCATCTTCATTTTCCCCTCCCTCACTATTCTCTAAAAATAGTATGAATATGCCAGACATAGTCTGCACGTGGCAGCTCGCAAAAGTTATTGTTCTGCAATACTGTGACGTTTTCAGCACTTCTCATCAGTTACGTCCGGCTGCAGAGGGCGAAACAGTACACAACAGCGGTTCAGACTCTTAAACTTTTCTGTTGATACAAACAAAAGTTTCTCGAGTAATTAACTTTACTTCGCTTTGCTACGTAAATTTATTTTGTGTCTCGTTTCTTGTGTAATGTAATCTTATTTCATTTTTCTATTCTTGTTTAATGTAATTTTATTAAATTTTCTTATTCATGTAAAATGTTTAGTTGCCATGTGGTGAGTGGAGTCGAGTCGATTGGATTGGATTGGAGTGGAAAGGAGAGATTTGGGTGGCTCTTAACATCAAGGTCTTGAGAGCAGATGTGGGTGAAACGAGGTGAGTATGGAGCAGTGTTGGAATGCAAGGGCAGGGTAAATGGGAGATCCCCGAGAAAACCTGCCGATGAGCACTATCCTATGTGGGAGGCAAGTAGTCTAACCACTACACCACCACTGTCCACATGTGGATTGTACTTCCTTTAGTTAACCTCTGTAAACATCACCTTCTTCACAGATTAACTGGTAAAATTATGAGATNTGGATTGTACTTCCTTTAGTTAACCTCTGTAAACATCACCTTCTTCACAGATTAACTGGTAAAATTATGAGATATCACATCCCACAGTTTGGTGTAACAAAACTGCATCCCAATTGGACAAGTGTGAGCGTTAGAGAGAGCTCCCCTGTGCTGAAATGTAAACAAACCGTTCGACCGTAGATGAATATGTTTCAATGCACTCATCATAAAAAATAGTGGACAGTGTTTTCCGCATGTCCTTCGTCACAATTTTGAGGTCTAAAAATGTAAATCTGAAGTTTGCATAAGTGGCGACTGGCGACAACATGGCGTGTTGCTTGTGGCTGAATGAAGTATTCATTTTTCTTCCTGCGAAAAATACTTAAAAGTATCGCATCAAGTTTGTAGACGTTGTGTTTTTTAAACCCACCTGTGCAAATTGCGATAATGTGATAAATCTGTCTCTTCACTGCAGGAATAAATATACTGTAACGTGTGTCGTGACCGCTGTATGTGAAAGGGTATTGTTGTCTTTACGTTACGCTGGGCCAGTGTGTGTGTGTGTGTGTGTGAATATTGGTGGTGGGAAATTTTTTCCTTTTTAACCGTAAACTCTTTTTATGGCAAAATTATTTATTTGAAAGTCACATCTATTTATCACAACTTTGCCCTAGGTGTGTGTTTGAAACATGTTCTTACGTTTTTGTGATTTGAATGTTTACCACAATTCCAACAAATTACTAATCGCAGCCAGAAAATTTTATATAAGGAATTAAATAAACCTAGCAAAAACTAACTATTTATGCAAATAAATATGAGGGAATAAACATTACGGTGAACCTATTTGTGTATATGTTCGCCACTATTTTTTTAATGTTTTTCGCTGTTATGTACAAAAAATAAGCCACACGAGTTGTGTGCTCGAATTTATAATCTTTTTTGTTGGACTGTTTGCTCCTTCGTTTTAATATTTATTCCAACTGAAGCAGTCCTTTTACAAAATAACCCAACACATATCATTAACAAGAGTTTAAATACTACAGTTCTATCCCCCACAGTTGTAACAGGTTTAAACAGAGTCGCTGTAAAATATTAATGTGTATTACGTGTAATGTGCTATGTCGCTAATAACAAATATGTTAACAATGCTAATAATAACTGTAAGAGCTATCGTAAATGCAGACATTGTTATAAAGTCATAAAGCTTGTAACATTGCAGTTTTTGAGGGTTTATGTTTACCGTTGGTCAGAGATATTTTAATTAGATATGATTATGTAATACCTGCTTATGTTGTCCCTTAATTTAATATCATTTCCAAATTACAGTTAAGTATATGAGTTAAACAAAATGCAGTCTAATCTTTAGTTAATTTAATAGTTTATTGACATAGAGATCTTGTGTAAGTATATTTCATTTGTTTCTAAACAATATTCAGTATTATAATTTTGTTCACTACAGGGTGAGTATTAAAGAATACCTCAACTTTGAAGGTGTACAATATCAAAACCAAACAACCTTCATTCAACCTTGTGAACCATGGAACCATGAAGTTTGTTTACCATACATTCATAAATGATGTGACCACCATGAGCGGCCCAAGCGACATCTACACGATAATCAAACTCGTTCCACGCTCTTGTCAGCATGCCCGGTGTTAGGGTTTGGATGGCATTCGTAACTCTCGGTTTGAGGTGGTGAGGGGGTAGCGAGCTCGCATTCGACACTTCGGGGACGGTCTAATGTTTCCTTTATGGTACGCCACCCCATTGGCACCTAGCTGTTGGTGGATACCTGAACGAGANTGTTCTTGTGCTGCCAGTTTCTTTATACTGGTACCAGCAGCACACACTGTATTCCTCTTGCCCACTTCCCCACAGTTCCTGTCCATTTTAGTGTTACAACAACTGGTGATTGATCTTTTGGCGACATACGCCATCTGAGATTGTGTTGCTATCTTGTTCAAGGCGAAAATTACGCACTGATTTCTGTAAGATGTTAGTGAATTCTTTATGTTTTGGTGGCCTCAATTGAGTGTAACCACTTGGAAGTTCTGGGAAAGTGGTGATAATACTGATTTGACCGGTGGATAGTGGGTACAGACTTTTACACAGATTTTATTTTTGCCTGAATCAAGTTGTTGAGTATGGATTTTAAAGAAGGTTGGAAGTGGTTTGCCAGAATGAAAGTTCTGTTTTCCACTCACGTAATTTGTAGATGGTGGATGTATGTTGTGGCAGGACCAGCCTCGCAGTTGCCGGTGACCTCCGCATCAGACAGGTTCCAGTCCCCGGTCCCTTCTGGTCAGGCCAGGAAGAAGCTGTTCGTGGACTCTGCGCTCCGACAGACTATAAAACCTGGGCAGTCTGTATTGCAGCCGACCAAGACCATGGCCATTAATATCCACAGTAAGTACCGTTGCATCTCGTGGCGTGATTTGTTAGTGGCATATCTTGTGTTTATTGCAAAAAAACACTTGAAAGTTAAAGTTACTGGCTTCTTCTCAGCTAATCACTGGCAGTATCATTTTCACAATGAATGAGCAGCCTTGGTGTTAGAGTATGCTGAAATGTCAGGTTAAGTTCCTTTGTAAACCATAGATTTTTTTTTATGCAAATCTGTGTTAGTATATAGCATGGCTATTGAATTAGTAGCCCACGGGCCACATGCAACCTGTCAGACTGGCCCACAGACAAAATATGTAATCAGCAGTCAAACCTCTATTTTAAAGACACTCGCAGTTCCCCAAAATTTGTCCTTATGAACTGATGCAGCTGAATCCCGACCCATGTGGTTGCCCTAAATGTGAAAATTGCATCCAAACAGCGCATTTTGCTAACTGGCTACGTGAAGCCATGTTCATGCATCTCTGATGGAAAAATAATTATACGTTTTGACTGTTGAAATGTAAATTTGTAATTTATTCTGACTTGTGATTAAAATAATACCCCAGGTATGTAGAAAAAACTTTGAGTGAGTTAAAATTAACAATAAAGTTGGTTGCAACGTTGTGTATATGCACAATACAACAGCTGCGATATGGCACATGTTTACGTTTTCCTTGAGGAAATAAGACATTTTGGAAATATAAATTGATATAATAGGGTGATATATTCTGAGCAAAATGGTAAACCAGCTATGCAAAAAAAGACTATCAAGCAAGCTAAAATTAACGAAAAAGCAAACCGCAATGCAGTGTATACGTCTAACAACAACAGCTGTGATTTGGCCCGTGTTTTCATTTCTCGTAAGAAAATAATATTTTGACTTGAATAAAAATTATATTTTAACATGTAGACATCTTCACTTCAATTTCAAAACTGTACTTCATTAGTTTATTTACCTGACAGATGCAAAAAATATTTAAAAAGACAAGCCAATTCTTGAATAAAGTGTCGCGTCTGGGTAGCAAAATTACTTCTTAAAACATATCATCAGAAAAAATATAAGATCCGTGTACTAAAAGTAAGTTACTTTAATTGGTAATCAAAATCAAAGAACAATATTTCTGTTTTAAAAAAAAAGTGGTTTTATTGAGCACTACTGAACAAAACAACAGTAGTACAAACGTTACAATAAGTAAACAAGAAATTTAATAAAATATATTACCACTTAGCCATTAATTTTTTTTTTCTTTTTTTATTATCCGTACAGTTTAGCTTTAATAAAGTTAGGTGGAGTTATATTGCCACAGAAAAGTACAACACATTAGGAGAATGTGCACTATTTTCTTTACCATTTTGTTAACACTTGCCAGCAGCACATATATTCCGTCTATAATGAGACACAAAATGCGGGAGTATGTCTACTGTAGACAGTTACTCTGCTTACTTTTAAAACATGGCAGCTGCATTATTAAATCAAGCATTTTCTTTTAATTACATATGGAAAAGAGGGAGAGGATATTTAGAAAAACGTGAGTGCATGCCTGCATCCATATCCTGTAAAATTTAATATTTTTGTATAAAAACGAAAAAAACACAAAAATTTAACTTACAATTAAAATGAAAAAGAGAAACAATTACACATGAAAAATTAATTAAAATTAATTACAATACAAAAATCCCTTTGAAAAATTAACAATAAAATTTAATGTTAAAATAATTATTGAAAATTCTAATCCTGGATAATGGATGTTTGGATTGCAATTACCGTTAAGTTAAAATAAAAAACCTATAAGGGGCGATAAAAACAAATTATTTTTATAAAATATATATAAACATTAAGAGATAAATGAAATCTAAAATAAAACATTAAGTCAACATTTACTGTAAACAAAGCCTGAAACGTGGCACGCGCACAGTTGTAGCCGGCTTTAAGGTACCACTGCTATCACTTACCACTCGACTAGCTCAAGAAGGAGTAACACGAAACTCTGTAAAATGAACGCCAATTAAATATTANAGGTACCACTGCTATCACTTACCACTCGACTAGCTCAAGAAGGAGTAACACGAAACTCTGTAAAATGAACGCCAATTAAATATTAAATAAAGTCAAGTTCCGGTTTTGTTTTGTTCCATACTTTTATTTACCATTCAAGTGACACAGTTCACATACGAAGTTCAGAGTACGCACAGGTTTCAGATAACCAGACTAGTCCAGAACAGCGCCACAGTCGTTTAAGAATTATTTCATTTCTTAAAAACTTGCCCGAAGAAAATACAAATGCAACNGTCTAGTTTGCTGGTATGGGGGTTAGCGCTAAGCCCGACGCAGCCTATGCAAGCACTAGTTGTCGACTGCCGCAGACGACTGACTCGAATCAACTGGCTTCAATGGTGACAGGCACATGTGTACTTGTGCTGCCTGTCAACCCCCTCTCCTCAGATAAGGGTCTGGCGTGGGCTGCCACGTACGCTCTTCACACGTTATCAAAACTGCGTCGTAGAAAATTTGTCGAGCAAAACTGTCGACGCAGTCTGAAAAAGCTAATCTAATGCTGACGCTTAACAAAAACTCCAACTTTCAAAACTGCAACCGGATGCCTTATAAACGTTAAACGGCAAACGTATGCCAGAAAAACAAACTAACATGGTAAACAAACCACCACTGCTTTAATTTTGAAAAAGATAAAAGTATTTATTGTTTTATGCTGCCCAACACAGAAAAGGTTGAGTTGTTTATGGCATTCTAAAAAATAATGTAATTCAACCCATAAAAGCTCATTTTTAGAAAAACTAAATATGTACTGTCGTTAAAGAAACCATGGTTTATGAGGAATAATTGTAGACATTTTCACAATCAGGTGAAAGCTCATGACAGCAGAACAAGTTAAGTAACAATAAAATGTCAATTTGTACATCATGTTTGCAATTATGTTAACTTTTTTTGTCAACAATGCCTTAAAAAAAAGCACGTACGGGAAAATAATTTTACTTTTTGAAATTAATATTTTTCCTCTAGTTTACATGTTCATTCAAAAAGAAAAAAACTTTCAAGAGTTGTTCAGTCACAGTAACACTGTAAATAAATTAAGATATGACTGGAATAGGCCGCTAGGTCTATTNACTTTCAAGAGTTGTTCAGTCACAGTAACACTGTAAATAAATTAAGATATGACTGGAATAGGCCGCTAGGTCTATTATATTAGATTACATTATAAAAAGGACACAGAATACACAAGTACTCATGGTTAGACACACACACACACATTCACTAAAGTTAGACGAACACACGTCCCACAACTGCGTATCCATGTGGAAAATGTGTTCACCCGACTTATGTGTGTGTGTGCGTTTGTGTCTACTACGAGTACCGCCCTGTGAGTACTTGTGTATTCTCTCTCCTCTTTATAATGTAAACTAATTAAGTTTATGCTCACTATGATTCTGAACATCGTCTTCACTTCAGCTCTGAAAGCTGTCTTGTATTTGTTGGTAAGTGCAACGTGATTTCAGTGCTTGTTGCACTAACACTGGCTGCCTTGCACAGCCATTGAAGGTGAGAATGGGCAGCGCTACATCCCCATATCGTACATGCCAAACGCAGGGAGCGTCATCATCCAGGCCCAGCCTGCAGGGATAGCGAAGCAGGATGTTGGGGGGCAGGACGTGAGGCTGTCGGACCAACCCCCTGTGCATGGTAAACAAGAGGCAGTTCTGGAGAAGAAGGCTAAGAGGGCAGGCTCCCTTGCGCTCTTCTTCCGTAAGGTGTGTGTATCTGNCAAGAGGCAGTTCTGGAGAAGAAGGCTAAGAGGGCAGGCTCCCTTGCGCTCTTCTTCCGTAAGGTGTGTGTATCTACATTTTTGTGATCCTAGAGCATTTCCACGTAGCTAAGTTGTGTTTTGACTGTGTACTATAGTTACTTTTTCCACATCTCAGTTTTAAATACTGCAAGAAGCCAGTGAAAATGAATTATACGCTCGCTATAGCTGCATGCCATGCTGCGTTTAGGCTTTTATTTGGCAAAAAGATGGGCGACATGTGTGTCATTCTAGGTTATAATTTCTCTCAGAGTATGTCAAAGTATTAAATAAATTATTATGTCATTAAAGCATGTTATTTTTCGATTGAACATGGATGCTAATTTTAAGCTTTTGGAGGTAAGAATCAATGAAAATTTGATCTTACAAGTGCATAGATCCTATGAGTAAATTTATCTACTTTTAACATAAATAATATATAGTTTTGTCGCTAAATCTATGCAAAAGTTTCTTAAGAAAAATTTGAAAGCAATATTTGTGTATAGGGGTTGGAGGTCGGTCAGAATCTGTCTGAATTTCAATAAAAAACCTCTTCGAGATGACAACTTTTTTCCTGGGAACCATGAAAGGTCTTAATTTCTATAATTTACTGTATTGGTTAATGTTATCCAGAATCATGGAAGGAAATATTAAAAAATGCATCTGCATGTTGTTTTCCTTGTATTATATATTTAACAAAGAACAAACACAGTGTGTCAATAAATTTCTTTTTCGATTCCTGATCAGTGATCAGTCAAGTATTATGAAATGGGTATCTGAGGCTAGTTGAGTTGTACTTGCTCGACTCAGTTTGAATTTTCTATTATCATTCTATTTCTGCATATAAGAGATTTGTTGTCTCAAACCACTGAGGCCAAAATAAGCCTGTGGGTTAAAAAGAATCAACAATATTAAGTGGTAAAATTCAGACTTGAAAATAGCCAAGGTTGACGCGTTACGTCAGTTGGTCGATGGCGACATCACGGTCGGGCAAGTTTTGGCATGTGTGTCAGACACATGGGTTGACATCACTGGCTACTCGGCACAAAATCAAATGCAAGCTTAGCGGTCCAGCGAACTGGGTGTCGCACAGCTACGGGTTTACCTTTGCTGAAGGTGGCCAGGGGAGGCTGCTGACCTAACTGCTGCTGCTGGTGGAGTTAACT